>CAJQZJ010034182.1:2437903-2460296 GCA_907164525.1 Lophiomys imhausi
ACACACACACACACACACACACACACACACACACACACAAGTAGGGCCCTCAACCCTAGTCATGGTCACCTATCCAAAGAGCTCCAAAAATTAAGTACAAGATCTGGATTTGGAGATGATAACTGAGAAACAATCAGCTTGCAATGTTTTACAGCACCATCTCAAGCCTTTAAAAAAAAACAAAAACAAAAAATCGATGAGTAATTAGTCAATAAGGTTCCTGACTCAGCCCTGCTGAGGGAAGCATGCTGGGAGCCACGCATGCATGCCGCACATCCATTGACGTACCTGCAATTCTTTGATATCAAATGGCTCTTCAAAGATGTAGGCAGCATCAGCTCCTGCTGCAAGTCCCCCCATGTTGGCCAAGTAGCCGCAGTATCCGCCCATGGTCTCAATGATGAACACCCGGCGCTTGGTTCCACTGGCCGACTGCTTAATGCGGTCACATGACTGGTCATAGACAAGGAGACCCAATATTTGAATCCAGGACCTTGGCTAGTGCCCCGTGTGCACTAGCCCAGGGGCCACTCTCCCCACAAGCTGCAGCATGTCCTTCACCAAACCCCAGCGTGCGGTAGCAAGCATTGGCTACAGAGAGTAGTAGACACAACTTCCTAGAAACAGCCTGTCAGAATCTCTGTGATCACCCATGGTGGGGGCCTGGCTGGGCCATTACCCAAGAGACTAGTCACTCAATTCAGCTCACTTGCCTTGCTGTGACTATGTCCTTGCTGAAAGCATATCTGCAAGTCAGTATTTAGCAGGTGTGAATTTATATTTCTATGAGAATATTGATTACCTGGCTTCCTACTTGCTATCTTTACTTTTCTGATGTTTTGTTTACCTTAGGTATACCCTTGGGTATCTATCATAAGGGTACCTCTGTCCAAAGAGAACAGCTTCTTGGACAGAGGCATCCAGAGACATCTTCCAGGCACTGGCATCAGGTCTCCTATTGAAATGCATTGCCAACTACTCCCCAAAAGGATTCAGGTTCAGGACAGAGGACAGCTGAAAACTGCCCACTGCCTCCCACCCATGGCAGCAGGGTAGGTGCCATTCATTTCCTCAAAAATCAGTGAAAGCTTCCTACCTCATTCCCAGCATCCGTCCTGCTCCCACAGAACTGAGATCCATATGTGCAATCAAACCTGATTGTGCTCTTGCCCTCTTCAAAGCCCTTTGGCACTGCTTGGAAGTATGCATCAAAGTCTTTGTGTGGGATGCACAGCCCCGCCAATCCCCAGCACCCCACCCGATCTAGCTCCCAGCTCATTGTTGTCCTGGCTCAGATATGCTGATCTCTATCTCCATGGGACCTTTACACACAGTGGTCTCCAGGCACGGTGAAGAAGCTCCCACAGTTATTCCATTCATATTCCCTGGAATTCCGTGAACATTCTCTTATACATTTAAATTAAAGATCTCCAGTTGGGATTATTCTGGGTTATTTAGTAGCACCTTGGTGGTCACTGTGTTATTGTAAAGGGGCCAAAGGACTAGGACACAGAAACAGTGGGCTACACAAAGGAGCAAGAAACTTCATGCTGACTGAAAGGATTCAAGAGAGGTCAGGGGTCATGGGCTGCCATGGTCACAGACAGGAGGACTGCCTCTCTCCTGGAGCTCACACTTTGACTTCAGCCACTCACAGCTGTGAGCAAATGGTTATTGTGTTAACACAAGTGTGCAGCCACTTATTACAACAACCGTAGGAAACTCATGCAGGCGCTTCCCTGCTCTCTTGTCTGTAACCCGTGACCCGGTTAGAAAGTAATTTCCTCAAGAAGATAGTATGTCACCTCCAGGACTGGATAGTCCCTCGGGTTGGGGCTCTCATGACCCTGTGTCTCTTCATCCCAGTATGTCTTCCTGCAAAGTGTGCTGTTAGATTTGGGTATTTTCTCTGTGGGTGCAATTCCTTGGTGGATAGGAACCCTGTGTTGGGCTAATGACACTGCAGTACCTGTTGCAGCCACTTGTGCCTCCAACACAGATGCTTAACACTCAATAAAAGTGCCTGAGCTACTTGGCCTAACCGTCAACAGTCAGGAGCAAAGAGGAGAGTGAAGGGAGAATGGATGCTGGGATTGTAACAGTCACAGAACTTTAGGGGAAGCAGAAAGCGAGTTATTGCACCAAAGTCAAAATAACCATTTGGACATTTTTACATGATCAATTTCAGTTATATTTAACAGATCACGCTTGTGGACAAACAGGTTTTATGAAACACATTCCAATCTATAATTTCTCTGGTAGAAATTGCTGAATTTCTACCAGAAATTCCTGGTGTGCTGTGGTGGGTGGCAAGCCTTTAATTCTCTTGAAACAGATGTAATAAAGGGAGAGAAATCTATGTTGTCCTGAACATTTCTCTGTGACACCCAAGCACTGAAAGGTCACGATGTGGTCTTTGTTCTAGAGCCATCCTGAAAGGTGAAGGAAGGCTGCAAATCTGCATGGCAGCACTGAGGCAAGTGTCTGGTCTCCTGAGGAGACCAAACTACATGGTATATTTTCCCACTTTATTCTTTCCACTAATCCAAAGAACCATGCTATAGTTGCTTAATGATTCAAGAATATTATTAAGAAAGAAGCCTTTGGACACAAAGCCTGTTAATACAGATCTCTAAGCTCTAATCCAAATGAGTCATTGATGAGACATAAACTGATTAGACTGCACCTGACCTGGACAAAAGCCTAGGCTTTCTGTTCACCCTTGGGTGGAAAAACAACAACAGGGTTTTGCAATGGTTTACCATTCCCTGGAGCTTATGTACACGCCTCCTAAATACTCTCATTGCCCAGATTGCATCTGAAGACTTCAAATAGCTTCTTCTAAAAATAGTAAGCCATCCTAGCTATGTCTCACTCAGTTACTAAAAGTCGTTACTGACATGGAAAGGGCCAGTGTACCAATGCCATCTGCCACGTGCTGGTGGCACGCTGAAGGGCTTCCCTGACTTCTGGCTGAAAGGAGGAACCATTTACAGTTCTTGCCTCTTATGCTACAACAACTGCCTCATAGCCAAGTTCATAGAGCTCAAATGGCACAGAGTGGTGATTCCCTGGGGGAGGTCTCTGGGAGGAGTCCCACTGGAAGAATGTCAAGCTACAGTTAAAACACCATGGTTACTCTGTCACACACACTGTCTTTTAAATGAAAGGTGAGACAATAAGGCAGTTAGATACAGAGCTATGTGTTTTGAAGAGTTAGTAATAGGCCTTACAGGATTTAATGTGGGGACCATCATGTCTTACTAACAAGTTAAAAGATTCCCTCTCCACTCTGCCCTTGGCCCCATAACTGGTTCCTTTAAAATACTCACTGAGGAACTCAGGTGGCCAGATAGGCAAGGGTCTTGGCTGGCAGAGAAATGACTGATCCTCATTTCCTTCCCAGTGAAGCCAATGTGGTCCAGCCAGTGTCTAAGAAGGCTAAATTATGTTGGGTCATCTAGGACTTCTACGTGTGACATCACCTGTCTATAGAGTGGCAGAGGGGAAAGCTCCTGACTGTGCCTGGGGCCTAAGGCACTCAGTAACTAAGGTTCAATTTACAGGGTTGTTGGTGGCTCTATTTAGCATGCAAAGAAGTTAAGCTCCAGCTGGGCTGAGCAGGGCCCAGGGGACCTTCTACATTGCTTATCAGCTTTGCCAACAGACAGGTTACAAGGGAGATACCTAAGGTATGTCAATCTGTTTAACAGTCCCACGATAAGATCTTAGTGGAAAATTTGGATGCTTGGTCCAACTGGGTACCTCCCCCCTTTCCAAGAATTTACTGTAATTTAACTTAGAAGAAAGAACTCGGGATATAAGGACTATCTCCAACAGTTCTAACTCACTGCAAATTCTAAAGCAGTGGTTCTCAACCTTCCTAATGCTGTGACCTTTTAATAGAGTTTCTCATGCTGTGTTGACCCCAAACATAAAATTATTTCCTTGCTACTTTATAACTGCAATTTTGTTACTGTTATGAATCATAATGTAAATATCTGATATGCAACCCTTGGGGCATCACAACCCACCAGTTAAGAACCACTGCTCTAGAGTCAACTTGGATGTGAACATCTTAAGTAAGAGGTCAGTTTGCTGCCCTTGGGTCCTAGTAAAAAGAGCTAGTCATGCTGAGAACTCAACATACATGCTTGATCACCATCCTTTCTGCTGTTTTATAACCACTACCTGCACCAAAGCACTTTGAAGCTACCAGACATCCTCCTATCTCAGAAGCACGTAGTGAGTTTATTTCATTACCTGTGTTACAACGTAGATACCAGTACCACACCGAGCACCTGCAGGTCCATTTCCTCACATAGTGTGTACTAAGTAAAGCCACCTTCCTCTGAAAGAATGACTTTGTCTCCTAGAATGTCTCCCGCCTCACCAGACAATGGCCTCCGATTTCCTCTGTTTGAGCGGTTATATTGACCACACTTAGTCTGAGGACTCTTATACTTACTTACAGGGCCTCTGGAGCCAATCTTCCTCTGACATCACAAGTCTAACAATGGGACTTTGGAAAGAAGCAGCTGACCTTAACAGAAGTGGTGTTCAGAGCTCTCCTGTTCAGGTGGTACAGAAACACTATGGAGAGGCCTGCAGAGTCACATTTTATCTTGAGTTAATAAAGACAGGCTTTCACGAGAAACTGGGAAACACTATCCTATTATCAAAAGTATGGCCAAATGGTAAAGATACATTTTTGGCTTATTCCTTCGGAAAAATGTGAAAAGGCTTCTAATTAAGGTCAGACAGGTGAAGGTTGAAGACAAAAGGTTTAGAGCTTGAGCTAACAGGCAGGCTTAGGGCAGAAGAACATTGTTAAGACACACAAAGCCAAATGAGAACAGAAGCAGAAGGTCTCTTACCTGGACAATCACATTCAGGGCAGTATCACAGCCAATAGTTGTTTTGGTGCCAGGGACACTGTTGCTAACAGTGGCAGGCAAAACACATATTGGGATGCAAAACTCCTCGTGGCTGTCTCGAGCATCAGCCATCATAATGGCAGCATGAAAACTCTGAAGCAGCAGGGCCGTGGCAGTTAGGGGAGGGTGCCAGTACATCACTTGCCAAGTCACTGAGCACAGGCAGTAACTCCAGGGATGTGACAGGGAGGGAACCAAGTAATCAGCAGGAAGTAGGTCCATATGGGTCAGGAGAGCCCATGAGAGGCCTGGATTGGCATCTGAGCAGGCACAGGGCATGCCTCAACTATTCAGGGGCTACTATGTGTATTCCTCAGCCTTGTCCTTCTTGTCCCACAGGAAGAATATACAAATGGCAGAGTCAAGGCGGTGCAGAGCAGGCAGCAAAGCAGATATCAGGCCGAGGGGAGAGAGGTGCATTGTGGGTTAGTCATTAGATGAACCGCTGCTTCTTTATCAGCATTACAGAGGAGGTGGGGATAGAAAATGAGGTTGGGGAGTTTCAGCGCAAAGCCAATCCCAACACTTCTTTAGGTAGATGTGGAGTGTGGGGAGGAGCACATCGCTACAGAGATGACATCAAATGACTAGTGTCACCAATGCAAACAGGGTCACTGCATCATAGCCAAAGGCTGACAGGAAGAGAGACATGCACTTTACATTACCTGCAGGTCCATCACGGGACCCACACCAGTTTCTCTGTGTCCCCCTGCTCCCACTTAGAAACATCTGTCTACCTCCTGGAGGAAGCATCCTTCCTGGGCCTTTGGCAATGCTCACATGAAGCAAGGTAAGTCATTTGGAACCTCAGACACTGGTTCAAAATAGTAACTAGAAATTTCTGACTGTTGTAAAGAAGGCTACTAGCAGGTATATGGAGATTTCAAGTATCTGTCTCAGGTATTAAAGCCAGGTTAGTGGTAGGGTACAGGTCTACTCACCCACAGTTCCTAAATCCAGGCAGCTCCCAACATTGTAGAGTATTTTGAAACCATTGTGTATGGCGAGTCTGACTCACAAATCTTATTTGTCTCTCTTAGTATAATCAGCCATACAGGTTGCTGTAGAATTATTGTTAGAATCCAGCATGGGACTCTGCCTGCCACAAGGCAGCTGTGATACATGTTCTATGTTCTATAATATCTTTCTGCAACCAAATCATTCCTGAGATTTAAAACCTGTATGCCAAGGATTCTGGACAGTGAGTCATGGACCTGCAGAAAATTAGTCCTTGGGGTGATCAGTCAAAAGTTCAGACAGGGCAGGCAATACTGGCCAGTGACAGTGTTTGCATCATTCCCAAAACAACCAGCCCTCTACTTCCAGCCACAGTTGGCTCTGAATCTTTTGACTGTTCTCCATGTGCTTCAGCCATTTCTCGCTAAGGTGGTGGTTCTTGCAATTGGTTCCATTCAAAATGGCACCTTATGTCAAAGCCATCTGGGTACACCCACTGGTCAGTGTCCCACACATTTGCTAGGCTTCCCAGAATTTTCTAGAAAACTGGTTTTTTGTTTTTTGTTTTTCCATTTGCTGAGGACCATTTTTTCTAGTTATTCATTAGGAACAAATTGCACAAAAAGAAGCTCTGTCTTTCAGAAGCCTTCAGCTGGAAGTCAGAAGGGTGTAGGCAACAAACCTGTCAGTCTCCCTGTGGTCTGGGGAGGGTCAGGAATGTATGAGGAGAGCAGGTGGGGAATGGACAGGGTTAGCACTTTATCTTCATTCTGACATTTCTGGTGATGGCTATATTGCTAAACGAACTTTCTTCACAACATTCCTCTTTGGTTTTTGTTCGTCTCTAATCAATTGAAAGGGAAACTACAGCAGGAAAATTAGCAAATGCTGAGGAAATCATCCAGAATGACTTGCTTCTAGATCTTGCAGGGAGCAACAGCAATTTTTAAAACACCAATTAGGCTGCCTTAGACATTCGGATTGTACACACTGCAAAAAAAAAAAAAAACAGATGGTGTACAGCATAGGGAATTACAGTCAATTTTCTATTTCCTAGTTCACAATTCGGTACTATCCTCAGAGCTGTGGTTATGTCACCTTCACGACATTAGTGTCAGCTTATATTTGGCTTGCCTTGGTTGTGTTTTTTGAATGGAACAATGCTTGGTGCCAATGGTAAGGAATAAAAACAAGCCTCATTGAAAAGCCTCATTATAGCCGGGCGGTGGTGGCGCACGCCTTTAATCCCAGCACTTGGGAGGCAGAGGCAGGCGGATCTTTGTGAGTTCGAGGCCAGCCTGGTCTACAAAGCGAGTCCAGGACAGCCAGAGATATTCAGAGAAACCCTGTCTCGAAAAACCAAAAAAAAAAAAAAAAAAGAAAAGCCTCATTCGACACTCATATTTTTGTGGTCAGCCTGGCCTAATTCAGGTTCAACGTCAAACTATTAGAACTAATTTTCATTTAGCCTTCATGCCTTTTCATAGTCCAGTCTTTTAACCTTAGGACACACAAAGGAACTCTGGGTCGTGTTCTCATCCTCACTCAGCTCCAGAGCCATGGCAACATCCGCTAAGGCTATCTGAACTGGTCCAGCTTCAACCATCCACCTTGCGATCACAGAGCCAAGATGATGGAGCTCCCTAGAGCCCCAGAAGGAATGAGCAACAAGGAGCATATGCAAAGCCTACTTACCACACATGACCGAGCCCGAAACCTTCAGGAATGGCTACCTACCTACCATTCAGTTTTTGTTCTCATATGCTACAACTGCCTTTGAGAAACTCAAATGAATTTTTTAAAAAACTAAAGAAAAATTATCACAAAATCCCTCTATGGGAAGTAAAAAGAAAAGAGAGTAGATAACTTGTTCCATCCTTTCTATGTTGAGTTTCAATTTTCAACAATATGTATATACGGTATACTCAAATCTGGGACAACACAATTACCAGTATGGGAGCTAAGAATCATAAATTGTAATTATGGGGTCATTGTAATAAAAAGGGAGAATTTTTCCTTCCTGTCTGACAGTGCACACTGCATATCCACAAGGAGATAAATACCCACCTTGGCTGGCATTTGCAGAGGCTCCCACTGCAAATGACAATATGCAGGAGTGTCCAACCTCTCAATGTTGTGACAGGACACTGTCATCATCTACAAAGTTCACACTCAACAACCATGGAATGCAGTTTCCAAAAATATTTTGCAAAAATATGTCTCATAATATTTTAAGTGAGTTAATGATTTTTTTTTTTTTTTTGGTCACAATCATAGCTGCTCTATGACACACACTGTCCACAGGCTACTGGTCAGATACACCTGCAAAGTGGGCTTCTACTTAGACGACAAGGAGCTTGTGAAAAAGATACTCGAATTAATTCCCATGTAAACTGAAGACAGTAATTCATCACGTGGGATGCACCAAGTCCTGGATCCCAATCCATTTTGTGGCAGGCACCCTTCTTTCCATTCACAACGGAAGATGGACCCATCAAGAGCCTGAATCCATCAATCATAACAGCAAAAGCAATAGCGACAGTCAGTGGACAGCACATGCAACATAAAACGGAGAAGTTAGTGATTGAAAAATAACAAAACAGATATTGCTTCTAAGGGCGGCCAGGCACCTGGCTTCGGTAAACAGACAGAAGAATGGTTCTGACATTGAGAAAAGCAAGAAAACTGCACTAAGCATTACTTACCACTCTGTGATTTATTGTAAGAGCTTTGGGGCTTTTATTTACCAGTACTAGAAATAAGTTTGGTGTCAAGAGGTTAAAAAGAAACAGAATTCTACAAAAATATGTATAACAATTAGGTCTCCCAGGGGAAACAACTTAAGAGTTACTGAAAAATTTTAGAATTCTGACTTAGTGATTTTAAGCTTCCATAGCAATTAGCAAGTATAATTTACAGATATAACACTAAAATGTGTGAGTATATATATATATATTTTTTTTTTTGCAAAAAGAAAAGTAATAAAAAGAGTCAATTTTTGGACACAATTTAAGATTATCAATTTACAAAAGGGGAAAAGATAACAGTAACAACCATAGCAAAAAAATCCAGTGAGGTGCCAATAGTTGGTTCCGAGAATAACATTATGAAATATTTAATTCAATTTCTACTTTTAAACATCAGGTACAGTACGTTGGGCACAGGATTTAAGTGCAATAAGAGGCTATTGACTGAAAGAAAATTACACTTAGCCAAAACTTAGGAACTCTAAATTTAGCTGGTGTCCAATCAGAAAATACATTGGTCTAGCACTGCTTGAGCTAGGATGGGCTGCCTCTCCACTGGTCTTGGTAATGGAGTCCAGTCATGGTATCAGCTGCACGGGAGAACCCATGGGAAAAATGGGGTGGGGGTTAACAAAATTAAGGATTTTCAGAATCCAAAAAAACTTTTGAAATGTGCTTTCCTGAAACAAACAAAACTATTTCGGCCTCCAGTTGGTAAACCGTTATTTCTAGTGCACTGGTAGATAAAAGGGGTCAAGCCTTGCGTTAGCATCAGCTGGACCTGCTTTGCTGGCAAACACGCACTTACGTCTGTGATAGTGTTCAGGGCTGTGTCTGCCCCAATGCTGAAATCGGAACCTGGCACATTGTTGGAGACAGTAGCAGGAACCATAACCATAGGGACACAGAACGCCTCGTGTTTCTCCCGGGCAGCTGCCAGCTCTAGGAGTCCCAGGTAGCCCTGTCAGATAAGCCTGTGTGATTGCAGGGCCAGGGATGGGGAGAGGGGCATGAACAGCGGGTGGCTGGGAGTGAGCAAACACAGGAGTATCAGGGAGCCACTGTCACCACAGTGCACAGTGACGGAGTAAGGAGACCAGGCACCACTAAAAGAACCAACACAGGTAAGTTAAGAGCACAGACAAGGACAGTTTCCCAGGCACAAAGGGGAGAAGCATTATTAGCATCCAAGGCTAACCCTCTTATATGTTTGACTTTGGTTATGTGAAATTCCTACATTTCTTTAAGTAATTCAAGATTTCTGTGAGACTCATCCCCATTGAAGAGGAAGTAATTAAGGACTACAGTCTAATATATGATTTTTTTTTAATCTGAAGATAAATATTATGTAACCACCATCCTTTCTAGGTCATCAGTGTTTTCAAATGTCAAATCTAGAATGATATCTACAGATTGATAACAACCAGGAAACATCAAAATGAGCCTCTGCAGAATAGTCAGGCTTGTGCTGACTCAGTTAATTTGCTTTATCAGAATTGGGCCAGCCTTATGCTCTATCTCACTACTCTGCTATGCTACATTACAGGACACCTGGGTTGGGTAGTAAAATCCCAGTTCCCGAGGAATAGCCAATAAGATCCGGTATATGTGAAGCAAACATGGGGCTACTGAACACACTTACAAAACCAACAAGCAGGGAGACAGAGGGACAAAAACGTACTTCAAATCCGCCGATGATCATAAGGGCATTGATATTATAGGACTGCATCTGTTTGGCGATGTTCTCCAAGAACTTTCCAGGGAGAGTGCTGAAGACAGACAGACCAAGAGATGAGAGTACACCCACAAGCTGGCAAACTTCTTGGAAATCATTCTACCCACCACTGGGGTCTCTGTCCCCAAGTTCTACCCATGTCTGAATTCCGTGGCATGGAAGGTGAAGTGGGCAGTGGGGCTACTTGCCTCTGCCTCTGTGGCTGGCAGCACCTGGGGCAGCAGAGTCCCTGAGAATGACCACTCAAGGCAGAAGCGGCAAGGTATCAAGTCCCAAAAGAGCGTTTTTCAAAAGTAGGAGGGCTAGGGACTTAGTTCAGTGGTAGATTATTTGCCTGACATGTGTAAATCCCTAAGTTCAACCTATACCACCACGATAAATAAATTAGCAGACAGACACATAGACAGACAGAAAGAATACCACCACAGAAGTGGTTCTGTGTGGCAGTGCACACCTGAAATCCCAGCACTCAAGATGTAGGTAGGAGGATTGGTGAGTTCAAGACCAGCCTGGACTACGGACAACACAGTGAGTTCCAGAACAGATTGAACTACATAAGACCTCAATTCAAGAAAGCCAAAAAGAATTATATTGGCTATGAGGAAAAAGTAAATATATATTAGCTTACAATTACTATTAGTAATTGTTTACATAGAAATTTCCATTTTCCAAATTACATACCTATGCATATGTGTTTATATATGTGCATGCAAATATTTATATATAATGTATTTTAATATAATATATTTATATATATAACAATATATTAAAATACAATAACAAAATAATATATATCACATTTTATATAGAATATACATTATTTTGTTATTGTATTTTAATACAATATATATATGTACCAATTAATTTCCTTTATAATCACATCTACCCACATTCTACTTCTATGCTGTCACCTACTTCAAATGACAGCCAGCAGAGATACTACTAAGCAAAGGAAACCGATTTTTGTCCCAATCTGATAATTAACCTGACAGCCAGCTATAATCTTTTTCATGCTTAGAGGAGAAAACTAAGTACTTATACCATTATTTAATCAGCAGGGATACCACTAAGCAAAGGAAACTGATTTATGTACCATTCTACTATTTCAACTAACAGCCACCCCTAATCTTTCTTTCATCTTCAGAGGAGAAAATTAAGTGCTTCTATTGTTGGTAGGCATATATAAATTGTAAGGTGAAGCTATTTCAATATGGAAAACCAGCAACAAACAATTGAACATGGCTAATAGGCAAACCTGGCATTTTCAGCAAGTGTCTCTGTTAGTTCATTCAACACCACTCAAGAGCAATGCCCAGGTTGCCTTATATAAAGCATACCTGGGCTTGTAGCAGAGCAGCCCCTCTGAAAAAAGGCCTAGGGAGCTATTTGCCTAACCAACAGTATATTGGGGCTTTGCCATACAGAGCCAACACCATGGCACTGAGAAATGATCCAAATGGCTGAGGAAGCCACCTGTCTTGCTGGCACCATATGCCCTGATTTTGAAGCAAGAGGAAAGTTGATTTGCTTCTTCTCAGACAGTAAGCCAAAATGACATACAGCCCAATACCTAAAAACTACTTCCCTTTCATACAACAAATCTACAATAATGGCTGGTATTAGTACTTGTGTCCTAGAAATTACCAAAGACAAAACGGGGTTGGATCCAACATAACACACTTTGTTAAAATACCCTAATCCCAACTATGTAGATAAATGAGGGATTTTAGAATTCAGAAGGACATGATTTTACTTTAGCATTACTTAGGCAATTCCTTCAGTTGTACAAATGACCTTGAAGTCACTGTGTGGCTGTTATTCTACAGCCAGACACCATACTTCTCCATCAAAGCGCTTATTGACACAGTAGTACAGTTAATGGCAGCTTCATAGCCATCACTCATTCTTACGACCAGACTGGGAAGCTTTGCACATTTTGTACTGCTCTTCAAATAAATGGAAGTAGGGAACTAATGGACTGAACCAGAGACCTCATGGATGCTAGTGAAATACTACAAGCACTGAACTACATGTCTATCTCAACCTGCCCTGCCTTTCCTAGCACTGGGATTAATTCTCAGCCCCCTAAAACATGATTGAGTTCCTGGGACAATAGCACATAAGTGTTTGCTTCATTAGGAATTCATTACAGAAAAAACAAGAGAGGTATCTATATCCAACCACTCTCTCTAGGATGTATCTCTCCCTTCTTTGTGAAGAACTACTGGATGGCTTAGCAGTTAGAAGTATTTGCTGCTCTCACAGAGGACCAGGTTTTGGTTCCTAGAATCCAGGTGGTAGCTCACAACCATCTTCAGTTCCAGCTCTAGGAGATCCAATGCCCTCTCATGGGGCACACACACATACACACAGACAAAACACTTGCACACCAAATGTACATAAAATAAAAGAACTTATCCAAGAGTTAAAATTTAAAAATTACCGTTTTGTCCCAAGAATGGACCCTCCTTGTCCAGTCCAACCTCTGACATCTCCCCATTTGATTTCTTTGATCTAATGTTCAAACACAGAGTGAAACAGCTGAATTGAGGGAGAAAGAATTGAATTAGAAGCTGTAATTAGGATTTACAGCTCAGGGGTCCCTACTCCTGTAGGCTGAATTCCCTTGGATACAGGTAAGGCTGCGTGTCAGCTTCCTCATTACACTGCTGATTCAGCCAAGTCATTACATGTCCTCATAAGGTTAAACAAAATGCTGACCCTCTGTAAAACTATTCCTTCCCTGCCTGTGGGGGACACCCTAGCCCTAGGTATGTGCCCTGAGTGGACACCTTAGCTGGCCAGAATCTGTCACTGGTAAAGAAAAAAAATATGAATACCATGATTTTTCATTGGTAAAGGCTAAAATAATTTAGCACAGAAAGCAGAGAATACATAGAGAAACACAAACATGGGTTGGCTAAGCAGATGAAGTTTAATCAACAAGAGGCAATTCCCATGTTAGATGAAGCCTGCGTTAGTTACAGAAAGGAACACACTGGGCTAGACCTCCAGGTCTGCAAGCTTCCAGTCAGTAATTTTTGGTGAACCTCTTACTGTTACTGTATTCTGGTGGGATCTTTGGGTAAGTTACAGACATCTCCCAATTTCCAACCTCGACTCTTCAAAGTTCCTGGAGAACCAGCACAGGCTATACCTCTTCCCTGGCTCTATAAATTGTATTTCTAGCCCTTTCATAGGGTCACCTGAAACACAATATACTTGTCTGATCTGCACATAGTAAACAAACTGTTTTGTTCGTGCCTCAAAATGCAGCCTGATCCTTAAAGGCATCTCATTCCGTCTCCACATTTGCCATTGACATTTCTTCCTGAAGTGACAGGAAAATGTTCCGCACCTATTCTGCCCTGCTTCCTGCCTTTGTGAAACATCGAACAGTATCTGAAAAGATGCACCAGCATGTGCTAGTTCCCTCCTGAAGAGTCCCCCCACTTACTTAGCCAGAAAATCAAATTCCTAGAATTGGCTAAAGATAACCTGGTTCACGGTCTTCCTTCCTCTCACTCCCCAGCCTGGCTCCTATCATCCTGAAACATGGGCAGAACTTACCCCTAGGTCTTTGTATCACTTTTTCCTCTTCCTGGAATAAACTAATATTCTTGGTCCCCACTTACCTATTAGTGGGAGATCGGCTTCCCACGAACAGCTGTTGCATGGAACTCATGCAGAGCCCCTAGGCACTCTGTCCTTTTGTCAGTATTGTTCCTGCTTTTTTCACAATCTTGTAAATGAGCTATATGGCTTGCTACTGTTTCTTTACTGTTGTCTCCTCAAAAATATAAGCTCTGCAGAGGTGGGTGTTTTGTCCATTTTGCTCACTTGTGCAATTCAACAGGGTTACAAACTCACTGAGGTACTGACTAGAGGTAGTACCAACAATAGCAGGTCAGGCCTCAGAGTACTGACACGACTCACTATCCTGTTTCAAATCCTACATCATAAGACCTGAAGCAAGCTAGTCAATGTTTCTAGTCCTCACTTCTCTCATAAGAAAAATGGTAAATAAGATCATAGACCTAGTCTAAAGTCAAAGGGATTAACATATGCCAACTGCATGCAACAAAAGAAAAACAGTGACTGCTCTAGACCTTTGTTGGCTGATTATTGCTGTTCTCCCAGTGCTGGGGATGGAACCCAGAGCCTTACATGCTAGGCGAGTATTCTACTGCTGAGCTACACACCCAGCTTAGAATTATTTTCATTAAGGTTTTGTTTCACAGAGTTCTTGTGTGTGCTATAAACCATGCACTTTGCCCATGTCATCCAAACTTAACCCAACAGGGTGTGAGGTGAGCATCATTATATCACTGTGCCTTAGGGTCTTTTGAGAAAATCTGAAAATACATGACACCCCGAGCTTTACATTAAAGGGTTAGAACCTAACTTAGGGCAGGATTCCTAAGCAGAAGTTAACCCTCAAATCAGTAATTGTTATACCACCACAGACTCTTGAGCTAGTAGGTGCTGTGGAGAGTCTGGCCACATACAATAACATTCTAATTTCTCTAGGAACTCCTGGGAGACTCACTTGGCCCTTGGCAAAGCCCTCAAAGCCATCGTAGACTGCAAACATCTTGTGACCATCTGAAATCCCAACTCGAACAGCAGAGCGTACAGCGGCATTCATTCCAGCGGCAGGTGCCCCTACATTGATTACAGCCACGTTGCAATTGCTCTGAAAACAGAACAGGGCAGCACCAAGTCATCAGATGAGAGCAAGCTCCGATTTGTTGCACACTGATAAGTGACATATTGTGCAACTGTAGAAATACTTAATACTCCATCATGTCACATTTTGTAGGAAGTGGTCATCTTATAATTAAGGTCACAATGGAGAGGTGAAGGTAGGCTTCCAGGGATCCACATCAAGGAGGATGTGAGGTAACAGGGTACCTAGGCAGCTCAGAAACCTGTGTCATTGATGGAAGCTGGCTACCTACCTTGGTGATCTTGTCATCTGGCAACTTTATGGAAAGACGCTTGTAGGTCTCCAGGTTTCCCTCAAAATTCCTAAGGAAAAATGATGTTTTAGTTTTAATTACGTATGGGTTTGTGCATGTGAGTGCAGTGGCGTGTCAAGGCCAGAAGAGGGCATGCAATTCCCCTGGAGCTAGAGTTACAAGCACTTATGAACTAAGACATGTGGGTTCTGGGAGCTGAACTTGGGTTGTGCTCTTAACTGCTAAACCACCTCTTCAGCCTGACTCTATATAAAGTTTTACATTGAGACTAAGTACAGTCTCAATGACCAAACAAGGACCTAAATTCCTAATAAGTTGAGTTTTATTCCCAATAACTCACCTCCCTCGGAGTTTTACGGCATCATTAAATCTCCTCTCGTCCATTGCCTTTTGTACTTCCTGGGTCTTTAAAAAAGATAATAAAGAAAGAATGAATCAAGCCCTCTGTGCTCTATGGCTGGACCATCACAGTCTGACCCCACTGGATTGTTAGTGACTCCCAAATTGACAGTGGACCCAGCTGTGAGGTTAGAGGCCCAAGGAAGAGGAGGTGACTCCTGCTGCTCATGGCTACAAAACATAAAGATGATTTCCACAAAGGCAAAGTTCATGGAAATGGGTCTTTTAGGAAAGGATCTGATTAATCCACAATTCAGCTCAATTAAGGAAAAAGAAAAACACAGGTAGCTCACTACCTCACCGAGGACTGCAGATCTCAAGTACGATTCACAGGTGGCTGAGAAGAAGAGAGGGACTAAGGAAGCCTTCAAGACAGAGCTCAGGGCTGAATATCCTGATGAGCCTCAGTGAGCTGCTGGCATTCAACAAGTGGCTCTCTGTGGCTGCTTATTAATGAAACTTCTATGTGATGGTCTGAATATCTTGAAAAGTTATGCGTAATACATGTTTCCATAGTGAACACACAAGGGATGAGCAATCATCTCCAAAGTAATGTACCGCACTTGGCTCAGGGCTTTAACCTTTTGAAGCCCATCGCTTCTCATACAACTTCAGACACTTGTTTGTCCTTCTGTCTCCAAGGATACACAGGAACACACACACACACACACACACACACACACACACACACACACACACCCCTATCTTTGAACACAAACACACAACACCACACAGATACATATACTGTCCTCGCTTCTATGAATTAAGTTAAATACTTTCAGAAAGTCCCTTGACACTCTCTCTCTCTGTGTGTGTGTGTGTGTGTGTGTGTGTGTGTGTGTGTGTGTTATGAAAGGCACACATGACAAGGTCATTCAAAAGCCTAAATATTGCAACATTTCATGGAAAACAATTTTGGGAAAATAGAAGGGAAAAGTAGTTTCAAATGCAGCAAGCCCCATTGTCATGGCAGCTACTGACACACTGAGCTGAAAAGCAGAATCCACCTTTCTTTTTGTTATCAGTGGACACTTCTGTGACCTGAGGGTGTAGGCCCATCTCAACATCACTGGAATCTGTCCCAAGGTACCATCACAGATCAGAATGGCCTCAGGGACAGAAGGACAGAGAGTAAAACTGGAGGAACTTAGGCATGTCACACCTATAGCATCAATTCCTGGCAGGACCACTTCCCTGCACTGTCTTCCTGTGCTCCTGGAGCACAGGAGCTAAACCGACCATCTGTGACTCGAGGTGGGAACAGTCACAGACTCTTATAATGTCCCAGTTCTTGGTGGAGAAGACTCATTGTTAAGAGAGATCGCCACTGGAAGTGCATCATGGGTGGCAACAGAAAGTAAGAGATAGAAAAGCTTTTTACACACTGTGCAATGTTACAGGAAGCCTGATGTCATAATCCACTGGGTATTGTTCTGCCCTCCTTTAAGTGGCCAAAAGGCCACTTAACCTGGTGTTCACTGAACCTGGAGCATACCACACAGTTTGAAGCAGCCCTTTGTTCCTACAGGTGGGCTACCCAACACCTCAGCTCACCATTTCCACACACTCCATCAAAGGTAGGCGCACAGCGTAGTTTCCTCTCAGCGACACCACGCAGGCTGGGGTCTCAGGAGTAGCTTCCAACAAGGCGATGACAGCCTCCACCCCCATGCGGCTAGCCTGCAAAGGATAATTACAACCACAAAAGACAGCCAACTCTTCATCCTATGTGTGAGAGGTACCATGTGCATAGCCAGAGACCACCCCAGGGTTCTCTCTCTGCCTGCTTTCTATGCTATGAAATGGTGAATCAGGCAGGGGCTACCCTGCTTCCGCCTGGTTGATCCCTACTCATCTCTGTAACAAGAAGTTTATAACTCCAATAAGAGCTCCTATTCAATACTAAGAACTTAGTGTTTGGACTCAAGATGCTTGCTTGTCCTATTGGGTTAGTTTCTAGAAGCTTCCACTTACCACACCATGTTCCTACCTCCTGAGTTTTACTCTCCTGGCATCCTTGTCTTCCCCAACAGTAGACTGTTGGGGTAATGTTAAGCATTCTAAACATTAATTAATTGTTCCTGCTTGCTGTCTGTTACTTACATTGATTCTGATTGGTTAAATAAAATGCCGAGGCCTGAGACTGGGCAAAGACAGAGAAAGGTGGGACTTTCTGAGATTAGAACAGGAAGCCTGCACTTTAGACAGAGGATTAAAGCATTCTAGCCAGGAGCAGGAAGAAGAAGGCATTCCAGCCAGGAGCAGCAGGAGGAAACACACCATGGGTTAGAAAAAAGAACCTCATTCCATGGCCAGGAACATCGGCATGGCATGGAAAATGGCAGTACAGGGGACATATGTATAGATGGGGTCATATTTGGGTAACAGAATTATGAGCTAGCTTTGATGGGCTAGGATTGCACAATTCAGGCTTAGGCTTGTTAAGATCAACATGGTGTCTGTGTGTATTTATTTATAATGGATGGTTAAAGATTAGCTGCCGAACCAATTAAATATAATATAAACATTGGTAAACAATAATTTAATTATTTCTACAAATAATGCCCAATGTAATTTAACTAATTTTTACAGTAGGCACACAGACTTCCTATGTCAGCTGTGACTTCAGTCCAGCAAATCACACTATGTCAATAAGTCTCAAAGGACCTTTGAATAAGGACATGAGCCACTAGCATCTCTAGGGATGAGTCTGCTAGTCAGCCTCTATTTAAAAAAAAAAAAAAAAAAAACAACAACCAGTGCTTCTAAATGTCTTTCAAAGAGGCCTCATAAAAAATGTCCAGTACTTTCCATCCCTACTTACCAAGATCCTGTCAAATGCAGAGGGGGTCCCTCCTCGTTGCACGTGTCCAAGAATAGTCACTCGGGTGTCAAAGCCTAGTTGCTTCACTACAAGCTGTTGAGAGAGATGTCTATCAGGAAATACACAATGGAACAGACCTTGGTGTGGCTATGCCAAGTGAGCTGTGGTCACAGGGGGCGGTCACTCAGCGAAGGGTGCTCTCTTCCTTCTTCAGATGTAAATGTGAAAACTGATTACTGCACCCACTCTCCTAAAATCTATTTTTCCAACTAATGCTTTCATTGTCAAGCAAAGTCTTTTTGATGGTCCTGCTGTTTGTTTTGATTTGGTTTTGGTTATTAGAAACCGTATACACAGGCCAGATTGGCACTGAATTTACAATCCTTCTGCCTCTGCACCCTGAGTTTGGAAATTATGGACAAGAATCACCATACTCCAACTACTAAAATTAAAATCTTTATCTCCTAACAAGCAGGTAAAAGTAACACCAAATTTTCTTTAAAAAATGCTGTTTCAAGTAGTTGTGTTTAAAGTATTATTTATATTACAAGTGTCTCCCTTGACAATGTACAGTATTACTGTGAAGAGAATAACCCAGGCAATTTAGCCCCATCCAAAGAGGTGTACTGGCTGGTGACCTCCAGGGTCTACAAACCTCCATCTGATCCCCTGTGTAAATAGGGTTGCCTATAGCCATCTGTGCACACTTCTTAGTCTAGTGTTGCTACAGTTCATCTTAGCTTTGTTTTACTGACAAAGAAAAGCCCTGCCCTGCTTTAGATGCTGTTGAATGTCTTTCACTGGTGTCTATTGATTTAATGCTGAAGTATAGATCTAGTAGTATAGACACAATAAGAAATGAGTTTGGCTCATTAAATAACCGTAACTTAACAATGATAAAGAAATCAACTTGAAGCCAGGCAGTGGTGGCGCACGCCTTTAATCCCAGCACTTGGGAGGCAGAGGCAGGCGGATCTTTGCGAGTTCGAGGCCAGCCTGGTCTACAAAGTGAGTCCAGGACAGCCAGGGCTACACAGAGAAACCCTGTCTCGAAAAACAAAAAAAAAAAAAAGAAATCAACTTGTAAGCTGGGTGTGGTGGCACATGCCTTTAATCCCAGCACTTGGGAGGCAGAGGCAGGTGAATCTCTGTGAGTTTGAGGCTAGCCTTGTCTACAAAGTCAATGATACACAGAGAAACCTTGTCTCAAAAAGCCAAAAAAAAAAAAAAAGAAAAGAAAGAAAAAAAAGAAATCAACTTCTAGGTTTGGGGGTGTGACTCAATGGTAAAGCATTTGTCAGGCACATGAGCTTCTGGGTTCTAGTCCTCAGTACTTTAAAAGACAATGTGCCACGCCTTGCACAGTGGTCACATCTGCAATTCTAACATTTGGGAGAGGGAGGCAAGAGGATGGCCAATTTGAGTCCAGCATGGGCTATTTAGCAAGAAGGAGAAACAAACAAACAAAAATTTGTAAAACCAGATTAGTAATGCCTGGAGCCCTAACTCAGGATTGGAGCCACACAGCCTAGCTGTTGCTTTGTGGTTGGTTACTCAGTGATTCTGGGATCCTGGTGAACAAGTCAGAGTCCTGTAGAGACTGGTAAGCACCCATCTGAAGGACTAGTAGAGCACTAGCCTGCCAGATCCTGTCCTTCCTCAGAGCCACATGAGGAAGTGCTGATTCCTAGCCAAGTAGGCAGTTTTATTCATGGGAATGTGATCAGCTGATGCTCCAGGTTAAAAGGGAGGCAGAGGGAGAATTGGATATCTCCTGGTCCATTGTACCAAACAGAGAAGTCCCCAGATTGTGCTGGCTCCCAAGTAGTCAAGATTCCTTACCTTCAGAGGAGAGCTCACTTAACAGCCAGTCATTTCTAACAGGAGAACATGCTTATCCACCCAATTGTCTCTTCTCAATTGGTAGAGTAGTTATGGCACTGTGAGGACCATGGAGACATGTTGCAAGAAATGCTAACTGTCCAGAGCTCTTAAGCTTCATTCTCATCGTGCTATGGAAGTTGAGGTCAATATTTCTAATCTAAGTCTTGTCAATCTTCCGGACAATTCATATGTCCATCTGGGCAGCAGAGCCAAGATGAAACATCACCCACACTTACCTCCTTGATTCCCTCAGAGGTTATCGGCTTATTTTTGGCATCGATTGCTCCTTCAGACACAATGATAATATTCAGCCTCTTTTTTTGGGCTCGGTTCTATGGAAACAAAAAAATTAAGACTCTTAAAATTTTCAATCTGTTTTTAATAACAACAAAACCCAGAGAAATGTGTCCTACCTGGAAATGGCCTCTTTCCAGTTAGAAATCATTGCATAACTTGGAGTATTTCTCAGTAATGCCCAGAGTAGGTGAAAGGTGCCTTTGCAAGGGCTGAGGAAGTTAAAGGTCTAGGTGACATTACAAGTGCACATGAGCCAGCCGCTAGAGTCATTGCAGATATGGCTGCTATGTCACATGTGCATCAGTAGGTGGCAGAGAGGAGAGAGGCTCTATCTACATTCAGTGTTCTGACCTATGAACATCTTAATGAATAGTAACCTAACATTCCTGGAAAAAAAGCAAGCTGGATACCAACACAATGTTGGCACCTTGGGATAGCCTGTGATGACTACCAGACGAGTACCAGGCAAGTACCCGATGGGCTCCCAGGACAGGGAACAAGCCAGAAACTAGAAGAATTCTGCCTGGCCCTGGATGTGGGGGTTGTGAAGACCCAGCCCTGGGGTGAGATCTGGCTCAGAGGGGGTCACAAGAGCAGGAGAGCTTTCCCTGCCCCTCACATTCTCCATTGCTCGGGAGAGCAGGCCCTGCACCTTTCCATAGTAGAACTGGCACTGCAACTTTCCATAGTAGAACTGGCACTGCAACTGGGGGTTGCAGGTCCAGAACAAGGGCTTAGAGTTGGCCCACCTCAACATCTACTCCATGGATGAACTGCTGGAGTGCAAGAAGAGACCAGTTCCACAATCCAAAACTATAGGATCTCCATGACACACGACAGTTACAGCATATCTGAGAGGGGTTCCAGTGAGGTTCCAGCATTAACAAAGTAGCAGAAACCAGAGGCTCTGTACCAGACCAAGGAGTCAACTTAATGAACATTTACAAGAAAAATGTGTGGACAAAAGGGAATATTGTGGGACACAATGAGACGCACTTCAGCTTCCACAAAGAGATTTTATTTTTTTATGCTGGTAGAGATTACAAGGGTAGAGAGAGGGTCTGAGTGGAGGTGGGAGATGAGAGGAAGCAAGGTGCATGATGTGAAATTCACATAATAAAAATTTTCAACACAATCATGACAGCTCATATTAGTGAATTAACAGCAGAACTGGAAGATCTAGAAAAAAAAAGAAGCAAACACTTCCAAGAGGAGCAGAAGACAGGAAATCAAACTTAGGACTGAAATCAACAACTTAGAAACAAAAAGAACAATACAAAGAATCAAAGAAAGCAGGAGTTGGTTCTTTGAGAAAATCAACAAGATAGACAAACCCTTAGCCAAATTAACTAGAAGGCAGAGGGGAAAACCCAAATCAACAAAATCAGAAATGAAAAGGGAAAAATAACAACAGACATTGAGGAAATCCAGAGAATCTTTAGGTCCTACTTTAAAAATCTGTACTCCACCAAATTTGGAAACCTAAGCGAAATGGACAATTTTCTTGATGGATTCCATCTGCCAAAGTTAAATCAAGATCAGGTTAACAGACGAAACAGTGCAATAGCCACCAAGGAAATAGAAACAGTCATTACAAATCTCCCAACTAGCGGATCCAAGATGGCGGCGGC
>CAJQZJ010034182.1:2470296-2502231 GCA_907164525.1 Lophiomys imhausi
TGAAGACTGATGCAGGAATGTATGGAGAGAAAATGGGAACTGTCCAGGCAGTCATTGGTATGTCCTTTCTTAGTTTTGGAAGCTGCAGGCCCTGCACTTCCTATATAAACAGATATATTTATCCCTCTCATGTCTCTGAGGTGGTTGAAGAATAGACAGCTAGAGTCTCATAGTTAAATTTTGAGTTGTTTAGGAATCAAGAGGGTGTTATAGATCTAAGAAGATACTCTTAAAAGTGTGTTGCAAGTTAGTATGAATGTTGAGTCAGATATAGACCTTTAAACTCATGGAGATGCTTAGATAGTAGAACGTTAAAGTCAGGGGCCAAATATGTATAAACTGGACATTGGGAAGGTATACTGGGCCATTTAACTCTCATAAATGTGGCATATTTATATCTGTTGTTTTGTATAATACTTACTGTTATAAGAGAAGGAACCATCTGTTGGACTGAAAGGGGAAACTTCTGGGGTGAAGAGGGTGGAAGGGCGGGATACGGAGGGGTTTGTGACTGAGATGTAACTTGAAGAAAAAAAAATAAAGGAAAAAAATAAAAAATAAAAAATAAAAAAAGAACTTTGCAGCTGTGCAAGTGAATAATATAGTTTATTTCTATAGCCTATAGACATTTGGGATTATCGTTTTTAAGCGTAATGAAAACAAAGTGGAAGACAGACTCAGAGATCTTGGGCTTCAGTGGTGTTGAGGATCTGATATGTGGGACATCTTGTCTCAAAAGGCAACGCGGAGTGCTCTCTAGAGCTACAGAAAGGGAAGACCATTGTCAGAGGGGACCATGTAGGTCAGACATGTCCTAGTGGACGCCATTGATCTTGAGCTGTATCTTAAGGAAGAAGAGAATGGCATTTGCTGATAATTTGATATGGGAGAGTCACCCTATGGAGACATGTGTTGTACACTGGTGGATACTGATGTCCTCTTGATGCTGGGTGTTGAGCTGGGAGCTGGGGATACACCTGTCATGATGCCACATGAACTCTGTGCCCTCA
Organism: Lophiomys imhausi; assembly: GCA_907164525.1. Classification (NCBI taxonomy): domain Eukaryota; kingdom Metazoa; phylum Chordata; class Mammalia; order Rodentia; family Muridae; genus Lophiomys; species Lophiomys imhausi. The sequence goes on from CAJQZJ010034182.1 coordinate 2,471,307, forward strand.
TGGAGTGTGGCACAGAGAGGAAATCACCAGTTAGGCCTTATTGCAAAGTCAGTGGTGTGAGAGTTCAGAAGAGGGGAACTTGCCTTCACCTGGTGTCAGTGAGACAAAATGGCTCAAGGGAAAGTGTTCTTCAGCAAATGTGAGAAAGTCAAGGATGTGTGAAGTGTGCTTCCTAGCTCCTTAATTCATACAGAGTAATTTTAATTGCAATAACCTTAAATTTCATGTATGTATATTCATATGCAAGTGTGCATATTTATGTGTGTTCAGGTGCATGTGTGTGTGTGTGCATGCACATATGTGTATGTACATGCATGTGCATAATTGAGCTTTTGGAGGAGAGGGATGAACCTCAGGTATTATTTCTCTAAGTCAGCTATCATGCTTTCTTTGAGACAGTTCCTGTCACCGTCCTGGAGGTCACCCATTACGCTATACTGAATGGCTACCCAACCTCCAAGATCTACTTGTCCCCATCCCTACAATACTGATTATAAGTGTGACCACCAGGCCTAACATTTTTTTATCTTTCCAATCTCCTTTAATATTTTAAAAATAAATGATATATTTAAAGCAATAGCTAATTTATACAAATATTGTCATGATTAAAATAAAACCTTGCAATTTAAAAAAAAAAAATCTCCCAACTAAAAAAAGCTCAGGACCAGATGGTTTCAGCACAGAATTCTACTAGACCTTCAAAGAAGAGCTAACACCAATACTCTTCAAACTCTTTCACCAAATAGAATCAGAAAGAACACTGCCAAACTCACTCTATGAGGCCACAGTCACTCTGATTCCTAAACCACACAAAGACCCAACAAAGAAAGAGAACTTCAGACCACTCTCTCTCATGAATATAGATGCAAAAATACTTAATAAAATACTGGCAAACCGAATCCAAGAACACATCAAAAGTATCATACACCATGATCAAGTAGGCTTCATCCCAGGAATGCAGGGATGGTTCAACATACAAAAATCCATCAACGTAATTCACCACATAAACAAGCTGAAAGAAAAAAACCACATGATCATCCTGCTAGATGCAGAAAAAGAATTTGCCAAAATCCAACACCCCTTCATGCTAAAAGTCCTGTAGAGAAGGGCATACAAGGACCATACCTAGAAATAATAAAGGTGATATACAGCAAGCCTGTAGCCAACACCAAATTAAATGGAGAGAAACTTAAAGCATTTCCTCTAAACTCAGGGACAAGGCAAGGATGTCCACTATCGTCATATCTCTTCAACACAGTTCTTGAAGTTCTTGCTAGAGCAATAAGACAACTAAAGGAGATCAAGGGGATACAAATTGGTAACAAAAAAGTCAAATTATCCCTATTTGCAGATGATATGATAGTATACATAAGCGATCCCAAAAATTCCACCAGAGAACTCTTACAGCTGATAAACACCTTCAGCAAGGTGGCTGGATAAAAATTAATTCAAAGAAAAATCAGAAGCCCTTCTTTATATAAAAAGTAAATAGACTGAGAAAGAAATTAGGGAAACAACACCCTTCACAATAGCCACAAACAATATAAAATACCTGAGGGTAACTCTAACCAAGCAAGTGAAAGACCTGCATGACAAGAACTTCAAGTTCTTGAAGAAAGAAAATGAAGATGACATCAGAAAATGGAAAGATCTCCCATGCTCATGGATAGGTAGGATCAACATAATAAAAATGGCCATTCTGCCAAAAGCAATATACAGATTCAATGCAATTCCTATCAAAATACCACTGCAATTCTTTATAGACCTCTCAACTTCATATGGAATAACAAAAAACCCAGAATAGCTAAACCAATCCTCCACAAAAAAAAAAAAAAAATCTGGAGGCATCACCATCCCAGATTTCAAGCTGTGCTACAGAGCAATAGTAATAAAAACAACATGGTACTGGTACAGAAACAGACCAGTGGATAAATGGAATTGAATTGAAGACCCAGAACCCACACACCTATGGTCATTTAATTTTTGACAAAGAAGCCAAAACCATAGAATGGAAAAAGGACACCATCTTCAACAAATGGTACTGGTCTAACTGGATGTCCACATGTAAAAGAATGAAATTAGACCCATACTTATCACCTTGCACAAAACTTAAGTCTAAGTGGATCAAAAACCTTAACATATGGCCTGACACACTAAATCTATTAGAAGAGAAAGTGGGGAAAACCCTTGAACTCTTCAGTACAGGTGACAACTTCCTGAAGAGAACACCAACAGCTCAGGATCTAAGACCAACAATCAATAAATGGGACCTCATGAAACTGAAAAGCTTCTGTAAGGCAAAAGACACTGTCATTCGAACAAAATGGCGGCCTACAGATTGGGAAAAGATCTTCACCAACCCCATGTCTGACAGAGGGCTAATATCCAAAATTTACAAAGAACTCAAGAAATTAAATGCCAAGAAACCAAATAATCCAATCAAAAAATGGGAAACAGAGCTAAACAGAGAATTCACAAAGGAGGAATCCCTAATGTCTGAGAGACACTTGAAGAAATGCTCAGCATCCTTAATCATCACAGAAATGCAACTCAAGAGGACTCTGAGATTCCATCCTACACCTGTCAGATTGGCTAAGATCAAAAACTCAAATGACAGCACATGCTGGTAAGGTTGTGCAGGAAGGGGAACACTCCTTCATTGCTGGTGGTAGTCCAAACTTTTACAACCACTATGGAAATCATTCTGGCGATATCTTAGACATCTTGAAATAGCTCTACCTCAAGACCCAACCATACCATTCTGGGTATATATCTAAATGATTCCTCACAAAATCACAAGGACATTTCCTCATCTATGTTCATAGCAGCCTTATTTGTAATAGCCAGAAACTGGAAACAACCTAGATGTCCTTCAACCAAAGAATGGATAAAAGAAACAGTGGTACATCTATACAATGGAATACTACTCAGCCATCAGAAACAACGAAATCATGCAATTTGTAGCCAAATGGATGGAACTAGAGAAGCTCATCCTGAGTGAGAAGGATGCACATGGCATCTATTCACTTATAATTGGATTTTAGCCATATAGTACAGGATAACTATACTACAACCAATGCACCAATGGGAACAGAAACATAGACTTTGTTACCTGACCATGAGACACTTTGCCCTAGTGGTGCTGCCTTGTAGGCCCCCAATGTATGAGGAGGTTCTTGGCTGTCATATGACTGCTGAACTGGGGTGGGTGACTGTTATGTAGGGATACTCCACTCCAGAGGAGTGGGATGGAAGGAATAGGGGGGAGGGGTAGGAGGGTATGATGGGAGGGGTGGAAAGAGGGTACTATGATGGAGATGTAACCTGAAGTAATAAATAAACATTAAAAAAAATTTCAATACAAAAACCAAAACCAAGTGCACATGAGAACTTGGCCCCAGTTAGCCATGGGTTAAGGTGGAGACTTGTTGATTGATACTGAGCCCTGGGAGCCCCTTAGCAAAAAACAGAGGCTGGACTTTACCAGTTTCGCCTCCCTCAAACCACATTTTCTGTTCCCTTTATACTAGAGTGTTTTCCAATCTTCCCATAAGTCTCTTTATCCCTAAACTCACTCATGTGAGGTCAACCATTCTCCCCTTCACATTAGACAATAGTACACACAGGCATGGGTAACAAACAAGTAGGTCACAGATAAGAAATCAGGGTACTGGAATGTCACCACAAGAATCTTGCATTGAGGGCTGTCCCTGGCCCATGGAATTATTGGATGAGAATATAAGAGATAGAACCTAGTGGAAGAAGGCTAGGTAACTGGCAGAGAGTGCTTTTGGGGTGCATATTATAACACCATTTTCACTCTTCCTTTTCCTCTTTCTTTTCTTTCTGGCCACAATGAGGTACATAGACCTTTTCTGTCTTGTAATCCTGTCCTGATTCATGGTATCATCACAGGGTCAACCAACCATGGGCCAATGCATCCAAGACCATGAGCCAATCGATGTTTCTATTGATTTAGCTCAGATGTTACTACAGTAACAGAAAGGTAACAGACACAGAGCCCAGGCAAAGGGTCTGAGATGAACAAGTACCCTTATTTGCCAGTTCCAATGCTGGTACAGTGTCTTATGTACTTGTACTTTGGTACCCCATCTTATACACTGTTTTATACCTAGTCTGGTACACTTATATAAAATCAAGTGGTCACTCAAGGCTACAATGAACCCTAAATGTGCCTGGCAACTATATCATGGTGTCAGTGAGCTCATTGTCAATAGATTTGCTTTTCTGTAAAGTCCCAAACAAAATATGGTCCCTTTAAAAAAAACATCAGTGATAAGTGTGTGAGGCCCTGGCCATGCCTGAAGGTAGGGCAAGAAGTGATATGTAATATGGACCAGAGGTACATGGCATCAGAGCCACAAATAAAGATGTTGTTCTTGTTTATGACAGCTATGAAATGTGCCATGCTTTGAAGAATGTGAACAATGTGAAGGAGGGAGAATTTGAAGAATAAGAAACACTTTCTTAAAATCATAAAGGTATGTGGAGTATGGGGTAATTATCTTAGCATTGCTTGAAAGAGAACTGGGAAAACAATTCCTTAAATATGGGATGGATAAATAGGTTTGTGTTCGAGACAAAACAATATTCCTACATGGTTAACATACAATGGAATCTTCAACCTAGGGAAAAAGTTCTTGCTGCTTGTAAAGTACTTGCCCTTACAAGCACAAGGACCTGAATTTGATTTCTGGAACAATGTTTAAAAAAAAAAAAAAAAAAAAGGATGAAGACATACTGGGCAAGCTTTTAACTCTAGAGCTGGGAAAATGGAGATAGTAATTAGATCCCTGGGATTCACCAACTAGAGACTGTATCTGAAACAGAAAAGAAAAAAAGAAGGCAGACAGTACCTTAAGAACAACACCAAGGGCAGTTTTTTGATTGTTAATTGAGGGAGGAGGGCAATGGCCCCTGTGACATCTTTGAGCGGGTGGGCCTGGACTGTATAAAAAGGTAGATGAATAAGATCCAGAGGAACCAAGATAGACAGCAAGCACCACTCCTCAGTGGCCTCTGCTTCAGTTCCTGCCGTCTCGCTTCGGTAGACGATAAACTGTCAGCTAAAGGGAACACTTTTCTCCCCAAGCTCATTTTGGTCCAGTGTTTTATCACAGCAACAGAGAAACAAACTACAATTCTTTCATACATGTGTGTACCTGCACACACGTGACCATGTACGCATGGGTGCATGCACATACAAACAGTGGAATCCTCAGTATGTTTAAGTAGGAAGATAGATACCATGCACCCACCACTTAGTGAGTGCCTCCAAGTTTGGTATCTAGACTGAATTAATTAATTGACCCACAGACCTTCACAAAACCACTAAGGAATATTATTTTCCCATGTAAGAGAGGAGCATCTTTGGACACTGAAAGGTGAGGTTATTTAATCAAATCCATCCTATTAGTGGTACAGCTAATATCTAGGCCAAGGAATTCTGTAGCCTTACAAAGCTCTTATACATTTTACAATTAAATATATGTTATGGAGGCTGTTTAAGATAACTAATCTTCCAAAATATTGGGAATACTTCTTGCAGTATTGTACTGGTGACTAGTAAATATAAATGACTAGAAAGATAGCAAACATTTCTGCCCTAATTCACCCAAAACCTAGGGGATGGGAAGCAATGTATCCAACTCTGGTCATACCTGACAGCACAGTGTACAAAGTCTAGAATCTAAGGAGGATTTTAGATGGAACTTCATGAAGAAATAGCCTTTAAATCTAAAGTGAGTATCTAGACACCGAACAACCTTCTGACCACACTGACTGCGTACTTCCTGTCAGCCAAGCCCCAACAGTCATCCCTATCTCTGAATCACTGTCCATGGATCTGTGACCTATGACAATGTCACTGTGCAATCAGACTGCAGGCAAGTCAGGAAGAAGACACATGAGGGGACAGGGCATGACTTCTAAGGAGAAAGAGACCACTGAGGTGATGTCCTGTGTGGTGGTAACCCAGAGTCTCCTGGGTCATACAGAAGTGTCAGTAAATGGGAATACCACCTCTCATCTTATGAGGTGAGGCGTGGACAACCCATCTTAATTAGGCATCTGAGGATACTGCTAATGTCCCCCCAGGTCAGGATTAGGGCGAAGAAAACTCCCTCCCAGTGATAATAGCTACATCCACTGTTATCAGTGGTTTATTTCAAGTTAAGACATTGAATCTCCAAAGGATACTTGGTTTTTCTCACTATGATGTAACTTTAAGCACTAGCTGTTCACATAGGTTTTTATTTTGACAAAACCGACTCAGTTCATGACTTGAATTATTTTCCTCCTTTGAGACTGCTACCCAAAAGCAACATTTTATTGCCCACACACATGCAGCCTTTTCCAGACACTGCTTGTGTGCTTGCTGCCTATAAATAAAATTGATCTGTGATATAATGCTCACATAATTTTCTTGTAGATCAGTGATAAGATTGCTTTAAAAATAAGGGAGAGAAGCCAGGCGGTGGTGGCGCACGCCTTTAATCCCAGGATCTTTGTGAGTTCGAGGCCAGCCTGGTCTACAAAGTGAGTCCAGTACAGCCAAGGATACACAGAGAAACCCTGCCTCGAAAAAAAACAAAAAATAAATAAATAAATAAATAAATAAATAAATAAATAAATAAATAAAATAAGGGAGAGAAAAGTAAGCTACATATTATGATCTCTGCCCTGAAACCTACGGAGGCTTAAATCTTAAAGATGTTCTCCCACACTGTTTGCGTTATACCTTCATAGGGGGATATTCACCCCACACTAATAAGCAACTATACTGAGAAAGACAATGTTCAGTAAACTCTTGACAGAAGAAGAGAGGAGCATGGATCAAAATAATTTGGAAACAGAAGAACCTAAAATCCCCACCCACTGTGGAAAGAAATATTATACCTCGCCTCTTTAGGTGAGGATTTAAAGTAAGAGTCCAACATACGTCTGTCTGAGTTCTGATGAGAAAGTATTGAATAGCAAACAAGAGTTGTCACTGTAATCCTGACTTCATTTATCTCATTGTGCACAAGACACTTAGAACCAGAACTGGATGAAGGACATCAACAGTTCCAGCTGTTTCTCCATGGCAACATCAGCCTATGTAGGCAGATCTTTGGCAACAAGCTTGACCTCATGTTATAAGCAGCAGGTTTTCAAATGTTTAAGGAAGACATCCAATTTGGCTATTCCAAAAGGACTTGTGGATCCTTGCTCAAGCAACATATCCAGACTCCCAATTACCTGAGAGAGTTTGACGCACATGGTTTGCTCCCAACCTTCCTCTGGTGGAGACTCCGGAAGGAACACCCAGTCTGCACCGCAAGCCAAGCCACTCACCAGGGCCAAGTAACTATGTGGCAAAAATGAGTAATTAATACACAGGGTGGCAGAAGCCTGCTTCCAAGGCTAGGGTGCCACCTATGCTCAGAGTCTGCTGTGACCTCCCCCTGTTGCAATGCTTGGTGCAGTGCACTCACATAGATGCCACTGAGGTTCACTTTCAAGGGGATGGATGGTTTCTGCAGATACATACCCACAATGTCTCCCCATGACCTCCAGGACGAAGGTCCTCTGGTGGCTGGAAAAGGGGGAGAGGGCACAGGTTATCACTCATAGCAAGAAAGGTGTACTCACAGTCAAGAGAGACAGAAAAAGCCTGCTTCTTAACTATGGCTGGCATCAATTTGTCAAAAGTTGACTCGTTTTCTACAAAAAGCAAGCTCTACTGCAAGTGTTCCAGACCTAAGGAGTAATGATCCTTCAATAATAACTGCACTGGGGGACTGTTTTTTGAAATGTGCTCTCAAATGTTCCAGAGCTGACCTTGAACTCTGTGTAGTCAAGGGTGGGTGACCTTGAGTTTTTTGGTCCTTCTTCCTCCACATTCAAATGCTAGGACTACAGGGAGGTGGTCCTAGCTTGTGAGGTATGTGAAGTTGAACCTAAGACATCCTGCACAATAGCCAAGCACTATATAAACTAAACCACATTCTCAGTACTGCTTCTAGTGGCATATTTTACAACATCCACCCCTTGTTCCCTAAGACTTCCTCACACTTTTACGGTGCTTTCCAGTGCCCTTTTCTAAAAAGTAACATCCTGAATTTTCTGATACTTCTTCTGACAGCCTTGGGTTGGCTAGATCATATCTGTGACCTCAGAACTTAAGAGGCTTTAAAGTTGGGAGTTTAAAAACAGCCAATCTGGTCAGTAGAGTCGGGGGAGGGAGGGAGGAATAAAGCCACAGGATGTCTATCTCCATGTAAGCACGTGAGTATGAACACGACAAATCAGCTCCTTCAACACAATGATTGTTTTTCCTTGCAATGGAAAAATCCGATTGCTCTGAGCCATACTTCTAGTCCTGAAGAGGTGATGTGATTTTTTTTTTCAGTGTCACAGAGTTCAATGGACAGAGGCAGCTAAGAAACAGACACATACACAAAAGGGACCCATGAAGCACCAGCCTTCCTCAACAATGCTTGTTTTAATGTTAAAAGCTTCAAGCTACCAGCTTACAAAATAAAAGGCACCTGTCCGTCTTGCTATTGCACGCCATTTTCATGAAAAGGCTTTCAGGAGCTCCACGATGCTCTAGAAAGCTGCAAGTGATGCCTCCTTGTGGCTCTAGATCGTTGCAGATGAACTGTTCATGTTCTAGTTACAATCTGGTTCATCTGTAGCTTGGAATCCTAACGGTGCCCCTGTGACATCTCACTCCACTAACAAGTGTGCCAAACTCACTGAGTCGCTCTTTTTTTTTTTTTTTTTTAATTCCATGAGAAGACCTTCGGGAAACTTTAGGTAATTATTTTGTTTCCTTGTGTTTTTTAGTTTTTCTCCCATAAGCACATTTAGAATAATAGGAATATGGGATCTGCAGAATGTTCCAGATCCAGCGGTAATGACCTATTAGTTTCTGCAAGATCTTTTACCTCTGGGCGGTGGTCATGATGGCATCGGTGACTTCAATAATTCGGTGCAAAGCTGAGTCTGTCCCAATGGTCATGTCTGTGCCACAGAAGTCATTGTCAATGGAGCCCACCATGCCCACCACGTTGAGGTAGGAATGCTTTTGCACTATATCTTCATCGATGTCACCTGCACGGAAGACGAGAGACACGCTTCACACCTGGGAGGGGCTGCCATGTCTTCTGATGTTCCACAAGATGTGAGAGACAACGGCAATGGGATTCCCTAAGTTCTGTTTTCGACGGCTTTCTTCAGAACTATATATACCCCGCCTCAGCATAATGGAGGAAAGAGCGGTCAGGTGAAGACAGAAGGAACTTCACAAAATGAAAACCGGTACTGGCCATTTAGCAAGAACACTGAATTATTAAAAAAAAAAAAGTGAAGAGATCCAAATGTTGCAATTTAAATATTACAGGGGCGTATATGACTGCTTTCATGAGGATCCCTTAGGGCTACCTATGAAAAACGGTGAGTAGTTCCTAGCACAGACTGGGGCTTATTGTCATCACTGCTTTTATCTGAGGAGCAGATTTAAACCCTGTGGGGTCAAATCCTAAGAAGTAAAACAACAGCCACAATTTGGTCACAGCTAAAAATGAGGATGAGACTGAGGGTGTTGGCAGACACTTTTAATCCCAGCACTCAGGATGCTGGTGCAGGTGGATCTCTATGGGCTCAAGGCCAGTCTGGTGTAGATAGTGAGACCACATCTCAAAAACTAAAATAAAAATAAAAATAGATGTCTGAAAAGCATGTATGCTCAGGCCAATTTAAATACCTCTTTTCTTTTCCTTAAAGAAGGCACAGGGTATGGCTTCCCAAGCCCTTGCAAAGCGCCGACAGGGAAACCTGAAACAGGCATCTCCGAAAAAGGCAGTAACAGGAACAGAAACAGAAACAGGAATGTACCATTCTGAACCAGTTCTTCCAGAAGTCCATTCCACTCCTTCCTGAAGAGGTTGGCTCCGGTGAGACTTCCATCCCCACCGATCACACACAGGTTGGTGATGCCCAACTTCACCAAGTTACGGGCAGCTTTCAGGCGCCCTTCTCGTTCTCGAAAGGCTTGGCAACGGGCACTGCCGATGATTGTCCCACCCTGGAAACGATATAATCATGCTCCCTGTTAGAAAGCCAGATGGATCAGCACAGGGATGGAGCCATCCTACCTGTAGAACTTTTCATATGTTTTCCTCATTTTCATCTCTGTAATCAGAGTGCCACCACAGTCTGAGTTCCCTACTTTCAATGTGGCCCTGGAAATCCATCAAGAAACTCACTAGCCTGGTATCCATGAGACATGGATGTTACTCTTCAAGAGAGTGGGCAGAGCACGTGTCTATGGGGTCGCTGCAGACTGCCAGCTTCCTGGGATCAAAGCCGTCCCAACAGGGGATGAACTGGACCAGGCACACGCAGGGGGACCAGGCACATCATCCATGACCTGAAGAGCAAACTCTCTTGCCTCCTGGTGATAATGTGGCTCTCGTATGAGTCAGATCACTGAGCCAAAGGAGTCTGAAAGGTGTGCAATGTTGGTGATTTCACTTAAAGTTATAGTGCTGATGTGGTTTTTCCCATGGACGGTCAGGACTATATCCAAGAGTGAGAGTTTACCTGTGCCTCTCAGCAAACCTGCCAGTTCTATTGCGGCATCAGACACAAGTCACCACTGGTTACTTAATACTTTTTACGAGAGCTAAATCTTAAGAGCTAAGAATCTTAAATACCCAATCTTCCAGGAGAGAGAAATCAGGACTTCCTATACAGCTTTTCAAAAAGTTAAGATTTTAGCTGAATAGTGGTGGCACACGCCTTTAACTCCAGCACTTGGGAGACAGAGGCAGATGGATCTCTGAGTTCAAAGCCTATAGAGCGTGTTCCAGGACAATCATAGCTATGCAGAGAAATCATCTCAAAACACCCTCCTCCCTGAAAAGTTAAGATTTTAGCATAACGAAGTCCCTTTAAACAAACAATGAATCAATTTAGAACACTTGATTCTGTCCCTCAGACCCCTGCTTCTGATTAGTAGAGGTTCAATGCTAACTAACTCATGCTGCAGGCAGAATTTCCATACATAAGGCTGACTAAAGACCTATTATCTTTCTAATATGCTAGTATTTGCATGTATATAGCTCATTTTGATTTCTAGAGCCATAGAAATTCACAGTTCTATGTGAAAATTACTATTTTGTTGATTGAAACCCTAGTTAGGAATTCTAAAAAAGCTGAAATTCATTCACCACCAATATTTATCCTAGGTTAACAATGCCAATGCCAATGCCAAATGAGATGGGCAACATACAATTTGACATCAGAGAGGCAAGCTTGGAGTGGGAAGTGCGAAGTCCACAGCAGATATGAGCCTGTTCTCCAAACTTCTGACTTATAAAGATCAATCAGAAGAACATGCTACTTGTCAAAACTGGAAGTCAAAAGAAAACACAGGGACACCAGGGTTGAGCAGATAGGGTAGACAAGGCCTCAGAATGAAAGTTGGTTACTTACTCTTCAGGAATAACCAACTTGCACAAACCATCTACACATTTACACACATAACACATACATCTTTCAAACATAGGTACGTTTCCTATTTTCCTTTCTCAATCACAACAGCAGAATGCGAACCTTCTCTGTTGATAATATGCTGGCCTTGCAAACATTACTCTGCCTAATTATGAATGCGCCAAAATGTCCTTCATTCTCTTTCCAGGTACATAGGAAAGCTAAGAAATTTCTGGGTGCCATCTCAGAGCCTTTGAACTTTGTTCAAGTGCACACCCCCTATTTTACTTATATTAAACAGTACTCAAGATGAGTAAGAGATTAGTCCTCAGGTTTTCAAAGCTCAAGCAACAAATAAAGAGCTTTGTATAAAGTCTTTTCTTTCTATGTCATCTCTTCTCAACTAATTTGGAGCTTTCCTTCCTTAGGCCAAACTGTCCCAGGGATGTATGAGGCATAAGTTCCCTGGACAAATTTCTTTTAAGTTCAAAGCAAGCATTTTGCCTGCAGTAGCAATTACTTCTTCTCTGTCCACCACACAGAAACTAGCTGTGTCTGCTTCAAGCTAGAGCAAGGATGAGGTGTCCTGTTAAATCCACAGCCCTAGGGGCTGCCAGGCAGAATCTTTCCCAGGCTTTGTTTTACTCAATGCCAAGGGATATATGAAAACTCAGTGACACAGCGATTTGCTAATAAGCACACAGCTCCAGCAAACTGAAGTAACCTCTACATCCGTCTGCTCTTAAAAAAAAAAAAATCTTCCAGAAGTACCACAATGAACAGTAGCTGAGGCACACAAGCCTGTATTGCAAAGATACTTCCGGAGTTAAGGTCATGTTGATATTTTTAAGACTTAATAAAAGGGCTTAGAAGATGGCTCGGTGGTTAAGACCTCTTGCTGTATAATCATGAGGAGAGGTTCAGATTCCAGATACAAAGGCAACTGTTTTTGAACCCTTGGCCCTCAAGTACTGATGCTGTTTGGGAAGACTGCAGCTGCTTTGAGACTAGCTAAACTCTTAACTGGGTTGCTGGGGTGATCCTCAAAGGTGACAGCCACCTCAGCTTCTGGACCCAGCTCTCGGCCTCTGATCTGCCACAGTGTAAGAAGCCATGCAAGAATCTTCTTGCTACACGCTTAGCCATGAGCTGCCTGCCATCATGGACTGAACTGCTCAGCCTCTTCAGCCACCTTGCTCTCTGACATGAAGGACTATATCCTCATGCTCTGAACCATGAGCCAAATAAATCCTCCCCTGGTTTCCTTCCATCAGATATTTGTCACACAGACAAGAAAAATTAGGAACACTGTAAGAAATGGGTGTTTTATGTCCCTATAATTACTTTAAAATAACAAACTAATTACAGTTTATAATTAGCTGGCAGGGATGGGAAAACATTTTAGAACTTACTGAAGCTCAAGCATAAAATGTTTCAAACTAAAACAGTGACTTTAACAGAGAGAAACAAGGAGCAGCATAGCACCTACCATTTGGAGAATGCTGGAGACACTCTCCCAATTGGCTTCCACAATATTGGAACCTCCATCCACTAAGCCTTGGTAACCCTGGATGAGAAACAAACAAAACAAAACATCTATTTAAAGAGAGGCTTGACTTTGCTATACATTAATAGACCCTCAAATTATAAAATACAGATGCAAGTCACAATGAGCCTAGTTTTCAGAAGTAACTGTTAGAAGACAGTACAATGCAACTGTTGGATAAAAGTGTTAAGCCATGGCAAATAAATAAATAAATGAATGAATGAATAACAAAGACCTCTTCATCAGTTCATTTCTACAAAGTCTGGAAAGGAAGGAAATGAATAAGGAGAAATGAACAGAGGCTTCAGCGGGCGCACCCTGTGTCCATGTGTCAGATCCTAGTCCCTGCTGTTTCGCAATGGATTCTACCTGGTCTGCCAGTGTCTTCATGTAAACTCACAAGCTTCTGATACACAAAGAAAACAGTGAAGGACGCAAGCCCGCAGCTATAACTCAGGAGCATTCTGAGAAGAGCAGGACGCAAGGGCTGCACTCTCTGAAGGGCTTTGACACAACATAACATGAAGACCTGCTGAGCTCCCACACAAAGGCCCATTGTAATAAGGTCTGGCCTTCAATGAAAGGGCAAGTAAGAGGCCCAGGGAGAGAAAGTGCTTCTAGCTTGCACACTGAAGAAGAGGACCAGCTGGAGGCCAAAAGGCATCCTGAGATAGTCTCAGAGCTGGATTCAGGGAAGCCTTTCGTAGCATCAGTGTCCACGGTGTTCCCGCGCCGAGTCCACACCCCTTCACCACGGGGACCTTCCACCTCTTAATTACCCCACGCACCGCACAGAAGTGTTTTGGGGTCTGTTTGTTTGTTGATATAAAGTCTCACAGAACTCAGACTGACCTTAAATTTACTGTGCAGCAGAACTTGAACTTCTGCAGCTCCTGTCTCCATCTCCTAAGTACTACAATTACAGGTATGCACTGCACGGACACAACCAGTTTTATTTGATGCTGGGAATTAAATTCGGGACTTCCTCTGTGCTAGGCAAGCATTCTACCAACCACTCCACATAACCGGTAATACTGATTTGATACTTTAAAAACTGATTTGTTTTTTTTTAAAACAAAGAATTTTGCTACTTAGAAAACAAACAAACAAAAATGGTGCCACAAGCTTTAACGCATTTTAAAGGTACTTGCCAAGAATAATTTTAATTATTTACATAATCTAGATATGTATGGTGAAGAAAGCAATTTTTAAAGAATGACAAAAGAATGACTCATTTAAATACTATTGTATTTAAAGCTTCCACTCCACTGAACACATAAACCTGCTAGGAAATGACTCACTCTTTGGTTTGAGAAGTCATTGTGCTCACAACCACATCAGAAGAATAACTGCCCCCGGCTGCCTTTTACTAAAAAGAAGAGAAGAGTCTACCAAATTAGAAGAACTAATTTTACCTTAATTTTTTATCACGTAGAAAATGAGATCAGTTTTTCCCCCCATACTGAGGCAGAAGGCTAAACACTTATTCTGATGTAGCTAAAACATTTTCTAAAATTCCATATTATACCCTGCCTTCAAAGCCAGTTTCAAGACTCACCTAAGAAAAGCCCCTTAAAAATCACACTAAGTTTTTAACCAAAGAAACACTACCAGCTTTGTTTGTTCCACTAGAGGATAATCAAGCCTCAGGCACCCTGGCTGGCTCTATCAAGCCCATCCTCCTCCAGAATGCTTATTCACTCCCATAAAAACCACAGGTCACAGACTCTGAATGACACTGAACAGCACCAAATTCGGCATCAGCAGCTCCCAACTGATTCTGAAGGGATGGATGCCCTGCTATATTCAGGGGTCCCTGTGGCCACTGTGCTTAGTCCTGTGTTGACTCCACCATAAACTGAGTAAGACCAAGCCCACACGTAGGCAGTTTTTGAAGTGATCTCATTTTGTTTTCAAAAGTAAAGGGCCATGTGGAAAATTACCATCTCACATTAAATCAGGCCTTTTCCTTTCTAAGTCTTGTTGCATGGATGCATAATCCATTTCCTCTCATCTGTAGGGTGCTATCTCAATGTGAATTCCTGAATTTTTATGCTACATAAAATGTTTGAGGGCAGGCATGTTAAGAGATTCTGAATGGCTATCTAGTTTTATATTCATATATTTATATTAGTAAAACACATTGTTCAAAACTAGCTGCTCACAAAAAAAGGCATCAAAAGTTCTCTTTGTCTGTGGTTTGTTTTGTTTTTCTTTATTTTTAAGATTTTGTTTTATCTTTATTTCTGTGTTGATAGGTACCTTTAGAAGCCAGAAGAGAGTGTCAGATTTCTGGCAGCAGGAGTTGTAAGTAGTTATGAGCCTACTGAAGTAGGGACTAGAAACTGAACCTCCCTCAAAGATGACCACATTCAAATACAGTGTTTAAAAATTTAATTGCAGAATTTTAGTTCACTTGCTGATGGCAATTATCAGAGTAAAGTCACTGTGATATAATCGCCGTAAAAAATCAGTAAGAAGCTGGGCATGGTAGTGCATTTCTTTAATCGGAGCACTTGGAAGGCAGAGGCAGGCAGATCTCTGTGAGTTCGAGGCCAGCCTGGTCTACAGAGCAAGTCCAGGACAGCCAGGGCTACACAGAGAAACCCTGTCTCGAAAAATCAAAAAACCAAAAAAGGAAACAAAATGGTAAATTAGAATTTCAAGCTGGGTATGGTGGCACATATCTTTAGTCCTAACACGTGGGAGGCAGAGGCCAGAGGCTCTCTGTGAGTTCAAGGCCAGCCTTATCTACAAAATGAGTTCTAGGACAGCCATAGCTGTTACACAGAAACTGTGTCATGAAAAAACAAAAACAAAAAAATTATAAGTTCATTATTTTCCTCCTTCCCTTTCCTCACTACAACCCTTCCCTCCTATTGCTCTCTCTCAAATTCATGACTTCTATATATTTGTGTGTGTGTGTATCTACGAATATATAAATAATATATAATATATATATGTATATATATTATAAATATAACCTGCTCAGCTTCCATGTTACTTGTGTATACATGATTTCAATAGACATGCTAACAGAAAAGAGAGAAATCTAATAGGACCTTAACCTTACACAAAAAACCATAGGCAATTAAGAAATTCTGAGAGTAGAAGTAGTCTTCCCCAAATTGGTTATCCAAAATTGTGTGGCCAGCCCTGAAATCAAGGACATACAAGCAAGTACTGAGCCATCTCTACAGCCCCACCGTCTTTTCTTCAAAGACAAGATCTCAGACTCAGCTGGAGGCCAGGTTATCATGGAAATCCTCCTGCTTCCACTTCCTGAGTGATGGAATTACAGGAACAAATCACCCTCTAAGGTTACCAGTGGTTTTTCAAATTCAGAGCATGGCTTGGTGTGATCTTACCCACAGGAATGGACCATGCAGAACCTGAGAATGTATAGGGTTTCCTTCCCTGACCTGGAGGGCTTTCTCTGACCACCTCTCTCCTATAGCTCTGAACTAAAGTAAAGAACTTCACAGTCATCCATAAAAAAATGTACTCAGTGGCTTAATTACCTCATGGAAAATTCCTAGAGAGAAAGAAGCCATAGAACTTGTCCTTAGTAAGGCTGGGTCAACTTTAAAACAGATTAGAACATGCCAAGCCATTGTATGGTCCTGTACTTGGAGCTTGAGCAAACCACTAATACACTAACTTGATTTATTTAATCCTCTGGCATTATAAGATTCCTTTAAGCCAAAGCTAACAGTGCCCAATGTCAGGAAAGCTAAAAACCTAACAGTCACAGTAGGAAGGAGGCAGGTCTACCTTAGCAGTCAAATCTACATGGCTGATTATGACACTAACATCCTCAATGGGAACTCACTCCACTTCAATGGGACAATGGTGATGTCAAGTGGGGAGACAGTACATCTTCTTTTGCAATTTGAGAATGTTAAGTTGTCTAGACTGTCTGAAGCCAGTCATGACATTGATGGCTGTAGGGATTATCAGATTGGAAATGATACGTGAATTTAATAAGAACTAGCATAGTTTTAGCATTAAAAATAAGTATTCACCCCTACAGTTATTATCATTACCTAAGACTTATCTAGCCAGTGTTCCAGTGGAAAGGGCAGGCATTGATCATATGAATTGGCCTTTTGTAGATCAGTGTAACTTAACCAGTGTAGTTAAGAGTCACGCAAGTTGGTGCAAGGCTGGACCTGGAAGAGGTTAACAGCTCCACAGGAGACATGTTTTGGTGATGCAATACAGCTCCACCCTCAAACACCACTGCTATTAGTTTTTTGCAGATGTAGTGGTTAACTAGTTTGGGTATCTAGGAAGCTCAAATGGTTATGTTAAAAATCCCAGAGACAGGCTTGAATAAGATGTGGATAACATTGCTTGAATTTTGAGACATTAAGAGGAGCAGTGGAAGTCAGAAACAAAGGAGGAGGAGAGGCACTTGATAACAACAACGAACCAAGAGATGTTTCCAATAAGTCATGGGTACTGTGATCTGTTTTTAAGTCAAGGAGTCCTACCAGCTGGCAGTACCCATGAATTTCAAGGGTTTAAATGTCACCCACATCACAGCACAAGATCACATCTGTGCTCCTTTCTCCAGGTGTGGGTACACTGCACAGTACCCAGGCTGGTGAGACAAGTATTCATACTTTAGAATTTTTAAAAAATGCTAGAGACTAGAAAAGGGTTTCGTGGAGTTTTATGTCACAAG
Source organism: Lophiomys imhausi (assembly GCA_907164525.1). Classification (NCBI taxonomy): domain Eukaryota; kingdom Metazoa; phylum Chordata; class Mammalia; order Rodentia; family Muridae; genus Lophiomys; species Lophiomys imhausi. The sequence continues at coordinate 2,489,045 of CAJQZJ010034182.1, forward strand.
CTTAGCTTTTCTCACTCTAAACTCCAGGAGTTGGGAGTGCATTCTACAGGAGACAACAGGAGTGGGGAGGAATCTGGATTAGGAAGGAAAAGTGGTGCCAATCCACTAGCTAACATAAACCCTTTCCTTTCATCTCTTTGGCTTTTATTTATTCTTTTGGGGACAGTCTCATGTATCCCTGAATGGTCGTGTATCCCTGAATGGTCGAGAACTTAGAGGATGCACGTAGGCTCCTGTTCTTCCTGCCTCCTCCTCCTCCTCCTCCTATGTGCTGGGATCACAGGGACTATTCCAAGATTATGCTGTGCTGGGGATCAAAGGCAAAGCTTCATGCATGCTAGGCAAGCACTCTGGCACCTGTGCCACATTCCCCAGTCCAGAGCCGCCTTTATTAGGATATTAAGTCAGGCTATAGTGCTCAGGGCTTGAAACAAGAGAAGTTAAAATGACAGGCTAATCATTCACAGAGAAGATAAAAAGCCAGTCTGGTGTAAACCAGAAATAGACCTGTCGACTGGAGGAAAGCAGAGGCCCATGGGCTTCTGGAGCCACAGGGAAGTGACAAAGGTACCATTTACATCTGTGAGGTCATGGCAGTATTAGCTTTCCTATACTTTGTTTCTTCACAGCTAACATGTTTAGAAATTGGAATTAAAATTTAGAATAGCAGTAAGATTAGCTGCTAAAGAGGTTAAGAATTCTTCTGGCCTTTGTTCAAAGTATGGGCAATGAGAAATGATTTCGGACATTTATAAATGGCTCTCCACATACAATATCAAACTGCTAAACACTTCATTTAAAAATAAAAGACATTTAGGTCACCTTTTTCCAAAGGTCTCTAAGAATTTTTCTTTTAAAAATGTGCAGAAAACCTTCAACTACAGGATATTAAACCCACATAATAAACTAAAAGCAATGTGAAGCCTATCTTCTTCAGCCATGATGGGGAGGGCCATGCTAATTTCACTTTCTCCTATCCTGGGTTGGACACACCTAATCCAGGGTAGCCTGCTCTGGACATGATCTTTCTTATAAAGTATTTATTAGTCTTGTATCATCACTACTAAGGAGCTATGGCCTTCTATGGGCTGTTAAGGAAAAGGGAAAAAGAAACCTCAGCTTCAGAGCAATTAAACAGGAGAGCAAGAAAGTAACGAGCAAGCAGCTCACTACATAGGAAAATACTGGATTAACCCACCAACGTTTCCCATCTCTCTTGTAATGGAACACAAGGACTCCACATGCACCCCAAGCAGGTCTGACCCAGATCCACAGGCCTGCAAGGAACAGCCAGATGAAACAGCCAGGCTTTTGCCAGAAACACCAGCGGCTTCAGGTTCATATATTTTCATACATTTTCACACACTTTCAGAAGAGAATAAAGGGAGGATGGGGAAAAAGAGGAGCAGGAAGATGATTGTAAAGAGAGGAGTAAGAGATGGAAGAAGAGAAACAGAGGCTAAGCAGGTAAAGGGGGAGGGGAGAGAAGAACCCATTATTTAGTAGTAATCTGTTTAATTGTTCCAATCTTGTGGTAACCTTGAAAATTCTAGACGAACTGAGAAACTAGAGTATACATGAACCAACATGTTGGGATGAATCACTAAATGATGCTTAAAAAACGTAATCCTGGACAGTTCCCATTTTCTCTCCATACGTTACAGCATCAATCTTCAGCCATTTGGCCCCATTTCTCTGACAGACATTGATTGTAGAGCAGGAATTATGAAGGACTTACCTACCCTGTCTTGGCAGAGCTAGGATGTCGACTTATCTGCTTCCAAGTTTTGTCCTTTTTGGACAGAAGTCTGTCTACAGTTGAAACAAGGGGTTTTTCTTGCCAAGAGAATGGCTTACCACCAATTCAATCATCTCCCACTGGAGATTCTTCGATGCTCATCTTCTACTTGGAGTAGAATAGGGGGTGCTGTCAGGAGCTGACATGTCTCGATATCAAAAAATCTTAAGTTAAGAAAACATCTTTGAATGCCATATTCTGCCCAGGCAGCCACTGGTATGTCATTTTTTAGTTTTGGAAGCTGCAGGCCCTGCACTTCCTATATAATCAGATATATTTATCCCTCCTCAGGTCTCTGAGGTGGTTGAAGAATAGATAGCTAGAGTCTCATAGTTAAATTTTGAGTTGTTTAGGAATCAAGAGGGTGTTCTGGACCTAAGAAGATATTTTTAAAATTATGAGGCAAGTTAGTATGAAAGCTGAGTTAGATATAGAACTTTAAACACATGGAGATGGTTAGATAGTAGAATGTTAAAGTCAGGTGCCAAATACATATGGACTGGACATTGGGAATGTATGCTAAGCCATATAACTCTTATAATTGTGGCCTATTTATTTCTGTTGTTTTGTATTGTATTTATAGTTATAAGAAAAAGAACCATTTTTTGGACTGAAAGGGAGAGCTGTTGGGGGGAAAAAATAAATACCTTAAACTAAAAAAAAAAGAAGGGAAGAGGATGGGGGGATGGGACTGGAGGGGGGAGTAGGGAGGGGATTGTGATTGAGATGGAACTTGAAGAAATAAGAAATAAATTATTTTAAAAAAAAAACGTAATCCTGGGCATCTTTTAAATTCAAATCAAATAGGTTGAGAATGGCTGCCCCTTGTGCCTCCTGGGAAAGTGCCATCTAGAAACAATCTTGACTGTCCATGACTATGGGGAGGAGGTGCCTCTGGCATCCCCTGGGTAGAGGAAGGATGCTCCTTAACACCCTGCAATGCACAGGACTCCACCCCTGAATTATCTAACCCATCCCAAATGCCACAGTGCTGAGTGAGGTTAAGAAAGAAGTCTCAGGATTGGAGGGCTTATGATTCCCAGAAGGTCCAGGAGTACATCTGTCAGTCACATGCCTCATTTCCATGCCTGGCCACAAACCAATGGAGTCAAAGGCAAGCATGTTTTCTTGTCCTGCAAAAGGCCAGAAAACAGCCCCTTTGGGACTAGTGCTCAAAATTCTTTCACATATTTTCTACCAGTGGGAGAGAGAAAGAATATCGCTGTTCTCTTCCTTCCCTTCCCCTTTTTCCCCCTTTTCTTCCCCACCCCCATTCTTTTTCTTTTAGAGGTTTTGAGGCAAGATCTTATCCCAGGCTGGCCTGGCACTCACTAGGTAATCAAGGATGACTTTGAACTCCCGAAGTGTTCCTCCCTCCATCATATCCAGCACAAACATTACTCCCATAGGCCAAATGAGGACACAGGATCAGAGGGTTAATTCGTTAATTCCCAGGCACTGACTGGGCTGCTTGCTATCCCTTACCTAACCCCTAGAAGAGGTATGCTAGGATTTTTGAAAATATTTATTTATTTCTTAAAGTTACATCTCAATCATCATCCCCACCCTCCTCCATTCTTCCCTGTCACCCTCCTATCTGCTTTTTAAAAAAAAAATTTACGGTGTATCTTTTCCCCCACAACAGCTCCCCTTTTAGTCCAATAAAAGACTCTTTTTCTTATAACAATATATATATATATACACAATACAAAACAATAAGAACAATTAGGCAACAATTATGAAAATTATAAGGTAAAACATACATTGCCAATCGCCAGTCCATACGTATTTGGCAACTGATATTAATATTCCTCTATCTATCTCGATGAGTTTAAAGTTCTAAACCTAACTCAGTTTCCATCCTAACTTGGTATGCTAGGATTATAAAGATTTGGATTTTCAAAGGCAGTAAGGATGTGACTGCAAATGTGATCAGAGATAATCAGAAGCTCAGTGGAGGCCATTCCTTTAGGTGTCAGTTTCTGTACAGAAAGATATAGCCCCTCACACCTGGTAAGCTGAGCCAGGATTATGCTCAGTCTCATTCCAGGTCATCAGGGCTTTGCTATCAAGCAAGTGAGGCAAAAGCTTACTGATTTGGGGGTTCTGTTTGGATTTTGAAATTACAGAAGCAGAAATTTTACATTGACAGTAGATGATGGCACTCCACACTAAGGTACTGTTTACTGCTACTGAAGAAAAGAGGTTCTTACACATGTACCAACTCCTGTAGCATCACTGGCCCCTCTTTCATACTGAGGCTTCCAGCTCCTCAGAGTGATCATTCACTCATTTCCCCCAGCCCGAAGGGACCTATGAATGTCTAAGCCAATCTAATAAACCTTGTCTTATAATCATATATTGTTGGTTCTGTTTCTTTAGAGATCTCAAAAAACAATAGTGTAGAGAATAAATGTGGTTAAGCTCAAAACAAAGATCAAATGTTTTCCATTGCAGGCACTCTCTGTCCATTCTTTAACTTTAAAATGTGCAGAGTCTGGTAGACACAGGTCTAGAGTTATCTAAATATAAATATCACCAGAGCTCAGGCAGACAACCACAGGACAGAATGAGAAGGAACAAAGTACAGACACACAAGACACAACGACCACAAACACAGAACGTCTGAGAAAGCACCGGGAGTTTACCAGGAAAGGTAACCCTCACAGAGCCATCAGCTCATAGCCTCTTTCCCAACTTACAACACGCAAAACCTGCAGAGTTGGCTCTTCGTAGAACAGTGGGCTTCTGAACACTGTTAGAACTGACACATGGGGTCAATCGAGTCTTCAAGGTGGAGGGCTGCCTTTGTCTAGTTTAAAAGGTGTTAGGCAGGATCCTGTTGTTACCACCTGGATGTCAGGAATAGTCATCCTACTAATAATGAGACTATCAAAAATGTCTTCAACCAATGGCAAATGTCCTTGGATGTAAGTTCCTCCCAACTAGGCTTGGGGGTGGGGTCACAAGGCTGAGCTCTTTCTGGCCCTGCAAAGGACTGAACAGAGAGAATTCCAACTGTTCAGGGGGAAGGATTTGGTTTGACTTTGAAATAACTTCCTTCCTTACCTAATACACCCTACAGAGCCACCAGCAAGATCACCTGCAAGAGCGCTCACCTGCAAGAGCAGAGGACACCAGTGATGTGGCTCGCGTGCACATCACATGGGCTCCTGGGGGAACAATCTGTAGACTCTGAGTCGCTGGGACATTTGAAAGCACTGCTAATTTTATCAGAAATCCTCACCTGGCACTGCTTCAACCACAAAGAGCTCATGAAAACCACATTTACTTATTAAGAACTGCTCTCAAGCCAGAATTCTCTCTCAAGGCTCAAGACAGGAGGAAGAGGTTGGGGAGGAAGGAGAAGAGCTATCTCTGTGTTCCAATGCAAGCTCTGAAATAGAAGCAGAAAGCTGAAATGTGGCGGTGACACTTAAACACTGGACACTGGTGACTTATCCAGTGGCCCAATGGCTAAATCAATAGCCTCCCCCATAGACCTTGAGACACAAATGCAAACTCTCAGGGAAGGAGAAGGGGCAGAAGGGAGCTCCTGCTCTGTGTGGCATGGATCCTAATCTGGGCTTATACCTCACCGAGCAGAGCAAGGGATGACAACAGTCAGGATCAGAGACCAGGCATGGAAATCCACAAGCAGAATTTGACTTTCACGTGTTCCAAACACCAAATGTTAAAACAGTCTGTATGGACTAAGAGTTAGAACCATTATTTGTAAACTACCTAAATCTAATAAACAAACATCACACAGCCACAGATTTTGAAAAGCAAGTTAAAACACAAAGGGTCAGGGAAACCTTCCTCTAAATGATAAGCACGTGAACAAAGGAATATATGTGCAGCCATTTCACAAAAGGGAAGATGTTTTAGTAAAGCACCAGTTAGCACCATTCAGACAGCTGTCAGCAGGGATCTGATGTTACCACCGAATGTCAAAGCATTGCTTTCAAATGGACAGGGTTGAGAGTTAGGGTTGCAGGGGCTTTCAGAAAACGCATCTCCAGTCAGTGGTGCCCATCACAATGCCCATGGCTTTTACCTGACTGATGCCATTATCTATGGGTCAAGTTATAGATCCAAAGCACAGAATTTAATTTCATCTTTTTTTTTTTTTTTGGTTTTTCGAGACAGAGTTTCTCTGTGTATCCTTGGCTGTCCTGGACTCACTTTGTAGACCAGGCTGGCCTCGAACTCACAAAGATCCGCCTGCCTCTGCCTCCCAAGTGCTGGGATTAAAGGCGTGCACCACCACCGCCCGGCTACACAGAATTTTAAATAGGAGAGTAGACCTGGAAGTGTCAAGACAGTTTTTATGAAATTCAGAAAAACATAAACAGGCCAGTGACACAGAAAGCTTACACATTAGCTTTATGAGACATTATTCAACCCCTTCAGCCAACTTCCAGGGCAATTCCTCAGTCTTTGCCTCCAACCCTGTCATAGGACTTATGGGATTAGAGATGTGTGTGTGACCACTGTAGCTTCTACAACGCTTCTGTGGATTCACATTTGGGTCCTGATGTTTGTGTAGCAAGCACTTACACCCCAGAGCCATCAAAGCAACCCTGGACCGATCATTAAAAAAACAAAACAAACCAATTATTTTCCATTTTTAGCGTCATTTTACGAATTTAAAAATAAAATGGTTTTCCTTATATTTCTGGAAATAAGTGGCTCAATACATGTTGGTTTCTTCTTCACATAGTACTTAGTTCCTAAACTTCCAGACGCGCAAACGCCAAGGGAAGAAAGAACAGTTTCAGTGTACTTAGTCATTGCTGTTTAGTTTTAAGTTAGTGCAGGGGTTAATGAATTTCTCCTCATTCATTCCCCTCCTCTCCCTCATATAATCTTGCTAACCACCCCCCAACATCTCCCCATGTCACAGGCATTTTAACAGCTTCTTTTCCTTCTCTGTCCTACCACTATAGATGTTTTTCCCACCATAGTCTTTCTAGTTTCATATCACATGCACATGCACACACACACACACTCACACACGCACCTGCATACACACATATGCGCATACACGCACAAAAATTAAAATGTAAGATCTGCAGGAGAGCAAATGTATTTGTCTTTCTGAGTCTAGTTTATTTCACTTAACATGATGGCTTCCAGCTGAATCCACTTCCAGGCAAACTCATGACATCATTTTTATTAGTGCACTAATAAAATTCCATTTGACCTAGACTTCTCTGTGAAGATAAGACATGAGCAGGCCACTAGTGAGTGGCGTCGACTTCACATTAATGACGGAAAGCTCCAAAGACTGTCTTTCCACTTCTCATACTATTCTTTGAAATCAGCTCGCACAGTTAACACATTCAGGTCCCAGTAATCACGTCCAGGAAGTTCATACCAGCTTGACTTTTGTGCTGTCTTATCTCATTTTCCTCCTCACTTCTGGTGCTCAGCCAGCAGAGGCAGCAGGAGAGAAACCTGTGAACTCAGGGCTCTCTGGGCAAGTGGGTGGTTACAAATTCAAGAATTAGAGAAACCATAAATGGGAAGCAAGCACTGACCTCATATATAAAGTACACTTTGGCCCCCACGTATATTCCCATGCGCACCACAGCACGGACGGCAGCATTCATCCCTGTGGAAGGAACAGAAGCAGTTGTCAGTAGAGAGCTGGGGGCATGCTCACCAAGGCCTGGGTAAACTTCGTAACTGCCTAGGCTTCTGTTTCCTCACGAGCTGGGACAATGACATACACCTCAAGGATTAGTATAGTGAATGCAAACAACTGCAAAGGAGGGCACCCGGCATACTGGGGTTCATCTAATGGTGGAGATCACGTTATAAAAGAGCCTGGGATATTTTTAGTTCAGAATGTCACCGATCAACCTGATGTGGATTTTCCCTTTTTGAGACTAGCTTCAGACTGAGTAGAGCTTCCAACTCCTTAGCCTGCTGAGTGCTTAGATGTGTGCTCTGAATTACAAAATTTTAGGCAACTCCAGACAATCACTAAAGAAAAGAGAGGGCAGATGTTGATGGCCAAATTCAAAGAAATTAATAGTGAGCGGACAATGGGTCTGTGGCTTGAGAAGAATCTGAATAATTATTTCGTCTCTAGATATTCATGTGATTTAAAAAAGCAAAACAAAACAAAACACAGTGGTCTTAACTACAAAACAAACCATACCATTTTTATTAGAAGAGAAGGTAAAATTATTCAGCCTCATAAATCTCCATAAATGCTCAAGAGGGACCAGGGATATTTTCACAACTTAAAAAAAGAGCAGCAGTGAGCAATGTTTCAGAATGCAAGGCCAGAACTCAATTTTATTTTCCACTGAGATAACAGTTTTTGGAAGCTGAAAGCTTGCTTTAGTAGACTTCCAGTGACATCATACTCGAAGAATCTTGCATCATCTTGCATCTTAGCTCAGGGTCCAAGGTCCAGCAAGACAGAAAGGACAAAGCATAAGAACCAAGACCAGAACGGACATAGCCCTCAGCCTCAGGATGAAGAGCAACTGGCCTTCTGGCCAACTTCCTCCCAGGCTACGATTCTCTTCAAAGCTCCCATCTTGTATCTTGAAATTTTGGAACACAAATATCAGAAGCAGACATGCTGCAACACAGGAGGACAAAATGGCCATTTAAGTACACAAATGAAACGGGAACTGGGGCAGTAGCTCGGTCCATAAAGTGCTTGCTGTACAAATGTGAGGTCCTAGGTTCCAATCCCTGCCACCCACGTAAAAAGCCAACCACCACAGTGTGCCTGTATTCCTGAAGAGGTGAAGACAGGAGGATTGCTGGAACTTGGAGGATAGTCTGTCCAGATCAGTGAACTCCAGGTTCAGTAAAAGACCCTGTCTCAAAAAATAAGGTGGAGAGAAATTAAGGAAGGCATTCGAACTCTGGCTTCCTCAGAAGACGGGTGCATGCCCACATAAATACGCACACACATTTTCTCTTGTGCAAACCACTTAGGAATATGCACACGCCTTTATCATGTAAATCCATAGTCTCAATTTTGCTTTCTATTCAAATCATATTTTGGAGGCTTTAGACTTAATTTGAGTAGTCCTCTTTGGCATAATAGCTGAAGAAATCCTGTAGTGTTGACGTTAGCTCATAATTACACATAAGGCAACTTCCATGAAAACACCCACCCCTTAGAATACTTGGTCAGGCACTCAAACTGTTGTATTCTACAGAGTCTCATCCTTGTTCTTGGAGTCAACAATATGTTTGAAGAGTTTTCTGCCAAGAGAAAGTTATGTTTTTGCTAATATTATGCATGTTTTGGCAAACATACATGTGCCAAGCTCCTCCTTTGCAAGGGTCCATGGGAAGGAAATCCAAACTGGCATTGGGGGCAAGGGGGAGACTCCTGGCCACATCCTGAGGATTCTACAGCTGTTTGATGACAGTGAGACCACTCTGTGACATCTGCAGGAACTTCAGCATTATTTCTACCCATACTCTCCCCATACAGACCTTCTTGAACTTCCTAGTTCTTTTCTCCAGACTCCCCCTTTCCCTGGCAGACATTTACAGTGGGGTGCTAACGACACAGGTATCACCATGGGAAGGGTGAGCTGTGCCTTAGCCTTTACATTCCAGCTACATGTATAAAAGCAGCACTTGCCAGTTCCTGCAGAACGGAGGTCGATCTGTGGCTTTCTGCTCCGGTTTAATAGCCTAATCGACCATTAGGTACTTGAACTGTACAAACCCTGGAAAATGGGTGACACAGCGCTGTAGGGAATGATGCAGTCTCCAAAGACCTCATTTCCACAAGATTTTTCACAGAAATGTGAACAACCTTCAACCTTGGGGTGCTTGAAAAACTGGCATAGTAAAGAAGAGGCAGAAGGAATGAGATTGCTGAAAGCCGAGAGTGATAAGAAGAGGAGAAAGCTGAGTGTGGTAGAGGTGACACAAATCCTACTAGACTCCAGGGAGGGACACAAAGAAACATGCAGCTACTTCATGATGACCTCTAACTCATCAGGAAAGAGTATGGTTGCACTCCAATTGTTGACTGCAGGCCCAAGGTAGGCTCCTAAGACTGGGTCTATAGGCTGTAGCTCTCAAGGACTTCTCTGGTAGAGCCTAAGAGTTTGCATTTTTCTGATGTTCTTAGCTGTCCCCAGAATCCTTTAGAAGGCATCCCTAAATCCTGGCAGCTTTCCTTCCCTTGCAAATTAGTCTTAAGCACCAGGGACCCACCTTGGTCCTTTTGGGTGGGATTCCCTCAACAACCTCTAAAAGAAGCACTTTATTCTCCAAACAGTGAAAGTGCTCCATCCAGGGAAGCCTACTGAAGTCCTAGAAAGCTGGGGCTGTGACGGATACGATTAGCAAGGGGTTACAAAATTAATCAAGTGGAAAGCTGCGATTTAAGCTTTCCTTGTGCTTTAGCATAAAGAGCTTCTCGGTTTGTTTCCATACTTCAGGATCACCAAAGGCAAGTTTCAAAGAATGCCTACCAGGGGCAGATTCCTATCTAACTGCTTCTTAAGGCATGCTGTCAGTGGGGCAGAGGGTTGCATGGAGTTGGTTCCCTTAGGTGGAGAGCAGAGTGAGATTAATCCCAGGAAGGTTCTGGAAGGGGTGGACAGGGATCAAGGAGAAAAGAAAGAAACCAGTAGGTAGACATGTATCCTCACAATTTGGATTTTTTAATCTCCTGGGTGAACATCTGTGTTTAGTCATTTGACTTAGGTCTGTCCTTGTCCTTGGCCACCTGGTCATTTGGGACAAAGAGCACATTCAAGAGTCTCCATTCACACTCAACCTACTGTTTTCCCCGGAACAGTTACAGCATAGTGTTCACTCACTCATTTGTTTAGGTTTTATAGTCTGACAGGGGAATCAAAACAACCTGCCTGAATGTTTCCATGGGGGAAGTGCCACCTTCCTACTGAGCAGTAATCTTAGTGTTTGGAAAGAAATCTAAATCCCAGGTCAGTCCTAAGAAGGTTTGGAACCTTCTTGGAAGGAACAAAAATGATCTAAGGAGACACTGGTGTACTTCCCTTTGTCTATCAGATTATTGAAACAAGGACCCCCAAGGAATTGTAGTTTCCCCTGGAATCTCACGCAGAAGGAAATAAGGCTGGAGCTCGCTGCCAGCCAGAGAGGAGCTTTGGTCTCAGAAAGTGATGCACATTGTTTTGCTAAGAACACATTGCAGGCTGCTGGACACATGGCACAAGCCTTTAATCCCAGCACTTGGGAGGCAGAGACAGACATATCTCTGTGAGTTCGAGGCCAGCCTGGTTTGCAAAACAAGTTCCAGGACAGCCAGGGCTGTTATAGAGAGAAATCCATCTCTGGAAAAAAACTAAAAGCAAAAGAGAACTCCTTGCAGGACAAACTGTAGCCTAGGTGGTGGTAAGTCACCAATGGGCATGACCGCACTCCGCCAGCGGTTTAGTTAATTATACTTCTTGTCTTCAGTTTAAACCCAAACCTGGAGGGTTTCAAAACCTAGAAGACAGACTTGGGATAGGATCAGGCAGTCCATGAACGTCTTTGTTTCTCTTCTCAGGTGTGGCCACTTTGAATAAATCTCCCTTTTCTGTGTTTAATTGACATATTGAGAACTGGTGGCAGAACCTGGATTGTTAGGCCTGCCAGAGCCAGGCACTGCCTCTTACAACTCCAGCAATACGTACAATCTTCTTATAGAACTAAAAGTAAATAAATATGGACACAACACTGGTGCTGTTCAGTGGGAAGTGTGTGATTGAGCAGAGGTGCAATGGACAGGACAGACAGTCTCAAAACAGCTTCTCTCTAACGGACAGTGGAGGTAAAATAGTGGCAAACGCACTCCTTGCTTGAAGCCACAGTCTTTCATTCAAAGGCCATGCATGCTAAGAAACCTTAGGCAAATACTTACAGGCCAGTGCGAGGCAAACCTCCCCCACTGGAAAAGCTTGCTTTGAAATTCTGCTCTGGTAACACTTAAAACTGAGTCATGGGGTAATTACCCCATTTGACCATTGCTCATGACCCACAGGTACCTAGTTATAATCCTATGTCCCATGAAGTAGCACAAATATTAAATACCAACTAATTAAGTTAATTAAGAGCAGGAAAAACATTCTGTCTAATAAAATCCTACTATAGTCTGGGCTCACCCTTTCACTCTTTGTGATCTTGATCTCCTCCCTTAACCCTTTGACAGCACATTTCTGCCCCACAATACTTACAGTTATTCCTTTAGTGATTTCTATATTTAAATTCCTTCGAAAAAGGAAGTCAGGTGGCTCAAGGGGGCTGCTACTTCGTCAAAGATGAATGTGAGGAGCTGGAGAGATGACACAGTGGTTGGGAGTGCTTAAGTCTTTTTGAGAAGTGCTGAGTTTGGTTGCCAGCAGCCATGTATTGTAGCCCACAACTACCTCCAGAACTGGGGATCCTACACCCTCTTCTAGCCTCTGCAGCAGCAACTCACATACATGTAGCATTCATTCACATAGACACATACACATAAATAAAACAGAAAGGTCTTTTTAAAAGATGAAGATAAAACATGCTTGCTACTATAGTTACTCATTAAGCTCTGTCTCTAAATAACAGTCATATGGTGGGAGTGTGTATGGAGGGACAGAGCCCAGGAAAGGCCTGGCTCCCTCATAGTTATCAAGCTGGGAGTCACCTTGGCCCCAGGTCCAAGAGTCAACTTCAGCAGAGTCCAGATAAGTCTATAAGGATGTCTTCATCTGTCCAGCCATCACATGCAGCCCCCATTTATGTGAATTGAGAGTCTACTCTTTGCCAGAGGCTTTTAGGAGACTTCACTGACATAATACGGGGGAGATCCTGGCCCTGGAGGGGACAAAGAGCAATAGTCTAAGTACACCAATCGTGGCTACTAACAAGATCTGGGAATTCATCTCCGTTGGTGGATGACAATCTGGAGACCCAATTTGGCCTACAACAGGAATAAATAAACGAATGAGGGCTTGAGAAGATGGTCTGTTGATAAAGGATGTGCACAACTGCATGCAACTACTGCAAACTCTGCACTGGAAGGAGCTCAGGGGCTTGTGGGTCAGCCAGTCTAGCTGAGACAGTGAGCTCCAGGTTGATACAAGACAGGAGTGTCTTACCAAACAGAGTAGAGAAGTGATTGGGAAAGACCTCTGATATCCACCCCTATGCTCCACAGGTTTCCACACAAGCAAAAGCGCTCACACATGCATGCATACACAAAGAAACACACACACAACACACACTGAATGAATAAATGAATTGGTAATAAACATATTTAGATCTACTCCTAAAAAGGCATAATTGCTGAGGAGAAAAAAGACAAGCAGAGTAGCACAGGAGACTAAAAGCACAGAGGATTCAGGAAGCACTGTAGAGGATTCAGGAAGCACTGTAGAGG
>CAJQZJ010034182.1:2502241-2513167 GCA_907164525.1 Lophiomys imhausi
TGTAGAGGATTCAGGAAGCACTGTAGAGGATTCAGGAAGCACTGTAGTGCTTAACCAAGAACGTCCCTGAAGAGCAGTGATTGAGAGAGAAACTGAAGTGGAAGAAATTAGCCAAACAACTGGAAAATACTGCGGGTCCTGAGGCCAGAGAGTTCAGCGAACGTGAGGTGTTCACAGCAAACACTGAGGCCAGTGTCACCGGATCCCTGCTTATACACAGAGCTTCTATACAAGTATATAGTTCTTTTCAAAAATAATTTTCTGATTTCATACATTTCATACACACACATATATATGTGCGATCCTTTCATAAAAGTTCGTCCCCCACCAAGTCCCCTTCCTATTTTTCATGTCTTTGTGTATTTATATGTGTAATCTGATAAATGTCATTGGAGATCTCTGAATGAACATGGGTGGGTATTTGCTTGAGTGAGGTCAAGGTGGGAATGGTTGTATCACTGAGGAACACGACCCCCTTTCTCCTGCACACTTTTGTTACCCATAATTCCTCTGAGAGAGTTAAGCTCTTATCAGCAGCTCCTCCATCCATGATGGAATGCTGGTGGGCCCACCCTTGTGTGGCCTTGTGCAGTTAGTTAGTCTCTGATGCTGTGAGTACATGAACAACAGCCATATCATGACTGTCAGAGAACAGTTTACGGCACTCTTTCCCACCCTCCACCTTTTCTCATTCTTTCCTTTTTCCTGAGGAACAGTTGCCCTATTTTAGGTACAATCTTTTAAATGTAGGTGATGACACACCACTGTGGCTTTCTGACCATATTGTCCATCAGGGTAACCTCTGGCCACATGTGTCTTGCCCAAACTTAAATGGGCTATAATGATACTACGATAAAGATTCCAGTCTTAATGTTGAAAGGAAAACATCAATAACCAATGCAATAGTAATGTAACATACTGAATTACACATACATGAGTTCACTTTATCTCTTTCTGTTACTTTCATCAATGTGGCTACTATGTCATTTATAATTACCGATAAAATACTTGCTACCAATGCAAACCTTATTCTTAATGGACAGAGATGCTCCTGTGTTGACTTATTAATGCGTGAGGTGTTGTACATAGCTTGCCACCTAAATTGGTCCTTATTAAACACTCGTAAATGTTCTATACCAGGAGCTGATAAGTACCTACTTCCTGCGGATAATTTTTCACTGACTTCTTTATTTTTTCTCCCTATTTATTTGTTGCTATTATAAGCACTGTTGAAAAGAATGTATTTTCATGAGCATTCTTACACCTACCTTTTTCATACACTGTCTTTATTGTTTCATCAGATGAGTTCTTGTCTATCTTGTACCCCCATCTACTCAAAAACACTTTGCTTCCTTCCTAGGCTATGTGGCCACAGCAGCAACCTGTTAGTCACATGCTCCACCCCACCTCCTCAAGCCTCTGTCTGTGACCTTCCTGCTCCTGTTTCTTCTGAGTTACTAAACTCCACTTCTTTGCCTCTCCATTCCACAAAGTGATCTTTATCACTGGCAGGCAGTAATCTCAGCATGGTTTCCCAGTTCACAGAAGACAAATCCAAAGTCTACAAATGGCCCATGCTGGCTAGGACCTCACTCAAGACCACTTCCTCCCATCCCCCATGACGGCTCTGGTTTCCTGGCCTTGGGCTACTTCCTGTTGTCTCATTCCAGGCATTTCAAAGTTCTAATGGCCTCTGTAAAAAAGTGGCTTGCCTGCCTCCCAACTCTTGGTACATGATCCTTCTTAGCTCTCAGTGGCCTCTGAGGCACACAGTCCCTTGATTCATGTCATAACAGTGACATTAAGAGGACTCCACAGTTCTACATAAGATTCTATAAACTGTTCCTGGAAGGAATGGCCATCCAGATTTGAAAAACACGAGACAGAATGTCTACTTGGGACAACCATATGCCCTAGCAACTATATGCCCACTCCTTTTACTGATTTCCAATCAGAAATCTTCTAACAGAGTCACGCTTTCAGATAATAGACACTTGACCTTCCCAGTCAAGATGCTGGTCAAGCCTAGAAAGCAGTAACATAGGGCAAGTGGGTTGATGCATTAGGGAAGCCTCCGGGGGCCTGGGTCTGCAAACAATTGTCCTATTGATTCCTAAACCTTGTGTGGTCCATAACCCACCTGGGGATGGAAGGAATATTAAGGAACTCCAAGTACACATTTCCAGCCTTTCACATACCTACCCTATCAGCATATGCATCATCTTCCAGATGAATATAAGCACACTGAGGATGGACAAGGTAGCGAATGGGTGCAGACAGTCCAGTCTTCCTCTTTGATCCTACTTTTTTGTTTTGTTTTGGTTTTAGTTTTTTTGTTTTTTGAGACAGGGTTTCTCTGTGTAGCTCTTTCTGTCCTGGACTTACTTAGCAGACCAGGCTGGCCTCAATCTCAGAGATCTGCCTCCCTCTGCCTCCCAAGTGCTGATATTAAAGGTGTGTGCCACCATGCCCAGCTGTATCCTACTTTTACCTGAAGATGTTAGGTGATAAGGGACTGGGAGCTACAGGATAGAGGTGGGGAAAGGAAATGGAGAAAGGGCAAGATGGGACATTTTGACTGTTTCACCTTGCAAATGAGAAAGAGAACTCTGTTGCCATTCTAGTAGACAGAACACAGAGCCTATAAATAAAAGTCTGAGTCTAGGGAGACTCTTGTGCTATGTTTTAAAGCTTCATTCATCTAGACAAGTACAATTACTGTAATTCGAAACAAAATACAAGGTGGCAAAGTCTTACAAATGGAGAGGCTGTGAGGAGAAATCCAGCCTCCACAGAGATACTTGGTAACAAACAAGACCAGTCAAAGCTTGTTGAAGAGTGTACTCAAAGAGTGACTCAGCTATTTGCTGAATCCAGCCATCTGCTCTCCATCCTTGAACACTCTGTTTCACATAATCATGTGGTGACTGTGGTAGTGAAGTTTTGTGTCATGCCATCTGTCCTCAATATGTGGCAACCTTATGTCTTTCATATCTAATTCTGATGACTTTTGACAGCAGATCAAAAGATAAAACGTAAACAGCTCCAGGTTCCCTGGATAATAAGCTTCTTCATCACCAAAAGCTTTGAGTTCACTGTAACCAGAGAAAAACATGCCTTGGGTTTTTATCTCATTTACTTACTTATTCTGAAAAGACAACAAAATATCTATCTTCCAAGGTCATGGGAACACATGTCACACAAAAATACCTACCCTCACAGAAAATGACAGACCCAGACTTGGGGAGCAGCCCAACTGCAGACCACTTGCCTGTCACGTTCCAAGCTCTGGGCTTGGTCCCTAGCACCATAACGTAAACAGACACTATGCTGTCATACAAAGCCCCTGTTCTCCAATGGGCTTGCCCTATATTTTTGCTCAGATAATTATATTTTAACCTGGAAAGTTCCACTCACAGAGCAGACAGGCAGAATTTTAGGACAGACAGCACGTGTGCTTTGCTCACACATGCACACATACCCACACACAAACACAGAGAGCTGTGCACAGTCACATGTCTATTTTTCCGAAACTCTTTTACATATACTAGTGTCTCATGTAAGTACAGGTAAGAGGTAATGAAGGGGCCTAATAAGGGCTCTCATCTAGGTGGTCAATGAATGCAGACTTGCTTTGATATTCTCTGGGACATTGATTCCAGGACCCTTTCAGAAACCAATCCAAGGAGTCGGAAGCCCATCTATAAAAATGACAGAAGTCGCCAGGCAGTGCTGATCCACGGCTCTAGTTCCAGCAATTGGGAGTCAGAGGCAGGCAGATCAATCTCTTCGAGTTCAAGACCAGAGGAAAAAGGTGGGAACCAACTCAACACCTGTGTCAAGTCTGTGGCACCTCCGGCTTCTAAATTCTAAGTTCTTTAGAATTATTAATTCTAATTGCTTGGTACCTATTGCTCAAAGGCTGAAGGAAGAATTTTGAATAGTGAGAGTTCAATTCTTTTAAGACAATACACATTTACACCCTGTCACTTCCCACTGGTAATTCCAGGTCGGAGACAGGCAACAAATATCGAAATGCTCTTGCTGTGCCATGCCAGATGTTGTGACTATAATATAGTTGTGCTGGGAACTCTATCATCAACAGCACATTGTTTCTATATCCAGTCTGGGCCTGACACTCAGCTTCTTGTGAACTTTGGAAAACCAGTTCATCCTAAGCTCCACTGGCTCCTGCATCAGGAGGGGTAGTTTGGCACCCAGACCATTCCAACCTACCACATAATAAGCAGTCTTTAATGGCTAGTTGTTTCCACATAGACTGGAAAGATTCATATAGAATCTAGATAGATGTTTTGTAAATATTGTATTAATGTTGATGTCTCCATAGACAAGAATACAACTGAGTCGACCTAAAGCATGTACCATGGATTCTAACGAATCTAAATGCCACCATACCCCAGGCCTACAGAGGACACAACCTAATTTTTAAATTATTATTACATTTATTTGTTTGTTTATCTGTGTTGGGGAGATGTGGTATGAACATGCCAGGTGCACATGTGGAAGTCGGAGTACAATTTGCAGGGTTCAGTTTTCTTCTTTCACCATGTAGGACTTATGGATTGAACTCAGGTCACCAGCCTTGGCAACAAACACATTTACCCACTGAGCCATCTCAACAACCTGCCAGTCTCTCTAAAATCGCTAATTATTTTTGTACAGGATATAATATTGCATGAAGATGGGTACCTAGTCATGTAAAACCTGCCTATCTAGCAGTGTGGAATTCATTTTAGGCTAATGGAAAGTTAATGGTGAATTTTCGGTTTTATCTTCTAATGATACAATATAAATTCCTTTGGAAAAAGAAAGCCTTCTCTTGCTTTTGTACTGAGTGTTAGACTACATGGTTTTAGCCACCTTGCTGTTGCCATTACTTCAAAAAGCATTTATCTGCTCTGATAACAAAGCTGTCCAAAGAGCCTCTCTGAATGTATACTTTTGGGAAAGCTGGGTTCCACTCATTTTGAGCAGTAACTTAACTCAATCACCCAGTCATACAGAGATCCCATGAAAACATGGTTCAGTTAAGAGAATTTGGGATGAGATCTCATAAAGCACCATTTAAAGCCTGCTACCACCAGGTATGAGGCTCATAGCCTTCTTAAGTTACTTATATCTCTGTAAGTCTTTCTCCCCACCTCCAAAATGAAGAACTCTATATCCTGGAGTCATGTAATAAAGCACAGATATGAGAACAGTAAGATGTATAGATAAGATGTATATAAGCATATATATATATATATACATTAGCATATAAGATGTATAGAAAATATACTGCACTAGGCATGGCCATTTCAGCATAAAGTTATACCATCATTCTGTCAGCATAACTGAATTTGCCTCCCTGAATTCTGGCTATGAACAAACCCCTCTCTCCGGAAAAATCAGGTAATGGTGAAATCAAGACGAAATGGTGAAAGAATGAGGACACAACAAACACCATCCATCCCAGGAATAACACTGAAAAGTCCAGGCCCTCTGTGCATTATAGAGAGAATTTTCCAGGAAAAAAAATTGCATGCACCCCTCAAACAGGTCCACACCGAGCATCCACACGACTGGCTGTGACTGCCTTTCCAAGGGGCAGCTCCCACGTGACAAGACGTAGTGGACTATGGCACTTGTTAAACTGAAAGCACCCTTCTTCCAGGGACCTGATAGTATACTGACATAGCGATGTTCTAATGTAATTTTGCTTCTCAAAGTATCTTTCTCAACGAAAGAGAGGCCAAATGGATTTAAAAGCCAGATTCCCCAGTTCTCACCTATGGTTGAGCCAAGATAAGCAGAAAAGAAAACGGAGTGTTCCTCCCAAATCCCCTAGAATCTCAAATGGTTGCACACATATTTCAGGAAACGTTGGACAGGGATTTCAAAAGTGATAAGCCATCAATATTGGTTTTTTAACCGTACCAAGATGGTAATTCTTAAATAAAGCCTTCATCACCCAAGTTTGCAGTCCTAGTGGCCATAAGCGTGTAGTAACAGTTTCTTCTCTAGCTGCCCAGGTTAAGATCTAAAGTGGTTTAGCAGGGCTCTGAGTAAAGATGCAAGTACTTTTGAAGCCCTACCATTTTAAGATACCGGTTGCAGACTCCTGGCTGCGCCACAGGTGGATGTCTTCAGGCGTTTATTTGAGTAACACTGAATGTTATCTCACTTTAGGTCTGTTGTTTTTTCCAGCCTCCGGTATATCACCGCATTCTGTCTCTGGGAAACCAGCCCTCCATGAGGAAACGTTTGTAGAGAGGATCACCTTACTAAAATACTAGTACTGCTACAACCCTGCTTTCTGCGGAGAAAGATGCGCCTCGTACTGTGCCTAGGGTGACTGATGTTGCCATTGGTGCCTTTAAGACAATGGGAGGGAGAGCACTGGGGATCTCTCACTGGGCAGACTCAGCTTCCGGTGTTTGTGAGCCTGATGCTCCGCTCCTCTGATGCTGAGAGCCGGTGTGGGAAACCTAGAGCAGCACACCGGAGGCGACGGGCACAGCATCACGTAGGCTCCCACGCCGGGCGGGGCGGTGCCCTAAAGCAGCTCCCCAACCTGCGGCCCTGGCGCCGGGCCCGCCCTGCTCAAGGGCGAAGAGAAGGTCATCAGTAGGGTGGGCAGAAGGCAAGGACTTGGAGAGTCAACCCTAAGCCTCCCCTTTTATCCCGGCTTAGAACGAGGGGCAATAAAACATGACATTTTGGCTCATCTAGGGCTAAGGGAAGAACTCAAAAGCAAAAGCAAAACCTAGCTCATGGAACCATCTGCAGTCGGCGTGAACCTCAAGACTTGGAGGGCATATACGCTATGGAAATGTAGGTCTAGCTCCTAGCGAGTTTCCCCATCAAGGAATGAGCACGAACTTGGAAAGCCCTCTGTTTGGGAACCCCGAGCGCCCCCACGTGTACCCAGGGCCAGAGGCCGCGGGCGTGATATAGTCGCCCCCATCGCTTTTACATTTATATATTCTTAGTTTGTCAAATCCAAGCGTACTGGAATCAAGTCCTTTCAGCTCTGAAATCAATCCCGTGATTACAAGAGAAGGGAAGCGTGGAGCCGGTGCTCGAGTGAATGCTGGTGACGTCCCGAAGACCCGGCTTCCTGGTCTTTCCCGTCCTGGGGATGGTGGCAGTGAGGGCCCAGTGACCCATTTTAGCTTTCAGTTTTGTAACGGGCAGGAAGACGACAGGAGAAAACCTTTTAAAGGATCTCCCTAGGAAAACACGAGGTGCTGCCAGGTAGCCAACGCCACACCCGGAGGGTCCCCTGCCCGCCCCCAGCTGCGCATCCCGCAATGCAGCAGCCCGGACACCGCCTACGCCTGGTAGGAGGCGGGACTGGGCAGGAGACTTTGCAAGGACCCCGCTGTTTTTCCTAAGACGCCCAAGGATTGGGGTGGGGCGGGTGTTCTGGTTTCCGAATAGTCTCCCTGTACCTAATTTCAGGAAAGAACGCCTGGCTCTATCATATGACTCAGACACTAGACGACCCCATTGGCTAGCTCAATCCATAAACCTGGGAATTAAAAACTAATTCGTCTTGAGAATGAAGGACCCTATAACCATACTCCTCATCCTCGGCACCTCACCCAGCAGTAGGGGTTCCACTCTCTATGGTCGATTTTTCAGACACCCTAGTTGTTCCTAGCTTAGGGCTCTTCCTGCTCCTGGGCCACCGTTCACCTCGGCTCTCATACGTCACCATGCTCTTTCCTCACCCTTTCTCCCAGAGCCACCTCACCCAATGTTTCTTTCCAGCTCTCCCTCTCTTCCCACACCCCTTAACTTCTCTTCTGCAGCCCTCTCCGACCACCCTCCTCTCCCACCCTGGCCCGGGAGACAGGCGAGAGAGCCGGTAAGAGCGCACCTTGGGCATCCCCGCCGCTGGTCAGGACACCGATGGCTTTGCCATCCCCAGAGAGGTGCTCCAGGTACTTCGGAAAGGAGCCGCTGGAGCTCGAGGATTCCTCTTCGCCCATGGCAAGCAGGTTGAGAGATGCCTGACAGCTCCAGTACTCAGCAAGCAGTAAAGTCCGGGCCCCACGCGCATCAGCCTAGGAACCGCTGCCCCGCCTGCACCCGTAGGAGCCGCCCACTCCCCGCCAGAGCACCAATGGGATGTGTCGGTGGGCGGGGCTCATGCAAGGGCGGGGCCTGTCTGGTCTAGGACTACACCTCGCTGCAGGATGAGCGTGGATAGGGTGGAACACTGTAGTGTTAGGGATGCAGCGCCGTGGGCCCTCAGAAGTGGAGTCGAGTGTGGAATAGCATCAAGTCGGGGATGAAGGGATCATCTCCGGGTAGGGAGCCTACAAGTGGATGGCAGCGCAGCTGTGGGGATGATTCCACCAGTGGGCGCAAAACCGGAGGGGCCTCCACGTGGTCCCCGAGTCTCGTGGTGAGCCCATCACCCCACCTGCTCTAGCTGTTAGGGTGGCGGTTGAGGAAGCCCAGACGTCTGTGCAGTAACAGAGACACGCGCAGCGCTTCCGGCCAGATTCTTTTCTGGACCGGCAGTCGGAACAGTGGGGCCCCTCAGCGGTTTTGTTCAGGGTCCAGGGTCCAGGATCCAGAGCAGCCCCCAAGTTTCACCTCCACTGCAAAATCAGGAATTAAGATGTGTGAGTAGATCAAGTTGTGTCACTGGCTGTAGAGAAGGGATTGGGTGTAGAAGAATATCGGAAGGCTATTCTTAGACACACCCTCGGCAGGCAAGCCTGAGTTCTGGATAATCCAAATGAAATCCAGAAGATGCCACAAGAAAGGAGAAAGATGCCAGTTCCCACCCAATGGAAGCCCTGCGATTGCTGTGTTCCTCAGAACCCTATAGGATCTACTAGAAACTACAAATACTAAAATATGGGTACTAATCTGTGGCTGATTTTTTTAGTTGTTCTGGAGTGCCAATCCCTGTGTTGTCATGGAGCTTAATCTCCAAAAGCATGCAAGTCCCTTCAGCAGTCACCCCAAGAGTAAGACCTCATAAGCAGCCAAACTGGACCGCTCACAGAAGGGGTGGCAGCACTGAACCTCCTTCCTGTGCTAATGATACGTGTTTCATACATAGACAAATAGGAAACAAAATAGCAAACTAAGCAAAGACAATACAGGTAATGTAAACTAGTCTTTTTACCATTAGAAGACCCCTAAAAAGAAAAAAAGAGATAGAGGCACACAGAGTTGGGTCTTCCAACTCACTCTCTAAACATAAAACATTTAGAGGGGAAAAAAACAATCTGCTGCCGACAAGGAAGGAGAAGAGGTCTGATCTCTGCCTTCCATATGGAGCAATTCCTCAACTCCCATGATCAGCAGAAGTTGGCTGCCTTCAGGTATCTCCCTCCACCTTCCAACTTCTGGAAAAGCAGCCAGGAAACAAATATATTTTAACAGGTTCTCTAGATTATTCTGATGAGCACTAAACTGGAAAGCAACTGATCTAATACCTTGATAATGGCTTATTCCTGAGCACCATTCTGAAAGGGAAGAGGAGAATACCACTGGGTGCCATGAAAATGGCTTGAGGTGCGTGCCCTTGAAACTTCCAAAAGTGGTGTGTACATATTTGAGGCAGGGGATGTCAGATTCCAAGCACCACTGCCCTGGGAAGTTTTTGTAGCTCAAGGACCATGGTGAAGCTCCAGAAATCTTAAGTCATGCATTTCTGGGACAGACCACACTCTAGAAGAAGATGCACTCTGAGGCAAATGTCCTTTATGTAATGAAGAAAGGGATACTTTTTAAATTCAGAACAGCAGCACTAGTCACATCACTGGTCACTTAGTATCTTATAAACCTGTAACTTGGAGAGTGTGGTTTATACACCGATAGTTGTAACACCTGTTACATAAATTATGGCAAAATATACACTGGAACAAAAAAAATGCTGCAATAATTAGGAAAATGTTTTAAAAACCCACAGGTTGCGAACAGCTGCTCTAGGTTTATGGCAAGTTATAGCTGAAGCTACCTTTAATCTGTCCGTGGGTGGTGCAGAAGTTCCCAGCAAGCAGGTTGATAACAATCACAGAAGTCCCAGATACATCCTAAATTCTGAGATGTTGAAATGGAAAACAGTTCACTTGGAAGGTTAGAAAAAAAAACCTTCTCTTGAGGTACAAAGGACCCCCTGGGCTGCCCCTGACTGCTAGCTACACCTCATGAGGCAGCATTCTTCTATTACTGTAATCCTCTTCTCATTTTGGGGTATTGGCTCTTCACATCTGTTAAGACCCTGGCTGAGCTCTTTTCTCCTCATCCCCTGTACACACACCTGTCTTCAGACTTCCTCATCTCCCTCCTGGTGTCTCCATTATCCCAGATGTTCAGGCCAAAGCCTTGGTGGTAACTGTAAAGCCCTGACATCTAAGACCATGAGGACATCCTCTTGGAGCATTCTTCTCGGCTGCTCATCATCTTCCTGTACCACCTGGGACTGTGTAACTGTTACTTCCCCAGTCCAAGCAACAAGCTTCCTTTCTGGTCCCTGTGCTCTGCCCTTCTGCCTTACTGCTGTGTATCTTCAACACAGATGGCAACACAGATGCATCCAATAAAATGTAATTTAAGGGTAAAAGAAAGAGCTCAATGAAGTGTTTGCTTTGCAAACTGGAAGGCCTGAGTTCTATCCGCGGCACCCAATTAAAGAGACTGGGCATAGTGGCACAATCTTATCACACCAGTTCTAGAAGACTGACATAGAAAGATTCCTGGGGCTTTCTGGCCAGCCAGCCTAGCCAAATGGGTGAGTTTTAAGTCAGAGAGCTAAGTTTTGTTGTCTCAAACAAAAATGAGAAAGATCCTAAGGAATGATACAACTGAGAAAGCCTTCACACAAATGAACCTACACATATATAGACATACACACACACACACACACACACACACACACACACACACACACACACA
>CAJQZJ010034182.1:2513177-2526357 GCA_907164525.1 Lophiomys imhausi
ACACACATATATACGCAGGCAAGGTTTTTTAATATAAATTAAGACCCTTGTCCCTCCTCCATTGACACCTGTTCTTTCAGAGTAAAAGCCTTCCCTCCCATTTGGAATGCATCCAGCTTCCCAATCCACTGCTCCCTTGACTGGCTTGGTCACTATTTTCTAAGACCATCAGCCCCTGCTCTTTCCTGAGTCTATCCAGATAACAGCTTCCCAGCCTCCGCACCTGCTCTTTCCTGTCTCAAAAGCTCTCCTCCCACAGCCTGCCTCCTCGCCTCAGGGCCACCTTCACTGTGAGATCTTCCAGCATGGCCTTACCAGGAACTGTGATTGAGCACAGACACCTCTCTGTGTCCTCCAAGGGACCCGTTAGCAAGTCACATGTACACTTGGTGTTGATTTCACCTGTTTACTTTGGGTTTTGGCAGGTTTTCTCCACAGGACTTCAAATGCTGTGAACAGAAAGGACTTTATTTTTTCATTGCTTTTTGCCCAGGACCCTCCTCTAGGGTCCAGACAATCTATGAACACATGTTGAATGAATGAATAAATAAATAACTGAACAAATGAGCACATTTATCTCTCACAGAAAGAAGGAGAAATGGTGCCCCACCTATAAATGCTACAGTGGACATGGCTGAGGAAAGAGATTGGCATATTTCTGGCAGAGACATGTTTTCTTCAATACTCAGTTTTATAGCTCTATTGTGCCTTAGACAACCACATTTCACAGGTAGTGTGGTTCTTTATGATAAATTATTGGAGGTATTCCATACATTTAGGGGTACTTCTGTCATTTTTACATCATTTTTCATTCTTGGAATCTTCTGCTTCTGTTTCCACAATACCATATTCTATTTTAATTGGGAGTCCGTTTGGGTTAAAAGAATGGATTTAGGATGGAATGAAGACAAGAAGGGCAGGATTTGGTGGAACACCAAAGCTGCCTCCTCTCCACCACCATCCTTCCTCCTCCTCACTTGAGTTATCCTGTGTGCCGTGGCTCAGATACATCAAACATGGGTAAACAATACAATCACTTTGAAAAGCTATGGTTGCTAAGGAGAGCCCCCTTGGCTCCCATCTCTGCCCACACCACAGTGGACCAGATTTCCTAGGAACCAGACTGTGCCTCCACCCTGTCTGGCCTGGTTCCCCTATTCCAAACATCTGGTGGACTCTGGACTCTTCTGTAGCTGAAGCCACGCAGCCACCCTCCCTGGCATCATGCCTTTCCTCCTCATATCCTTGTCCTCTTCCTTCAGATTTGGGGAAGTTTAGGAAGCAAGGAAACCATGTGCTAGTCTAGAAATGTTTTCCTTCAACCCACACCTTCCCCTCCCATTCCCTTTCAGATCCTTGTATCTTTTATTTAGTTGGTAAACTAAATTTATTATTATTAGTTTTGTGGCTTGGATGTTTCTCAAGAGTTTGAAGCAGAACCATGATGATACATTGAATCAATATCTAGAAACTAGATTGAAAGGAAAGCAAGACATTACATTATTTCTGCAAAGTATTGAATCATTCATTTTAATTTATCTAGGTCATTGAGTTAGTAATGTACACAAAAGGCTCTTTTGAAGAACGGTCACTTCTTTCTTTTTAATTAATTTATTTACATCTTGACCAAAGTTTTCCCTTCATCCTCTCCTCTCAGTTCCCACTTCACCACCACTCCTCCCTTTCTCTTCAGAAAAGAGGAGACCTCCCATGGATACCAACCATCCTTGGCATATCAAGTTGCAGGAAGACTAGGTGCATCTTCTATTGAGGCTGGACAAGGAAGCCCAGTTTGGGGACATTATTCAGCCTCCATTTCCTAGCCATTATGGTGCTATCTACCTGAGACCTCAACTGGTGGATCCTGAGAGGAGAATTATGGACAGGAGCAGCTAAGGGTGAAAGGTACCTCAGGTGGTTGTGAGCCCAGCAAGAAGCACACTCCTCCAGAGACAGCTTCAATGAGACAGCTCTTTAATTAGGGGAAGCAAAGGCAACTTAAACCTTTGGGAGATGGGTAGGAGTTTTAGAGATGAGAACATTACTGGCTCGCACCAGGTTCTGGGGATACCTCATTCGCACCAGGATGAACTCCAGGCACTGCTGGACATGACCTTAAAAGGAGAGAGGAAGTTTAACCTAGCTATTCCAGGCTATGTGACCTCCTGCCAGGAGAAAAGCACAGGGCTGTGCCTGCTGAGACACACAGGTCCAGGGCAGGGGGAGAACAATCCTACTTCTGCCGATCTCCGGATGAGATTTCTGGGATTCGGACATGCCTCAACTCCACTCTTGCTCTGGATTGGCTTTCCCCATCCCATGGCTTCCTGGCCCCACAAGGGGAAAGGGTCCCAAAGGCAGGCAACAGAGTCAGAGACAGCCCCTGCTCCTACTAGAACAGCCTTTTCTTAGTCTTAGTACTTAGGGGTGATTACCATAGACCACCTTTTCTTCCATCACCTCGTGAAACAATAAAGCAGCAATAACCACAATGTTAAAATGGAAAGAATGGATTTTCTCTTTCAGGAATATCTACTGGGTATCCTGGTAATTATTATTGTTACTTAGAAAAATTGAGAGTGACAATTTTATTGGAAAGTAAGTTGTATCTATTTCCCTAGGGAGCAAAAGAGATCACTTTGGATTTTAATTAACTTAAGACTTGAAAGCAGAGGGGAAACTTGGGACTAGGAAAAGGACCTATAACAGGTGAGCGGGGTGGGGCAGGAGAAGGTGAGGATTGCATGAGACTGGGGCTGTGGCTTGGATGGGAAGAGTACCTGTCTAGTACACATTAAGCCCTGGGATCCATCCCCTACGTGAAAACAAGGTTATGGTGTTGTACTCCTTTAATGCCAACACTCAGGAGGTGGAGGCAGGAGGATGAGACCCTGCAGTTCATCCTCAGCTATGTATGTAGAGAGTTTGAGGATAGAGAGATGTCTAGTGACAAGTGACAATGAATGAGCTGGGAAGGTGGTCAGAGGGTAAAAGTGCTGGCTGTGGAAGCTTGACAAGCTGGGTTTGATCCCTGGAGCCACGTAAAAAGCTCGAAGATGTGGCATGTATCTGTAATTCCAGTACTCCTGAAGTAAAAAGGGAGACAGTTAAGAGAAGATACCCAAAGCTCGAGGGTCAGCTAGCCTGGAGCACACAGCACAGCAACAGAGACATGAGATGCCCTGCTTTAACAAGGTGGATTGTGAGGACAGCCTCCTGAAAGTGCTGCTCTGACCTTGGTATGCATGAGGGAGCACATATGTGCATACATGCACGTGCACCCTTCAATAGATGAAGGTGTCCTTCATGAATGGATGGAGAAAATGCCACAAAACAGACACAGAACACACTTACACACACACACACACACACACACACACACACACACACAAATAGCATTTAAGTAAGTACATTCATAAAACCGAAGAACATTTTTATGTATAGGCATGAGAATGCCATGACTAAACCCGTTATTTTGTATAATAAACACTTGAGAAGAAAGATGTGGGTTTGATAGTTCTGCAGTTGGATTAAATGTGTCCTCTCCTCAGCTGTGGAATGCTGCAAATGAGTGCGTCTTTGCAAGTGTAAACACAGACCTGTGGCATTGTTGTGGCTTACAAGTGTGAGCTTGTAATTGCTACCTCTTTCAACTCCTTTGTACAAGGAATTGTTGTACAGTGCTGATGGGATTGGAAGTTAGTACAGTCATTATGGAAAACAGTCTGGAGGTTCCCTAAATAATAGAATAGAACTCCCATGTGGTCCAGCAATCACATTACTGAGTCTACTGTTAAAGAGACATCTTCACCTCTTGTTCACTTCAGCAATAGTCATCTTAGCCAAAATAAAGGGCAGCCTAGGTGTCCTTCAATAGATGAATGGATGGAGAAAATGCCACAAAACAGACACAGAACACACACTTACACACACACACACACAGTACGATGCTAGTCAGCCCAGAAAATGAAGGAAATTCTGTCAATTGTGGCAGCATTGTGAAACTGCTAAGTGAATAAACATTAGGTGATCTCATTTATTCAAGGAAACTAAAAAAAAAAAAAAAAAAAAAAAAAAAATTAATGTAAAAATTTGCCCACACTGTAAACTAATAGGAATACAAAATAGAATGATGGCATTGGAGGCTGGAGGGGACTGGAGAGATGTGGATCAAAGGTTTACAGGATTCATATAAATAACAGGAATACATTTCAGAAGCATGCCTACTGCCTAAAGAGTACAGCTATTTCTGTTATGGCTGAATCTGAAGTGTCCTCACATGCTTGTGTTTTTAGCATCTGCCCTCAACTTGTGGCTCTACTTTGAAGGTTGTGGAGCTTTCAGAATACGGAGTTTAGCTGGCAGAAGCAAATCCTTAAGGGAGCCCTTTAAAGATAAAATTTCATCCCAGGACCTGGCCTGGTTCTCTGAGTCCTGATACACCCTGTACCTTCACCATCACGAAGCTGCTCTAACAGACCCTCCCTGCCATGATGGATGGAACCCTCTGAAACTCTGAACCAAAACCTTTCTTCCCATTTGCTAATTTTGTGACAGCCACAAAAAGGAAACTAACCCACTAATGTATTGTACGCAAATCACTGGGAGAAGCGTTAACTCTTCTCACCACAGAGCAGTACTCAGCGGAAATGAAGGATATGCAAATCTCTTGATTGAATTATTTTACAAAACTTGCACAGAACATCACAAAACACATCCTGATTTGCCCATTAAATTTTTTCTTATGATTTAAATTAGCTTACAAAGTAGCTTGCTTCCTTATGACGTTTTCATGCATGTTTTTTTTTGCTGGTTCTCTCCCAGATTCTTTTCGAAATTAGCTATTGTATTTTATTTATGATCTTTATTATTAAAAGTTGCCATTAAATAAAAACATCATTCATCAAAATTAACCAGACTCAAAGTCTGTACAATTTACTGAGCTCATATACTATGAGAATTGGAATTTAAAACAGAAGCTGTGAAAACTCACATTAAAATTTTTGCTTTCAGTATCAAATGCATTTAATGTACATATCCACCAGAAAAATTTTAAGTGAAACTTTTTATTGTAGAAGGCATTTTCAAAAACAGGTAAAAGTTTCTTATTTCATTAATAGAACTAACATTGTTCATAGCAAACTAATAGACATATTTGAAACCGAAGCTATAATAAAAGACCATTTCCAGCTTCAAGAATGTATCTACCTAGAGGGATGGTCCTGGTAGTGGTGCATGCCAGTGTACCAGGGTCCAGTTGGAGTTTCTAGCATGTTTAGTCTAAGCTTTCAGAGATTCTTCGAGAAGCCCCAGACCTCTCCCTTCATCCAAAAGCCCCTATTCACTTGCCTGCTGTTCCAGAGGCTGGCAGATAAGAAAGGAGAAATTAAGACTGGAAGGAGCAAAGGCTCAGCCACTAGTGAGGGCAGAACTGAGGTCCTATGTCAGGGGAGGATATCTCAGTTCTCTGCGAGTGGCCAGGATGCTCTTGTAGCATCAGAGCTGGTGGAATGTAAGCCAAGAGGTTGTGAGTTTGGGGCCCAGAGACAACGCAGACTGCCCAACAACTTAAGAACCCAGGGTCCATGGTCCTGAGTTTGGGGGTCAAACCTAAAGGCTCGCTCTGATTCATCCCTCTGTCTTCCCTTGAGTTGAATTATTCGGAAAGTGGTCACTTCATACTTCTAGTTGTTCCTATGGCTTGCTTAAGCATTTATCACTTGAACACTCCTTTGGTACAGATTATCTTGATCCCCCAACCACCCACACCCACACACACACACACACACACAGGCACATGCACACGCGCACACACACACCTCTCTCTCTCTCTCTCTCTCTCTCTCTCTCTCTCTTTTTACCATGATAAACACCATTCCTTCAGCAATATGCACCCTCAGTGCTGAGCTGCTACTACAATGAATCAAATAAAAACACTTTTGTCAGTTAACATATTCTGAGGTCCCTCTAATTTGTCTTCCATCTGTCTACCTACCATTGAATCTATAACCTTTCTGGGAGATGCTTTTCTCTCATAGCCTAAGGTCATGAGGAGATGACCTGGCCAACATTGACAAATTGAAAGATAAATAATCCCCTCTGCCCTGGCCATGGAAGGAGACTGCATATACCACTGTGTACTGGCTTCCTGCCAATCATACTCAGAGTTGATGGGAAAGAGTTTCTGGGCTTATTTGCATATCAGAGAGAATTTGCATAGCATAGCCAGAGAGAAGAGGCAACAAGAGGAGAAAGATAGAAAAAATAGAAAATATAGAAAGGA
Organism: Lophiomys imhausi; assembly: GCA_907164525.1. Classification (NCBI taxonomy): domain Eukaryota; kingdom Metazoa; phylum Chordata; class Mammalia; order Rodentia; family Muridae; genus Lophiomys; species Lophiomys imhausi. The sequence goes on from CAJQZJ010034182.1 coordinate 2,519,461, forward strand.
AGACAGAGTAAGCAAATATACAGCATTCCTTAAATTTGCTTCCCACTCAAGTTCCCATACTATTTTTGTGTTTCTAATAATAGAAATATTTTGATGCTGTTAATTCTTCTTCCTTTCATATAGTGTCACTCAAACCTCCTAAAATCCACCTTCTTGCCTTCCACTCCTCTGCAATGTCTCCCTGACAGGCTACCAGTTTTGACTTTCTGAGTGACTAAAAATGAAAAAGCTAGAAATTGATCTACCCACTTCTACTCTTTTCTCAGTGTTTTAGCATTTCATGATGCTCTCTTAATACCCTCCTCTTAAAAGTATTTCTCTCTCCCTCTCTCATAAACAAAACAATTATTTAATACATTCTATTTTTATTACTCTGGGGTTATGATTCCCACCTTTCAGAAATTTCTGAAAAGAAATACATTTAGGGAATACACGGGGCCGGCAGCATAACCTTCTTTACTTCTGTGCTCACTGGCTTCCTAGCCCAGGCTCGTTCCCATAACCTGCCCACTGGAGACCCAGTTGATCTCAAAGCTCAGTAAGTGTCCTGGGAAAAGTTTTCAGGATGTGAATACTCACTGAAGTATTGCAGCTGGTCAGCTTCGCAGTGGGAAAGTGGTCGACTTTAAGAACATAGAATATGTGCTGCTGATGCCGCTATTTCAGGGTAGAGAGCCTGACTAAGGAAGTTCCGAATTTGATTTCCAGCACTGAATAAAACTGGGAGTAATATGCACACCTGTAACCCGACACTCAGAAGGTATGCAAGATGAAGGCAGGAAGGTCCCAAGCTCAGGGTTGTCCTTAGCTACATAACCAGTTCAAGGCTGTCCTGGGTTACAAGAAATCCTATCTCAAAATAAAAAACGCAACATAAACTGAATGTTGCAACTTAATTCCTCCCCGACCTGTAGCTTGAAACCCTCGACACTCATTCGCTCTCCCATTTGCCTACGTTTCTTTCCAGTCTTTAATAAGTTAGTTCTTCATGATCCCCCAGAAAACAGACTTACCGCACAAAATGCCTGTTGTCATTTGGAACTGCTCATGGAAAGCTACCACAGAAACCTACCACTGCCCACTTCCAAGTGATGCTGACGGTGTGTGGAGAAAGGAACCCGAACATTCTTGCCTGCACTTGTAGGTCAACCCCTGGAACACAAGAAACCACCTTGAGTTAGTCTCAAATAAGACTTTTTTTTTCTTCAACCAAACATTCTTGGCACAAGAGACTCTCTCCCTTCCACAACCCGCTTGACACCTGCTATCTGTCTGTGTCTAATCCACTTGTCATTACATTCAGTCCTCCTGAAGCTGCTGCTTAAGGCTCAGTGTTCTTCTAGACTTTGATAAGCTCGCCATACTTCACACAGCCCACATGAAGGACTAACTGATGGGTGATTGGTTAGCAACCAAGCAACAGAATTGGGAGATCCTGAGTCCTGATGCCCCCCCCAACACACACACACATTAAATCACATGCAAGAACACCAGAGTCCCCTGTATTACCAATATTACCTTGTGTCAGTTTTTTTTTTTTTCAATATTTGAAACTTGATGGGACTCATACCCGGTTTTATCACCAAAATGCAGTATTTTAGAGCCTTTTCTTCTACAAAGTTTGGGTTTTATTTATTAATTTTGGCTTTAATTCTTTATCATCAACACCATCTTGTTAATTGAGCTAGAAGATACAGCAAGCTTGCAGCCACAGACAGGGGGAGTGCTTTTTCTGGAACAAAAAGTCTTGATCCATGGAGAATAACCTTTAACTCCAAGTCCTTCTGTCTCCACCACCCGGGTGCTAGGATCATAGCCACCACAACCAGTTTATGTGATGCTTGGGATTGAAGTCATGGCTGCACACATAGCAGATCAGTACTCTAGCAACTGAGCTGCAACCTTAGTCCATGGTTTTTGGGTTTTCTGTTTTCCTCCTTGGAAGAAGGAAAATTAGCCTCTCCCAGAAATGAGTACCTTTATTGATTGCTCAAATCAGAGTGGTCAGTACTGAAACCATGTGCACACAAACAACAAAAGTATAATTATCTTCTTATAGCAGTCTATTCATCTCATTTGTTCTTTTGGCAAGTGGGCTGCCTCGGATGTTCAATGTCTAGTTTTGTGAGTTCTTCATATATTCTATGTGTTAATCCTCTGTCAGGTATATAGCTGGCAAGGGTTTTCTCTCATTCTCTAGGCTGTGTTTTCCCTTGGACTGCATCCTTTGGTGTGTAGAAGCTTTTTAAAAAATTTCTTTTAATTAATTTATTTATTGCTTCAGGTTATGTCTACATCATAGTGTCCTCTTTCCACCCCTCCCAGTCCCTCCCTCTCACCTTCTACCCCCTAACCCTTCCATCCCACTCCTCTGGAGTGGAGTGTCCCTATATAACAGTCCCCCACCACAGTTCAGCAGTCATATGAGGGCCAAGAGCCTCCTCATACATTGGGGGCCTACAAGGCAGCACCACTAGGGCAAAGTGTCTCATTGACAGGGAGAAAAAGAAAAACTCTATGTTCCTGTTTCCTTTGGTGTGTTGGTTGTAGTATACATATCCTGTAGTATATAGCAAAATCCGACTATAAGTGAATAGATGCCATGCACATCCTTCTGTGTCTGGGTTAGCTCAGGATGAGCTTCTCTAATGCCATCCATTTGGCTGCAAGTTGCATAATTTCATTATTTCTGATGGCTGAGTAGTATTCCATTGTGTAGATGTAACACAGTTTTTTTAATCCATTTTTTGGTTGAGGGACATCTGGGTTGTTTCCAGTTTCTAGCTATTACAAATAAGGCTGCTATGAACATACATGAAGAAACTTCCCTGTGATTCGGTGAGGAATCATTTGGATTTTTACCCAGAAGTGGTATGGCTGGGTCCCAAGGCAGAGCTATTCCAAGTTTTTTAAGATATCAACAGACTGACCTCCATAGTGGTTGCACAAGCCTGCACTCCCACCAGCAATGGAGGAGGGTTCCCCTTTCTCCACACCCTTGCCACCATGTGTTGTAATTTGAGCTTTTGATCTTAGCCATTTTGACAGGTGTGAGATGGAATCTTAGAGTGGTCTTGAGTTGCATTTCTCTGATGGTTAAGGATGCTGAGCATTTCTTCAAGTGTCTCTCAGCCCTTAGGAATTCCTCCTTTGTGAATTCTCTGTTTAGCTCTTTTCCCATTTTTTGATTGAATTATTTGGTTTCTTGGCGTTTAATTTCTTGAGTTCTTTGTAAATTTTGGATATTAACCCTCTGTCAGATGTGGAGTTGGTGAAGATTTTTTCCTAATCTGTAGGCTGCCATTTTGTTCAAATGACAGTGTCTTTTGCTTTACAAAAGCTTTTCAGTTTCATGAGGCCCCAGTTATTGATTGTTGGTCTTAGGTCCTGAGCTGTTGGTGTTCTGTTCAGGAACTTCAAGCCCTTGAAGAAAGAAATTGAAGAGGCCATCAGAAGATGGAAAGATCTCCCATGCTCATGGATAAGTAGGATCAACATAATAAAAATGGACATCCTACCAAAAGCAATATACAGATTCAATGCAATTCCTATCAAAATACCAGCACAATTCTTTTTAGACCTGGAAAAAGCTATTCTTAATTTCATATGGAACAACAAAAAGCCTAGAATAGCTAAATCAATCCTATACAATTAAAAAAAAAACATCTGGGGGTATCACTATCCCAGATTTCAAGCTGTACTACAGAGTAATAGTGATAAAAACAGCATGGTACTGGTATAGAAACAGACCAGTGGATCAATGGAATCGAATTGAAGACCCAGAAATGAACCCACTCACCTATGGTCACCTAATTTTTGACAAAGTAGCCAAAACCACACAATGGAAGGACAACATCTTCAACAAATGGTGCTGGTCCAACTGGATGTCCACATGTAAAAGAATGAAACTAGATCCATACTTATCACCTTGTACAAAACTTAAGTCCAAGTGGATCAAAGACCATAACATAAGGCCGCACACATTAAATCTACTAGAAGATAAAGTCGGAAAAACCCTTGTGTAGAAGCTTTTTAAATGTTAGGCAACTCCACTTGTCATTTCTTGATTTAATTTTCTCAATTATCAGATCTTTTCAAAAAGGCCTTGTCTAATACCATGCCTTGTAGTATTTTCCCTAGTAGTTCCCAAGTTCAGGATTAACATTAAGGTCTTTGATACATTTTATATGTATCATATAGGGCATATAACACAGTGGGTTTCATTATGCCATTTTCATATACTTACACATAAGACATTTATATATAATATATACATACTTTTAATTTTTACATATTATATATACTTTTATTATATATTATATATATATATTTATAATTATATATAAATAATATATTTATATTATATTATATATTTATAATTATATATAAATAATATATTAATATTATATTATATATGTATATATTTTATGTAATATATTGGATATAATTTATACATATTCTATATATGTATATATCATATATGAAACATATAATATATAGGTTATACATATACATATAAAATTAAGCTTATCTTGGGGTGGGTTCTGGGCATTGAACCTAGTCAAACTTTCTACCTTTGACTTAAAGCCTTAGGTCACTAGGGTTTGCTCTAATTCATCTTCTCTCCAACTGCTTCTCCTTGTATCTCCCCTCTGGCTAGCTCCATTCCCTCTCCATAGTCCTGTCTTCTCCCTTTATAGCACATGCACTCCATCACTCCCGAAGGGATGGGGCCATGTTAGTGAAAAGGGCCCACAGAGACAGACTTGAGGAGTCCCAGGAGGAAGTGTTTAGCAGTACAGCTCTGCTCTATGCAGTGAGAAGGTGCTCCTGAGTCTCTGGGTGAGTTCTCCCTTCTCTTCAATTCAAATTACTCTTAAAAATGTGTTTTGAACAAATCCTCTTCCAATGTCCCAGGACCTTCTCACTCTAATTTCTCGCCTCTTCGCTGCTGTGGAATATTTCTTTTGTCCACACAGTTCGTTGTTCCTCTGTCTGTCTTCTCCTCTGTCAAGGGGGGTTCCTGGACGGTACCCACATACAGTACTCTCCCCTGCCCAGTGTCTGAGTCACAACCATGCCACTGCCAGTTCCTCTTCCCTATGACTCAGATTTTAAACATCTTGGCAGATGCACTGAGAATTGGAAGCCAGCTCTGCAGAGGCAGAGCCTGGCTCCCTGTAGGGGCTGGGTGGAGGCATGAAGTTGATGCTAGGTGTGGAGCAAGCAGAATCCTGACCTTGTTTCAATATTCTATGATGCTGTTTACAAGGCTTTTCCTCTCCATACATATGCTCTTGTATATGCCTTTCCTTCTTTATTTTGTTTATCCATGTGGGAATATGTACTGGTTTACATGCATGTAGGCAGGTACGCGCGCGCGCGCGCGCACACACACACACACACACACACACACACACACACACGACTAGAGATTGGCATTGTCTTTTCCTATCACTTTCCACTTTATTTTTTGAGGCAGGATCTCTCACTAAAGCTGTATTTGATGGCCAGCAAGCCCCAGGGATCCTCTTAGGCTCCTGAAATTACAAGCATGCAATGATTATGCCTGTCTGTTTTGTTTCTGTTTTTGTTGAGACGTGGTAATTTTATACAGCCAGGGGCTAGCTTAGACTTTACTACCCTCCTGTCCAGGTGCTGGGATTACAGGCACACCCCCCCCCCCGCCACACACACAGTTTAAAGTCTTTTTTTATGGTATGAAAAATATGACTGAAGAGGAAAGGCCTGGGACTTTGGTATTAGGACTGGGTTTCAGCCTTATTGTTTCTGGGCTGTCTCGGTCAAGACACAGTCCCTTCCCAGCTATCCTCCCTCAGACCTCTCCCATCATCCCCTTGACTTTCAAGTTGATAGACTCTTTTCTTTGAATGTTATTTTTATATAGATATGTATGTATGTGTATGTAAAAATATATATAAATACAACCTGCTGACTGTAGGTTTGTGGGTGGAGTGTATGTGATTCCAAAGTTGACCACTCTACATTGGACAACCAATAATGGTGTTCACCTCTGGGAGAGGCTAATTCACCTCCCAGAGTCATTACTTGCCTATATTTTTTTTGTCTAGGGGTGGGACTGTGAAATTTTCCCACTGGCTAGTTTTAAATGTCAACTTGACACACGCTATAGTCATTGGAGAGGAGGTAACCTTGATTGAGAAAATTCCTCCATAAGATTGGGCAGGAGGCAAGCCTGTGGAGCATTTTTTAAATTAGAGACTTGTGGATGGTGGATTGGTGGCTCTGTGCTCTGTAAGAAATCAGGCTGAGCAAGCCATGAGAATCAACCCAGGAAGCAGCACTCCTCCATGGCCTCTGCATCAGCTCCTGACTCCAGGTTCCTGCCCTGCTTGAGTTCCTGTCCTGACTTCCTTCAATGGTGAACAGTGATGTGGAAGTATAAGATTAACCCATTCTTCCCCAAGTTGCTTTTGGTGGTGTTTCATCACAGCAATAGTAACCCTAACTAGGATACATGTCTACTGATGTTGCTATTGTTCCAGTCTTGTTTATGTAGCTATTTCTAGAAGAGATTTTTCACAACAGCCTGTCTGGTACTCTGGCTTTTAATGTCTTTCCTCCCCCTCTTCCTTGATGTTCCCTGACCTGTAGATGTAGGAGCTGTGATGCAGATGTACCATAGAGGCCAGGCTCCCCAGGTCGGTTGCTATCTGGATTGTGTCCATTTGTTTAAATAGCATTGTGATTGCTCACAGACTTCAGGGCTGGCCTGTGAGCTCAGGAGCTCTCTCTTACTAGCTTGCATATGGCTGTCTCCTCAGTATCTCTCTCTGTCACTGTGTGTGTGTGTGTGTGTGTGTGTGTGTGTGTGTGTGTGTGTGTGTGTGTGAGTGAGAGAGAGAGAGAGAGAGA
>CAJQZJ010034182.1:2532482-2547879 GCA_907164525.1 Lophiomys imhausi
TTTCTTTCTTTCTTTCTTTCTTTCTTTCTTTCTTTCTTTCTTTCTTTTTGTGGAGACAGAGTTTCTTCTCTATGTAGCCTCAGCTGCCTGGAACTCTGTACAGCAGGCTGGCTTTGGACACAGAGACCTGCCTGCCGCAGGTATGCTGGGATTAAAGGCTTGTGCTACCATGTCCAACTACACTAGAGAAACTGTGAGGCAAGAAGCTGAGCCTCAAAAGTAGAGGTGGGATGCCATTTAAGGTTTAAAATATTCTCTGTAAAAAGATGGAGGAGTCCCCACAGCTTTGCAGGAAGGCAGGGCCATGTTTTCAGTAGGGTTCTCTCCTTTCAAGTGACAGGAGGGGGATTGCAGCCAGTCAGCTACCCACCGCATCTTACCTTATGCCGACCAGAGCACTGCAGGGCTTGGAGAGCAGATTCACTTTCACAGGTTAAAAGTCAGCATTTCCAGCTACGTCTGTGGTGCTCCAGGCTCCTCTGGCTCTGGTGCCACCAACTGCATGTTGAGTCCCTCTGGGGAAACACTCCTGGGGCAGAGATATACCTTGGTGCCAGTCATCTTCTAGAGGCAGTTCAATCAGATTAAATGTTTTTGCCCAACTGATCACTCTTAGAATTTCCACAGTAGAGAGGCTTTCAGGAAAAAAAAAAGTCTCTGCAAATGATAATTACTGACAAGCACTCTGATTAAGACAATTAAAAGTGTTAAAACACCTGGCATGCAAGAGGTTCCTAAGAGGATATGGGGGTGACCCTAGCTGAGACACCTAGCAGCCGGGGATTCTGAGACTGACATGACCACATCTGGTGGCCAGGCAGGACTTCCAGTGGAGGGAGGGGGACACCAACCCACCCACAAAATCTGCGACCCAAAATTTGTCCTGTCTACAAGATGTGCAGGGATAAAAGATGGAGCAGATATTGAGAGAATCGCCAACCAATGACTGGCCCATCTTGAGACCCAACCCATGGAAGATAGCCAATCTTTGATACTATTAATGATATTCTGCTATGCTTTCAGACAGGAACCTAACATAACTTTCACCCAAGAGGCTTCATCTAGCAGATAATAGAAACAGATGCAGAGACCCACAGTCAAACACAGGCAAAACTGAGGGAGTCTTGTGGAAGAGTTAGGGGAAGGATTGAGAGAACTGGAGGGATCAAGGACTCCACAAGAAAATCTTCATAGCCAACTGACTTGGGTAAAGGGTGCTCATAGAGACTGAACTGCCAACCAAAGAACATGCATAGACTGGTCCTAGGACCCCTATACATATGAAGCTGATGGACTTCTTGGTCCTCAAGTGGACCCCATTGCAATTAGAGCAGGAATTGCTCTGACTTGGACTCCGTTGCCTCCCTCTGGAGCCCATTTTCCTAGCAAGGGCTGCCTTGTCTTGCCTCAGTGAAGGAGGAGGCACTTAGTCTTAATGCAATTTAATGTGCCAGAGTGGGTTGGTACTGGGTGGTGGAGGGTGGGATTGGGAGAAGATGTAGTGGTGTTGCAATTGGGATTTAAAGTAAGCAAATAAATAAATTAAAGAAAAAAATAAGGAAAGAGACAACTACCTCAGAAAAAAAGTATTAAAACAAGTCTCTCCCAGTGTCTCAGAGTTCTCCCTTGGACATGAAAACTAAGTGTAAGCCTCACTGGTTTTAAACGGTAGCTTGAGAACTGAAATGTCTAATATCTTCATCTGTCTGGTGACCTACCTGTTATAGACCCATTTCTCCTCTGTTTAGGGATATGGTACTCAAGGTAGCAGTCCCTGTGAAGGACCTGCCTGCCTCCACTTTAGGCTAAAAAGTCATCTTAGAGTAAAGACAAATTAGATTCATTCCTGTTTATGATTGATTAGACCTCTGTTTCTCAAGGATTGGGCTATGCCCTACCTGTAACCTTCACTACAAATGGTGCTGTACTTCCTGTTCCAGGAATGGCAATCATTTCTTTGTTTCAGAATGTTGTTTATAACCATCTTGCAACCCTACCTTCGTTTCAAGAGGTTAAATGATCACCTGTAACTACTTCATTACATTGCTATGACTACCTAGCTATGCCCACCGTGCAACCATGTCTTTGTTTCAGGAGGGACTAACTTACTATGCATTTGTTCTGCTCCTGTAACCCCCCATTTTACATACCAACCCCCCCATTTTAAAACCCCTTACCCTAGAGCTGTAAAAGTCTTGTCTTCCTTATCTCCAGTGCTGACTTTGAACCCTACTTTAAGGGGAGCCAGCCTGTGTACACGAATAAAAATGCTTTAATTAATTGCTGTTTTAATTAATTTGGCCATGGTGATTTGGGTTAGTGTTCTTTCTTCTCCTTTCTTTGGGATTAACAGCTACCACTCCCATTCCTACCTTCATTGGAATGAGGAGACTGGCAGCCTTCCTTTACCTCTGGTGGGGCAGCCCAAAGGGGACTAAGAAGTGGGTCTCTTCTGATCCTGAAAAGGCATACACTTGGGGAAATATGTGCAGCACTATACACAACACTGGATTATGATACAGATGTTCTGAAGTCATATAGGAGATGAGACTGGCGGTACAGGCAAACCGAGTTTCAGTAGGAGTGAAATAAGCTTCTGAGTTAAGAGTAACCAAAAGACTAGCATTACAAGAGGCAGAAAGGCAGGGACTAGCAAGGAACTTCCAGTCACCATCTCCCAAGGTAACATCAGCTTCTGGGAAGGAACAAGTAGACAGGTTGGAAGATTTAGCTCTTGGAAGTTCTCCTAAACCAATGTACAAAGAGACCCTGACTTTTAAACAGATACAGCAGTCTTGTGCCAGCTCAGGCTGGGTGTAATTTAGAAGAAGGTGCATTCCCAGAAGCATAATAAAAAGGTCAGGTGGGGCAAGGTTCTTCTTGGGAGTGGAGTCAACTAACATAGCCTAAGAGGTTGGAAAATACTTGCCAGCAGCCTCCGGCAGCTTTAGGGGTAGTGATGATGGTGGGGCAATCAGAGGTTTATCCAATTGAGCTGTCAGACTAACAGGGTAGAGGGGTCAATACAGTCTGCTTTGGATGGTAAATAGAACCCCTCACACATCATGTCCAGTTAAATATAATCTTGTTCCCCAGGTGGCTCCAACAACCCAAGCTAAATGTGGGGGGTTGTTTACTGGTAGGCACACAAGATTACTAGTCGCAGAGTTGGGTGACTAGTTCCCCTCCATACTGACAGAATGGTGGCATCATTTGGGCCCCCTGAATAGGTGGCAATGTTTGCACATATCCATTTGGGACAGAAATATTTCCCCTCTTTGTTACATTGTGACCTTTTATCTGGATCTTTTTATCATCTTCCTGGGAGTATGACTTATCAAACGGTGGACTCTATAAAAATGCTTGCTATCTACTTTTTTGAGTAGGGAGTGGAGATCCCTAGAGCCAGAACAAAGAGCCTAGTTCCAGAATTTAGGGTGGAATGATCTTATATCACTGAGGCCTACAAATGTTAATCACAAGATTTGTAAGAGAAAAACTAGATCCACTGCTTTGAGCCAAATTTGAAGCAAGCTTTAATTAAACACTGTCCAGGATGGACTTTGGTCAGGACCACTCTCTGGAATTCCCAGTGAGTGGTGACGAGACCACATATTGTGGGAGCTTTTAAGGACAAAACCATACGGCCACAATATTTTCCCATGTGGCTATGTTATTTTCCAAGAACTACAATTCCCAGCATTGCAGGAAGTTACTCCCAGCATTCCAGGGGCTTACAGGTTAATTTTGGATCTTACAGATAGTGGGAAGGCTTACGTTTCATAAAACTAGTTTTAAACATGGGTTTATTTTGTCCTTAACTCCAGTTCGTCTCTGCCAGGATTTTTTCCCCCAGCATGGCAGGAGGTGAGATTAACAAAATAAGTAGACAGTCTAGCCATATTAAATGAAGATATATAACCAAACAAGACTCCAATGTGCCTGAGAATTGTAGCCTGAATGGACCTGGTCCAGGTAAGATGACCTACTTCCTGCTCTGGTCTTAAACAGGCTTAACATTGGAATGATGGATCCAGATGTGGATCCTGTCAGCCTTGATTACAGTCTGCATCATCAGGATGATAGTGTTAGGTCCGTTCCAGGCAGGTGTCAGGTCTTCTTTCTCGAACTTCTTGATGTGCACTTGGTCCCCGGGTTAGAATGAATGACCTGGATGGGCATTGTTAACTGCAGAATGGACTGCAGTCTGGACCTGTTGGAGAGACTGGAGAAACTTTTTAAAAGACTGATTAGTAATCACCATGACAGGGTCCCTTAAATGGGGCAACAGCAGGGATGGCCTTTTAAACATAGTCTCATAGGAGTTGAATCCTGCTTTGCAAGGGATACCTCTTGCCCTAAGAAGGGCCAGGAGTGAAAGATTGGGCCAATATTCACCAGTTCCAAAATCAATTTAGAGGGTGTACTTAATAGCCCAGTTTGTGCGTTTGACATGACCAGAGCTCTGAGGTCAGTAAGTGCAGTGGGGCTTCCAGGTTACATTTAAGGACTGATTGAGCTTTTGAGTTATGGACAAAGTGAAGGCAGGTCCATTATCTGATCAGATTGACAGCCCAAATCTCGGGACAATCTCAGGTAAGAATCTTGATGACTGTCAGAGCAGAGCCGTCTTCCTCAGGTAGCAAAGGCTTCTACCCATTCAGAGAAGGTGTCCACAAGCACTAACTTATGCTAATACCCAGTGTGAAGAGGTTTTATTTTTGTGAAGTTGACTTCTATTTCTAACCAGGGGCTAGCCCCCCTCAGAGGAACCGTGGGTACTCCTTTTGCTCCTTGCTTTGGGATTTGTGTGCAGGAAAGACACAGAGAGGCAGTGTGGGCAGCCATCTCTCAGTCATGAAAAATCTGGTACCTGGAAGATAACTCAGTTGGTATGGAGGCCCCCTGATGGGTAGTCTGGTGCAGCTGACACACCAAAAGGCATGCAAGGGCCATGGGGAGGATAATTCTTGAGTCTTGTAGGATCCACCGTCCAGCTGGATCCTGTTTTGCATCCTGAGAGCTGCCCTTGTGCTCTTTCCCTGGGAGTAGATGAATTGGGAAGGGAGCTGTGGATCAGGAAAAGCAACAGGCAAGACAGAAAGGGGCTCCACAGGCATCACTGTTAGTTGTCAGGCTGCCTGATCTGCTCTCCTATTTCCTTGGGCTTTGGGCGTGTTGGCTATTTGATACACCTCGCCATAAACAGCAGCCATCTTCCTGGGAAGCCAGGTCACTTCAAGGAGAGCAAGAATGTCCTCTTTGTTTAAGTTTTTTTTTCTTCAGCAGTCAATAGGTCTCTCTATACATCACGGCAGGACATGAAGTGTACCACAAACATACCCGTTGTCTATATAGTGTTTACCCCTTTGTTCTTTCCTATGTTTAGGGCTTGAGTGAGAGCAATCAGCTGTGCCTTTTGTGTCAATGTGCCCTGTGGCAAGGAGATACTTGTGTTAATACTGTGGCTCATTGAGTAGTTACTGCTGCTCAGGGTTATCATGGAGCGTCACTGTTACAGGTTTGGAGACTCTACAGGTGCAAACCTAAGACAGGGCCAGTCAAGAAACAGACTGTGATATTGAGTGATGTGAACATTTGACATTCACCAGCAGTTTGCCCCTCTTAGGAGGATTTCCACAGCATGGTGAACTGTTACAGTTAGATCCTGGTTCGGGGTGAGCTTGCCAGTGTAATTTACTAGCATAGTGGTTGTGGCTATGGCATTCAAACAAGGTGGTCAACTGGAGGCCACCAGGTCCAGACCCTTGGACGGGTATGCTACAGGCTCTGCTAAAGTTCCAGGGTCCAAGTCAAAATGCACTTTACAATGCCCTCGTCTCATGGATGGCTTAGTGACATCTGGTAGCTAAATCTGGGCCTTACGTTAGAGTCTGCATTAGTTCTCAGAAAGCTTGTTCCTCTGCTTCAGTCCACTTCAGAGACTGGCCTTGCACAGTGGCAGAATAAAGGGGCTGGGCTATTTCATCAAACCCAGGAATCCAGAGCCTGCAATATCCCACTGCCCCCAGGAATTTTCTTACCTGCTTCTTGGTTTGTGGGTCAGGGGCCTGGAGGATGGCTTCATCCAGGTGGCACTGAAAGATCTCCCTCGAGTGAGCTCGTATCCCAGAGGCTTCTGTTTAGCAGAGCTGCGCTTTTTTCGTGGAGACATAAGATCACAATGTCTGACATCTGGAATAAGTCTTTTGTGTCTTTCAAACAGGCAGTGGTGTCAGGTGCTGCCAGTAGCAGGTCGTCTACTTACTGGAGCACAGTTAAATTAGGGTGTGGCACAGGGTCCTGTTAAATCTTTTTGTAATGTCTCCCCAAAGAGAGTATGGAAATTTTTGAGCCCTTGGGCAGTCATGTCCAGGTTAGCTGGTTTGCATCGTTGGATAATGGATCAGTCCATCATCGTTGGATAATGGATCAGTCCATCATCGTTGGATAATGGATCAGTCCATCATCGTTGGATAATGGATCAGGCCATCATCGTTGGATAATGGATCAGGCCATCATCGTTGGATAATGGATCAGGCCATCATCGTTGGATAATGGATCAGGCCATCATCGTTGGATAATGGATCAGCCCATTAAAAGTCAAATGTATACTGGTTCACTGGCACCAGAGGAATGGAGAAGAAAGCATCCTTCAGGTGCAAGACTGTATCAAACTGGTGGTGTGGTGGGAGGAGACTGAGCAAAGTACACAGATTTGGAACAGTAGGATGAATGATTTCAGTCTATTTACTCACCTTCTGGAGATCTTGGACTGGCTGATAATCTGAGGTCCCTGGTTTATAGACTTGAAGGAAAGGCAGATTCCAAGTTGATTGACATGGGGAAAGGACATTAGCTTCTAACAGCCTCTCAATATAGGGTGCAATTCCAAATCTAGCATTTGGTTCATGTGATATTGCTGGAACCTTAGCAGTGAGGCTGTAGCCAGGAGACTTACCATAACTGGTGGATGGTGTGCTACCAAGCTCAGGGGACTTGTCTCAGCCCATACCTTAGTAAACTGTTGTTGCAATTCTGGAGCAGGGTCCTTGGGTCTGGAATTGTTTCTGTTGGGTCTAGAAGAGCTAGAAGATATTCTTCTAGCAGAGGAGCAGTCAAGCCAAATTGGTAGGTAGGTGCAGAGGAAATTTTAATTTTTTTGAGGAGTAAAAGTGATGGTAGTACCTAATTTTTGAAGAAGATTTCTACCCAGAAGGAGTAAAGGGCAGTCTGAGACCACCATGAAGGAGTGAGTCACCTGTTTGTGGCATATACTAACTGTTCCTTCAGATGTGAGGTGATGGTCCTTAATGGTACCCGTGGCCCTCTGTGCTAGCATATTTTTATTGGTTACTGTCCCCATTGGATTTTTTAAAAATAGAAACCTCTGCCCCATTGTTTACCAAAAACTTAACTTGGTTGCTTCCCATTGACACGGTGATGAAGGACTGTTGGAAGCCTAAGAAAGTAGAGTCCCAGCCCCTTGGTTCTGAGTGCAATTGATTCATGTGATATCCATTCCCCACTGTGGTCAGGGGAGTCAGTGCTTTGCTGGATTTAAGACAGTTTGGACATTTATCCTTCCAGCACCTCTTTTCCTTACAATGTGCACATTACTCCCTTTCCAGAGGGCTATCCCCACTTTCCCTATTCTTTTTTTTTTTTTGGTTTTGTTTTTAAGGATCTTTCCCTTGGACACCAGCAGCAGGAGGCTTAGAGTGAGTTGACCAGAAAGCAGGCAATGTAATCTTTGCCTGTCTGAACCTGGCTCAATCAATCAGCAGCCAAGACAGCTTGCCTCTGCCTTTCAGTGTCGCAGTTATTATAAACTTTTGTGACCACTTTGATGAGCTAAGGGGTATTTATTCCTGCAAAGCCATCTAGTTTTTGGACTTTTTTTTTCATATTTCTGGATCTTATGAGTGAAAAACACAAAATTTAATGCCCTAGCCTTTTTCAGAGCCAATGCATCAAAAGGTGTATACATTCTGAAAGCGTCTAACCACACTTAGAATGCCTCGGAAGACTCTTCTGGGCCCTGAGAAACCTCAGTGGTTTTAGACTAATCAGTGAGTTTTCAAGCTTCACCTCTAGTCTGAAGGTATTGGTGAAAAGTGCTGGGGAACTGCAAGGTATTGGGGCCCAAATCAGGGTGTTTAGCTGGAAAAGCTGTTTCAAAAGAGAGTAGCTTTTCAGCATCCATACCAGTGGCTGAGGCAAAAAACCCTTCCTTGCTTCTGCTGTTAATCCTGAGATTCAGTTCCACATTTTTGAGTCAAATTTGAAGCAAGCTTTAATTAAGTCCTGACCAGAAAAATGGACTCTGGTCAGGTCCACCCTGGTTTCCCAGAGAATGAAAATGAGACACGTGTTGAAGGGGCATTTTAAGGAAAAAACTATATGGCCATTGTATTTCCCATGTGGCTTTGTGATTTTCCAACAGCTACAACACCCAGCACTCCAGGAAGTTACCTTGTCCTTCGGTAGGTTTTGCTAACAGATTAATTTTGGCTCTTACATTCCCCCGTTTATTTGTATCCTGAGTTAAATCCTTGACTCTGTGACAGGTACCTAATTATACTGGGATCTAATAATCATCAGCTTCATGGTACCCAGATGAGAATTATCATCTTGTTGAGGCATCAGTGATGCAAGGGTCAACAGTAATTAGCAGACGCAGAAGGAACAAAGGCCCTGTGATGGCTGACATCAGAGTTACTGTCTAGGAAGAGCCTGGAAATGGACAGGGCACCACTGATATTTATTTCATTTCAGGTTATCTTTTTGCTTTTGTTTGTCTGTGTGGTTTTTAATATAGCCAGATTATAATCCCAAATGATTTGTATAGAAACAATATTCTTTTCTTAAAGTCATATAACACCTCTTCATTATGCATAAAGCAGGCCAAGGGCCCTATCATACTGTAGAACTATTTGGTTAATCCATCTACGTGTTGATACATCTGGGCCCATTTTCCTGGTAATATCAATTAGGCATTATAGGTAGCCATTTTGTCCCCTATGCCAGAGAATTTCCTCTTGACCTAGCATTTTAGCCCCCTTCAGGGCAAAGAATGACATTTTTTTCTTCTGTAACTACTTCCAGATGAAACTAGGACATCGTTGTCAGGGCCCAGGAAGGCTGAAAGGCTCGGAGATGAGGCATTCATCAGAAGTATCTGGTGAGCTGACCGAGCTGAAGAGGCAGGGATTAATCACACAGCCTGGACTAGTTTACATCAGCTGAACAGTTTTGCCGTCCACAGGTGATCCCTGGATGGTGTCTGTCAGCCAAGCAGAAATGTGCTGAGATAATACAGACTAGGGACAGAAGTTAAAGTTTAGGAACTTAAAGAAAAATCTTACATTTGGAATGTTAGGCCCATAGTCCTAATAATTGGGGGACTGGAGGAGTCTCAAGACCAGGGGAGCAATTCAATTTTTAGGAATAGACAAGTGAAGAAACTTAGGCTGTACTTATCTGGAATCCTTTTGACCTGTGACAATCTGATACAAGGCTTATGACTTCTTTGACTCCCTGAAGATTACATGGATTTTTAGTTTGCAAAAAGGGATAAAATATTAGGTATATTAGTATTAATCTGTACTGAAATCCACATTGTAGGATAGGTGAAGTAGACTCATACCTTTGAATCCTAGCAAAAACAATAGCTTTAGGTAAAAAGCATAAACTTATTTTCTTCTACTCAGAGAGACATATTTAAGTTTTTAGCTCAATGAGATGTATCTTGAAGTCTATATTTAGAAAACAACCAAAGGAAATTTAAAATCTTAAGCTTGTGACTGAATAGTAAGAACTCCATTGATCCATTGATCAATGTTAATACTCTGAACCTTTGAGATCTTAGTATAACAATAGTGTAGAATGATGGAGAAATCTTAAACATTTTCCATTTTTATATATCTCAAATCACTTTTCATACCATGAGAATTTATTTACGTTTTCATATCTTCAGACCTTTAAAAGTACCTTTACAAATTTTTCAAGAACATACAGGGTACAACCGTAATCTTCACAAAAAAAGCCGAGGGCCAACAGTGCAAGCAATTCAATCTCCCTAAAACTATTGTCACCTGGGTGACTCTTATGTCACAAAGTTTGGCTGCCAGTAACAAATGTTCTTGTATATAAATATGTGAAGGTGCACCTTCCTGACAAAGATGGCTGTCAGCCACATGGCTGCCTAAGGATGGTGACAGGCCACATGCTGCTTATATCCCAAAATGGAATCATGTCCAATGAACGGTTCCTGTGAGATTCCTTAATACTTCAAGCATTTGATAATTTAAAATCATATCTTTCAAAAACATTGTTTTTAAGGCAGGGCAGTAATTATCATACAAAAAGCCACCTCAATTTAAAGTATCTTGGAGTCCTGTTGCCTCCTTGGTTGGCCACACCAGGTGGTTCCCCTAATCAAGATGGTGGTGAAGCCATAGGACATATTTTCTCTGCAACCCTGGCAACGATGGCTGTCAGCCACGTGGCTGCCTAAGGATGGTGACAGGCCATATATTGCTTATATCCCAAAATGGAATCATGACCAATGATTCCTGTAAGATTATCCATGTACAGACTTTTAACTATCAACCCCATGTTGCAGTTTTAAGTTAACTTTTTTTTGTTACAAATATTACAGACTTTACCATACCTAATGAACTTACAACCCAACAATTCCTTTAGCTGTCTTGCTTTGCTCTAGTCTTTCTCTGTCTCAGCTCTTGACCCTGGACACAGAGACTTTAAAAGCATGTCTGGGACTGGGAAAAGGAGAACCATAATCTAATTGCAGATCCAGTTTTTCAAAAAAATAGAGCAGCATAAAACAACTTTAATAGTATCCATACCCAAATGATGTTTGAATCCCTATTACATTAGATCGAGTGACCCAAAAGCCCAGAGATTAATTCCAAGCCTGGATGACTGGTGGCAGGAGAAACAGCACAGTAAACTAGCAGGTTCAAGACCAGTCAGAAATGAACACGCAGTGGTCTCATTTATACATTCAAACCAGACAGACAAGACTTTGCCTACCATCTGCTGCTTCTGAGTTTAATACCCAGTAGGCTATAGTTCCTGCCTGCATAGTAGACCCACAAAAGTAAGGGGATGCAGGTGATGATACTAAAGTTGGAGCTCCTGCTGCACACCCTGGGCAGCGTTCTGCACCCTTTGTGCACAGACCCACCAGCTGTGCTGTTTCTGGAGTGACCTTTGGAGCACTATATCTGTCCTGTCCTTTATCTGTCCTGCATCCCATGTCAGATCATATAATGACAAGTACACCCATAAGACAAGAAACAGAGTCAAAACACAGGGCAACATTGAACAACTAACTGGAGTCCTCTGCTTCAGAGTTCCACTAGTCTTACCATGAGAAAATTTCTTTTTGTAGAACCCAGATGCTGGGAACCCAACAGGGACTGGGTCTCTCCGAGTTTCTCTCGGTTCCAGGATCCATGCTGGGCCCTTCCAAATCCTCAGCTTGGATTCCCACTGTCATAGAATGCCTCTATGGTTAGCCTAGGCACTGGAACCTCAGGACACCAAGGCAGGTCGGGAGAGAGAAACTGGTGACTTTCTGGCTCAACTCCCAGTTAACCAGAATTAACCTGTGGGCCATGGGACATTTCCCTTTGCTCTGAATGAGGAAGCACAGACTTCGTCAGATCCTCCTCATTCCCAGAGTAGGTACCTCGTAGCCAGAATCCAGGAAACAGGAAGAAAAGTGTCATAGGAAGCTAAAAGGCTTCTGTGACTTGCTAAAAGTGCTTGTTATTTCCTTTTTTAAGCATGGTTGTTCACTGCAGGGAGGCCTAGAACTTTGGCTTAATACTTCAAAGTCTACATGCCTGGGGCAGCCCACAGGACCTGGAGTGAAGAACATGTGAGGCGGAATGAGCTTTCTTATTTCATTGTAGGGCTCCTAATATTAACCCTGAGATCCACAAGAGAAATACCAGTTCCATAATTTTGAGTGAAATTTAAGCAAGCTTTAAGTAAGTAATGACCAGAAAAATAGACTCTGGTCAGTTCCACCTCTGTGTTCCCAGACAGTGGTGATGTATTATAAGATGTTTTAAAGGACAAAATGATATGGCCACCATATTTCCCACGTGGCTTTGCTCTTTTACAAGAACTACAACTCCCAGCATTCCAGGAAGTTATCTTGTCCTTGGGCAAGTGGGATTTACAGATTAACTTTAGCTCTTAAACTGCCCCAAAGATGTTCCATTTCCTCTGAGGTAAACAGAATCAGGAGTTGCTGTCAATCATCCCAGGTGTGGTGATAGGTGTGGAGGACAGATTCCTAGAGCGCAGCTAGAGCTTATCAGAAAAGAAAGGAAGGATGTCTGGGTAGAAAACAGAGCAGATGAGAAAATGGTGGGCCTTCCTCTAGTCGCTGCCTCCTGGCCCAGCGGGGAGTGGTGCCTCTGGCAATGGACAGACTGAGGCTGGGGCCTGAGTCTGATCAGAAGATGGTGGGTTCTCCAACCAGAAGTCAAGGGTGATAAAAGAAGTGCAGGAGTTTGGGGAGACACTGTTGGTGTCCCAACAGTGCGGAGGACGAGGGAAGAATTTCCAGTCGGAATTTTTACTTCTCAAACCAGGAACAGGGCTCACCCACAAAAGGACCTCTCTAATCTCAAGGAGAATTCCTTGAGCCTATCCCTTTTGGGCCTAACCAGAATCAGAACTGAATTCAGTATAAAGACTTACTTCCTACAAGTATCAGAATGACTCTATTTTCTTGTTTGGGAAAATGGCTGTTGTAGAAAAAAATGACTAATTAAATTGTTAATCATTATTTATTTTATATTTAGTTAGTTGGTGGTGTTATCTTTAACCCACCATTATAAATGAGCACACGGAAACACCTGATGGATTTTAACAAGTCTTGGCCTGGATTGTACAATCTTATCCCATCCAAGCTTGTTCATAATTCTATCCCTGAATAAAGTCCCATATAACGTACATATGCCCCCTGGACTATTTTACTCCATGGCATGCCATGCTCCAGGCCACGTGGAATGAGATTCTTTTCTCAAACCCATGATGTGTGTCGTATTTCCTGCTCCTCTGGTTTCCTTTCTTCTTCTACTCAAGACTACTCAGACTCTGTTCCAGAAGTCCACAAAACTTTGCCCTGCATACCTTTCTCTTTGCCCAATCTCAGGCCTCAGCATTTATTTAACCAATCAGATACAATGGTTAACAAGAAAGGTAGCACAGCTTCACTTGGTGTACAGCAAGCAGGCTTCTGGGAGCAGGTCAATTAACATTTAGAATGCATAACATCACCCCATTAGGTTGTTATTCCAGATTTCTCTGGATTCAGCGAGAGGAGCAGCACCCTAGGACATTTGCCAGAGCCCTAGAACACTGGCCAGGAAGATCAGGTGTTAGGCTGAGCCCCGTGAATGATAGGGATCTCTCTGGGGCCTCCAGATTAAATGATTCTGTGCTGGATAGTTACTGATAACCATGGTGATTAAGCCAATTAAAAGTGCCATGTCCTTTATTAATGACAAGACCAAAAGGAGGCTTGTATCTATGGAAAGTCTCTTGGTGCCCAACCTCAAGCATACAGTGTTTTAAAAGTCAAAACCATAATTACATTAGTGTTCGAGGTGTGTGTATGTCTGTTGGTTACATTAGTGAAGGATTTAGAATTGTCTAGTAACATCTACTTTCTTTTGATAACTTCCATATATTACAAAACAGGTTTGAAATATGCTCAAGGTCATGGCCAAGACCTGGGTAGTGGCAGTATCAGAGCCTGGGAAAGCTGGTTCCTGCAGTGTCATGCACTGGGGTTAGGGCCCAGGACAGTACAGTTGGCGTTAAGAGGGTTCTGGGGCTCAAACCCAGGTCTTCATGTATGTGGGACACTTTACCAACAGCCATCCCCTCATCCCTCCCCATTATTCTATTATGGAAACTACTGGAACTCTAGTCATCTTCTTTGCTTTACTCCCTAGCCAGCTGTCTTGGGATCTGGGAAAACATGAAGATGTCAATTTCAAATATGTATTTTGCATGAGTGTCATTGTGCCTGTTGTATCGAGAAGGCAAACCCCTGATCTAACTAGTTTGGGCTTTATTAAGTTTTTCAGCATCTGTCTGCAAGCCTTTGGGAAGTTTCAGGACCCCTCAAGTTTTCACTGCTGCATGTTTCCAATGTTCCTCATAGGTGACAAGGATAGAGCTTTTTCACTGTGTCTGTGCACACTATTATTATTTAGATTTAGTCCAAAATATTAAAACCTACTCCTTTGAATTGATTTTTATTTCTCTTTACTGCCTTCTATGTCCTTGCAACTCAGAGCATGTTCTGTGTCTGCATTCAGCAGTCCCAGGGTAGTGTTGAGCAGAATATAAGTCCCAGGCCAAACTTCTTATTAAAACACATTTTCATGAGCAATTCTTACTTGTAGTAACACTTGAGAAGTACTCTGTATTTCTCTATGATTGATGGATGATTTGTCTTTAGGCAAGTGATCTCATTGACTGTCTAAAATGTTCTGGATCTAAGAAGATATTTTTAAAATTATGAGGCAAGTTAATATGAAAGCTGAGTTAGATATAGAACTTTAAACTCATGGAGATGGTTAGATAGTAGAATGTTAAAGTCAGGTGCCAAATACATATGGACTGGACATTGGGAATGTATGCTAAGCCATATAACTCTTATAATTGTGGCCTATTTATTTCTGTTGTTTTGTATTGTATTTATAGTTATAAGAAAAAGAACCATTTTTTGGGCTGAAAGGGAGAGCTGTTGGGGGGAAAAAGAAATACCTTAAACTAAAAAAAAAAAAAAGAAGGGAAGAGGATGGGGGGTTGAGGGGGAGGAGGGTGGAAGGGTGGGACTGGAGGGGGGAGTAGGGAGGGGATTGTGATTGAGATGGAACTTGAAGAAATAAAAAATAAATTATTAAAAAAAAACTTTCAGAAGCATCTGACACCTGCATTCATTGATATAACCACACGATGACGCCAAAATCCCACTAAATGTGTAACAGGCACGGTGCTTTCAGCTGCTCCTTAAAACATGCTCTGTCTACGATTTGAAGAGCGTGATTAAGGAGATGTGGATGGTTTCCCTGAAAAACATCAATTCCCACACCTGTATATGTTTACAGCTCTCATTACGTTATTTGGCATTTGTCTATTTCAATGCAATGTGTGTTTCCACATGTAGGACGGACTTAAAAGAAGTTGTAATTAACTTACTATCCTAACAATATATTGTCTAAGCTGAGGAGGTAGCTCAGAGGTGGAGTGTCTGTGTTCAGCAGCCAATACAGAAAAACAAAAAAAATTATCTATCTATCTATCTATCTATCTATCTATCTATCTATCTATCTAT
>CAJQZJ010034182.1:2547889-2573800 GCA_907164525.1 Lophiomys imhausi
TATCTATCTATCTATCTATCTATCTATCTATCTATCTATCTATCTATCTATCTATCTATCGTAAGGGTCTTATGTAGCCCAGGCTTATCCTCAAGCTTGCTATGTAGATGAGGGTGTGTCTCCTGCTTTAACTTCTCCAGTGGAGGAATACATGTGTATGATACCACAACAGGGACGTTCAATGCTGGAGATTGAGTGTATAGCTTCATGCCTGCCAGGTAAGCACTCTACCAACTGAGCAACATTCCCAGCTCCTTGACTCAGGATTTTAGAGTAAATCTATTTTAAAATAAAAAAAGTATTACTGCATATTTTGAAGCCCAAATAAGACAAATAATTTATTTTTATTACTTTTTATTAATATTCTTTGCCCTATGCTCCCACCCTACATCTTATAGCTTTATCGAGGTATCATTGATACATGATAAAAATGGCTTAGATTTATAATTTACAAATTGAGCTCTGATACAATCACACAAAGTGACATTTAAACTACAATAAGAAACAAACTTATTAGTTCTAAAATGTTTCCTAGGTCCCTGTTTTGTTTCTAAGCAAAAAAATCTGCCTCCTGCCTGTATAGATTGGTTTGCATTTTCTAGAGTTTTGTAATGTAGAACAGCATGCTATGTGCACTCTTTTTTTTTCTTTTTTTTTTATTGCTGTTGGCAGCTTTCTTATCCAGCCTGAAGGTGCTGAGATTCACTCCTTTAGCACTCACTAGTAGTCCACACCTTCTAATCTCTGAGCAGGGTCCTACTGGCAGATATGTCATAATGAGTTTATTCATTTCTTGGTAGGCACTTAAGTGTTCCTCCATGTTAGTTGTTGTAAATGAAGATGTAATGAATGTCAGTTTACATGGTTTTATAGGATGATGGTATGGTTTTGTTTTGAAGAAATGGTAGGGCTAGAAGGAATATGTTTAATTTTCAGAGGAAAGGTAAAGAGATAAAAATATTTGCACTACTGTAAATTTCTGGAAGAAATTTATGAGAATTCCATTTCTGACACACATTTACCAACTGACTTTATACCTCCTTACTCTGGTGATTAATCTTTGTTGGCAACACCTGGGAAGAGGGAGTCTCAATAGAGGAATTGTCTCCATCAAGTTGGCCCGTGGGGCATTTTCTCCATTGGTAATTAATATGGGAGGGCCCTGCCCACTGTGGGCGTTACCATGCCTAGGCAGGCAGGTCTACACTGGGTAAGTCTATATTCCTGTTCCTTTCAGTTTGTTGCTTGTAGGATAGTTATCCTGTACTAAATGGCTAAAATCCAATTATAAGTGATTAGATGCCATGTGCATCTTTCTGGGTCTGGGTTAGCTCACTCAGGATAAACTTCTCTAGTTCCATCCATTTGGCTGCAAATTGCATGATTTCCTTGTTTCTGATGGCTGAGTAGTATTTCATTGTGTAGATGTACCACTGTGGTTTTTTTTTCTTTCCATTTCTTAGTTGAGGAACATATGGGTTGTTTCCAGTTTCTCACTATTACAAATAAGGCTGCTATGAACATAGATGATGAAACATCCTTGTGGTTTGGTGAGGAATCATTTGGATGTATACCCAGAAATGGTATGGCTGGGTCTTGAGGTAGAGCTATTCCAAGTTTTCTAAGATATCACCAGACTGACCTCCACAGTGGTTGTACAAGCCTGCACTCCCACCAGCAATGGAGGAGTGTTCCCCTTTCTCCAGAACCTTTCCAGCATGTGCTGTCATTTGAGTTTTTGATCTTAGCCATTCTGACAGGTGTGAGATGGAATCTCAGAGTCTTGAGTTGCATTTTTCTGATGATTAAGGATGCTGAGCATTTCTTCAAGTGTCTCTCAGCCATTAGGGATTCCTCCTTTGTGAATGCTTTGTTTAGCTCTGTTCCTCATTTTTTGATTGGATTATTTGGTTTCTTGGCATTTAATTTCTTGAGTTCTTTTTTTGTAAATTTTGGATATTAATTCTCTGTCAAATGTGGGGTTGGTGAAGATTTTGTCCCAATCTGGAGGCTGCAATTTTGTTCAAATGACAGTGTCTTTTGCCTTACAGAAGCTTTTCAGTTTCATGAGGTCCCATTTATTGATTGTTGGTCTTAGATCCTGAGCTGTTGGTGTTCTCTTCAGGAATTTGTCACCTGTGCCAATGAGTTCAAGGCTTTCCCCCACTTCCTCTTCTAATAGATTCAGTGTGACAGGCCTTATGTTAAGGTCTTTGATCCACTTGCACTTAAGTTTTGTCCAAGGTGATAAGTATGGGTCTAATTTCATTCTTTTACATGTCGACATCCAGTTAGACCAGCACCATTTGTTGAAGGTGCTGTCCTTTTTCCATTTTATGGTTTTGGCTTCCTTGTCAAAAATTAAGTGACCATAGGTGTGTGGGTTCTTTTCTGGGTCTTCAATTCGATTCCATTGATCCACTGTTTCTATACCAGTACCATGCTGTTTTTTTTTTTTATTTTTTTATTTCTCCAAGTTACATCTCAATCACAATCCCCTCCCTACTCCCCCCCTCCAGTCCCACCCTTCCACCCTCTTCCCCCTCAACCCTTTTTTTAGTTTAAGGTATATCTTTTCCCCCCCAACAGCTCCCCCTTTCAGTCCAACAAATGGTTCTTTCTCTTATAACAATTAATACAATACAAAACAACAGAAATAAATAGGCCACAATTATGACAGTTATATGGCTTAGCATACATTCCAAATGTCCAGTACATATGTATTTGGCACCTGACTTTAACATTCTACTATCTAACCATCTCCATGAGTTTAAAGTTCTATATCTAACTCAGATTTCATACTAACTTGCCTCACAATTTTAAAAACATCTTCCTAGATCCAGAACACCCTCTTGATTCCTAAACAACTCAAAATTCAACTATGAGACTCTAGCTATCTAGTCTTCAATCACCTCAGAGACCTGAGAGGGATAAATATATATGATTATATAGGAAGTGCAGGGCCCGCAGCTTCCAAAACTAAGAAATGACATACCAGTGGCTTCCTGGACAGTTACCATTTTTTCTCCATACTGTTCTGTAGTACAGCTTGAAATCCTGGATAGTGATACCTCCAGAATTTTTTTTTTTTTTTTTTGGTTTTTCGAGACAGGGTTTCTCTGTTTAACAGCTCTGGCTGTCTTGGACTCGCTTTTAGACCAGGCTGGCCTCGAACTCGCAAAGATCCGCCTACCTCTGCCTCCCAAGTGCTGGGATTAAAGGCGTGAGCTACCACCGCCCGGCTCCAGAATTTTTTTTTAATTGTACAGGATTGATTTAGCTATTCTGGGTTTTTTGTTATTCCATATGAAGTTGAGAATTACTTTTCCAAAGTCTATAAAGAATTGTGGTGGTATTTTGATAGGAATTGCATTGAATATATCTGTATATTGCTTTTGGCAGGATGGCCATTTTTATTATGTTTTTCCTACCTATCCATGAGCATGGGAGATCTTTCCATTTTCTGATGTCTTCTTCATTTTCTTTCTTCAAGAACTTGAAGTTCTTGTCATGCAGGTCTTTCACTTGCTTGGTTAGAGTTACCCCCAGGTATTTATTTAAATCATATTTTAAAGATTTATTTATTTATTCATTTAATGTACATTAGTGCTCTATCTGTAAGTACACCTGCAGCCAGAAGAGGGCATCAGATTTCACTGTGGATGGTTGCGAGCCACCATGTGGTTGCTGGGAATTGAACTGAGGACCTTTGGAAGAGCACTAGCCAGTGCTCTTAACTGGCTGAGTCATCTCTCCAGCCCACTCCTAGGTATTTTATATTGTTTGTGACTATTGTGAAAGGTGTTGTTTCCCTAATTTCTTTCTCAGCCCATTTATTTTTTATATATAGAAGGGCTTCTGATTTTTTGAATTAATTTTTATATCTAGCCACATTGCTAAAGGTATTTATCAGTTGTAAGAGTTCTCTGATGGAATTTTTGGGGTCACTTATGTATACTATCATATTGTCTGCAAATAGGGATAATTTGACTTCTTCATTTCTAATTTGTATCCCCTTGATCTCCTTTAGTTGTTTTATTGCTCTAGCAAGAACTTCAAGTACTATGTTGAAGAGATATGGTGAAAGTGGACATCCTTGCTTTGTCCCTGAATTTAGAGGAAATGCTCTAAGTTCCTCTCCATTTAATTTGATGCTGGTTACTGGGTTGCTGTATATCACCTTTATTATTTCTAGGTATGGTCCTTGTATGCCCTTTCTCTCCAGGACTTTTAGCATGAAAGGGTGTTAGATTTTTGTCAAATGCTTTTTCAGCATCTAGTGAGATGATCATGTGGTTTTTTTCTTTCAGCTTGTTTATGTGGCAAATTACGTTGATGGATTTTTGTATGTTGAATCATCTCTGCATTCCTGAGATGAAGCCTACTTGATCATTTTGTGTGATACTTTTGATGTGTTCTTGGATTCAGTTTGCCAGTATTTTATCAAGTATTTTTGCATCTATGTTCATGAGGGAGATTGGTCTGATGTTTTCTTTCTTTTTGGGTCTTTGTGTGGTTTAGGAATCAGGGTGACTATGGCCTCAGAATGAGTTTGGGAGTGTTCTTCTGATTCTATTTTGTGGAAGAGTTTGAAGAGTATTGGTATTAGCTCTTCTATGAAGGTCTGGTAAAATTCTGTGCTGAAACCATCTGGCCCTGGGCTTTTTTTGGTTTGGAGATTTTTAATGACTGTTTCTATTTCCTTAAGGGTTATAGGGCTGTTTAATCAGTTAACCTGATCTTAATTTAACTTTTGTAGGTCATTGCCCAGCTTTTTAAAGGTGGATTCTGGGCATTAGACTCAAGTCCTCATGGTTATGAGAAAATGTCTTTACCCACTAAGCCATCTCTCCTACCCTGAGTCATTTTCTTTTTCACATTATTTTTTTTCTTTAAATTTTTTTTTTTTTTTTTGCCGGGAATGGTAGGGCATGCTTTTAATCTCAGCACTCAGGAGTCAGAGGCAGGCAGATCTCTGTGAGTTCGAGGCCAGCCTGGTCAACAGAGCAAGTCCAGTACTGCCAGAGCCCTTACACAGAGAAATCCTGTCTTGAAAAAAAAACCCAAAAATATATATATATCTTTTTTTCCTCCCAATATCTCCCTCTTTTAGTCCAATAAAAGGCTCTTTTTCTTATAAGAATAAATACAAAACAGTAAGAACAATTAGGAAGTAATTATGAAAACTATAAGGTATGACATATGTTCCCAATATCCAATCCAAATGTATTTGACAACTAATAAGAATATTCTCTTGTCTATCTTGATGAGTTCAAATTTCTATACCTAACTCCATCCTAACTTGCATTACAAACTTAAAACATCTTAGTCCTAAAACATCGTTTTAATTCCTAAACAACTTACAAACTAAGTGTGAGACTATGACTATCTAGTCTTCAACCAC
Organism: Lophiomys imhausi; assembly: GCA_907164525.1. Classification (NCBI taxonomy): domain Eukaryota; kingdom Metazoa; phylum Chordata; class Mammalia; order Rodentia; family Muridae; genus Lophiomys; species Lophiomys imhausi. The sequence continues at coordinate 2,553,294 of CAJQZJ010034182.1, forward strand.
ATCAAAGACCTGAGAAGGATAAATATATCTAAATAAACAGGAAGTGCAGAGCCAGCAGCTTCCAAAACTAAGAAATGACAGACAACTGGCTGCTTGGACACTCCCTCGTCTCTCTGTACAATGTTAGTGCATCTATCTTCAGCCTTTTGGCCCAGTATCTCTGACCAGATATTAATTGTAAAGCAGGAATTAGCAGTTAAGAGCAGTGGATGCTCTTACAAAGGACCTAGGTTCAAATCCCAGGACCCATATGGCAGTTCACAGCTGTGCATAATTGCCCCAGCATGCTAGTGCACACCTTTAATCCCAGCATTCAGGAGTCCGAGGCAGGTTGATCTCTATGAGTTCAAGGCTAGCCTGGTCTACAAACTGAGCCCAGAACAGCTCGGGATATACAGAGAAACTCTGTCTCGAAAAACAAAAAAGCAACAAAACAACAACAACAAAACAGAAAAAGAGTCATTTTCTTTTATGCTCCTTTTAATTTTCATGTATTCTCATATATGTCCTTAAGGGTAAAATTATTTTACATTTATTATACATACACACACACACACACACACACTTATAGCCTAGGTATGTAGTAAGCTATGTGATATAAGTTTGTATAACTACACACCATGTTGAGAATATAATGAAGAAATCATTAACAAATCATTTCTGTGAAGGATTCTCTGTCATTGGCAAATGGTTGGATATTCTTACAAAACACTTTTCATCAGTAGAAAGTAACATATACAACCTTGACTACTTTATTACATTAAATGCATTGTTTCATTATAAATGGAAACATTTTTTTCCTCCAGAATACCAAACTTCTAATTTTCTGAAAACTAATGACAGTTCTGAAGTGGATCATTATCTAGCACAGATGGTGCTGTACCGCTAAAGCAAGTGTGGCCATCTATCATGGTGTAGGTTGATGCTGTCTTTTATAATGCTAGCAATAATGCTACTGAATGGTCCCATTATACATCTGGCCAGCCAATATGTAAAGATAATCACAAACTCTTAGATGTTTTATAATCATGATTAACCCACATGACATTGAGTTTGGGGTGATTAAACAGCGATGTTCCTGAGGACTATTCGTATAAATATATGTGCATGAAGGTGTGTATCTATGAGAGAGAAGGGGAGAGGGAGGGAGAAGTGAGGGAGAGAGAGAGAGAGAGAGAGAGAGAGAGAGAGAGAGAGAGAGAAGAATCTAATGTCACAAAATATATGTATCTTCGAACTTCTCAGACCCAGAGCCATTTGCAATTTCTCTTCTAAGTAGGAAGTGACTTCTTGGTAAGATTGAACCTTATATCCTACTTTCTTGCCACAGAGGAGATGAAAACAAACCCTCTGAAGGGAACACAGAAGCAGAATTTATATAAACAGGTCTGCAATTTCCTAAAACACACAAAATAGGACCACAGTTCAAGATAAACATTTAAACACATCTATTTTACTTGAACGAGTTTATTAGAAAAGAGTAAGTTGAGGAACAAAAATCTTGAGATGAGAAGCAAGCACCTCAGAGCCGATGTGAATTCATCTGGAACACCCCCCCCACACACACACACACACATACACACACAGTTGTCCAAGCACAGCATATCTTGGAGTCATATTGGATCCATATTGTCACTAATCATTTATTGAGGAGTGAGGACACAAAATTGGCATGAATCAATGCTTTCATAGCTTCAAAAATCTACTGAGTATTTAGTCATTGCTCTACTGAAATTACTGTTTCCTTGTTTTCATGAAGCTCCACTTAATGACTTTCTTTCTATGTACTAAGTTATCATTACCTGGTGGTGATGAATCTTATATCAAAGAATATAGTGTCAGTTTAAAAGTTCCCTTAAAGTCAGGGGTGGTGGAACTGCCTTTAATCCCAGCACTCAAGAGGCAGAGGCAGGCAGATCTCTGTGAGTTCAAATCTAGCGTGGTCTACAAAGTGAGTCCAGGATAGCCAGAGCTGCTATATAGAGAAACCCTGTCTCAAAAAATCTAGCTTTCCTTTTATTGGAATAAAAGGGGGAGCTGTTTGGGGGGGAAGATATACCTTAAATTTAAAAAAAAGTGGATAGGAGAGTGAGGGAGAAGAGGGTAGGAGGGTGGGGCTGGGAAGGGGAGGAGGGAGGGGAATGTGATTGGGATGTAGCTTGAAGAAATAAATAAATGTTGGAAAAAAAATCTAGCTCTTGTAAGATGTCCAAGTTAGTTCCAGCTGTCAATTTCACAATCTAGAGTCATCTGAAGTATCATCGACTGAGGAATTTTCCAGATAAAATTGCCAGTGGTCACGTTTATGAGAAATTGTCTGGCTTGTGACTGATGTGGGAGGGTCCATCCCACTGTGGGTGGCATGATCACTAACAGATGGTTTTTGGCAATTTAAGACAAGTAGGGGAGTGAGCCAGTAGGCAGTATTCCTCCATGATTTCTGCTCCAGGTTCCTGCCTTGAGTTCCTGCTCTGAGCACTCTCAATGATGGATTGTGATTTGGAAGAGTATGATTATGGGAGGCCTTTCCTACCTAAGTTGCTTTGGTAAGAGCATTTTATCACAACAAGAAAGTAAACTAGAACTGAAGATAATTTCCGATTAATGGTGTGGTGGTATGTTTCACTGTTTTTCACAATCGCTATTACTTAGGCCAAACTATTTCTCTTGATGTAATGGAGACAGTGTTTGCTTTGGAGAGATAGGAATTCATTATCACTCTAAGCCCTTTGAACAAATTATTCAAGAACACACAGAGTCACGATGAATATCTTTTGGTATTGAGTGCTCCCTCCGGCTATGAAGTGTCTATAGTTGTAAACAACTTAGCCCATTATTTACTAAGGCAGAAGCAAAGGAAAGATGTTTGAAGATTTATTGAAGTTTGACTTGATTAAAATTTTCAGTGAAAAAGCTTAAAGTTTTATTTTACAAAAAGCTGCTAAAGGCCTGCTTTCAGTGGTGCCATGCCAATAAGAACACTGGGAAATTTGCTACTTACTGTTTTTTTGTTTTGCTTTTTTAAGAAAGAGAAGTTGAGAACACCAATATTTAATGCTATTTAATGTTGTGTTTTTACATTTGTATATGTGGGTGATGTTCTGTTGGAGCTGCTGCTTGCCCCTCCACATGCTGAGAAAACCCCATCTGCCCTCTTTCCCAGCAACCTCACCAACATTGAAAAACTATGAACAAAGGAATGGTGCCAAAAGCTCAGTTCTGAATTTCTGAGTCTCTCCACAACAAAGACAACTTACTATTATGTTATGACGAGCTCCACCCTAGTACCCACCCAGGTGCTCAGTTTCTGACCATCCTCGGGCACAGTCCCAGTTCCTGGCTGACACATCATTACACCTCACCTGAGAACTATAGGACATCCCTACCTTAGCCCAGGTGGTCGCTCAACTTCCTCAGCCCTGTTCTTTGGGACTGGTGAACCCGCCCAAAAGTTCTGCAAATTAAACCTGCATCATGCAATTTGCAGCCAAATGGATGGAACTAGAGAAGCTCATCCTGAGTGAGCTAACCCAGACCCAGAAGGATGCACATGGCATCTATTCACTTATAGTCAGATTTTAGCCATATAGTACAGGATAACTATACTACAATGAATGCACCAAAGGGAACATGAACATAGTCTTTTTTTTTCTGTCAATGAGATGCTTTGCCCTAGTGGTGCTGCCTTATATGCCCCTAGTATATGAGGAGGCTCTTGGCCCTCATATGACTGCTGAATTGGGGCAGGGGACTGTTATGTAGTGACACTCCACTACAGAGGAGTGGGATGGAAGGGATTGGGGGTAGAGTGTGGGAGGGCGGGACTGGGAGGGGTGGAAAGAGGACACTGTGATGGAGATGGAGATGTAACCTGAAGTAATAAAAAAACCCAAACAAACAAAGAACCCCCCCCCAAAAAAAATTTAGCATTTTTCTTGCAAAAAAAAATTTTACTTTTGATCTGGTCTGATCTGGCCTATATTGTGTCACCAGAGAAAACCTACTAGATGGTATGCATGCATGTGTGTACATACCTTTGCATGTGTATGAGCTGGTGTGCATGCATGTATTTGCACGTGGAGGCCAGAAGTTGATATCCAGAGTCTTCTTTAGTCACTCATCAAGCCTCTTGCTTCCCAAATATGAATATAAATAAGCAATAACTACTTCTGAGAGACACTCCCAGGCAAGGTGAACTGCCTAGAAGAGGATTAAGTTAGCTGAGCTGTCCCAAAAGAGCAGAAATCAGCTAAATTGTCTGGAAAAGACTCAGACTCACTGAGATACATGGAAAAGACACTTTCCCACCAGTTGAGCTGCCTGAAGATCAGGTTTCCAGCTTTTGTGAACTGTAAGGTATTTTACATTTTTTTCTTTTAAAGACAGGGTCACATATAGTCTAGGCTAGCTATAAACTTGCTATGCAGTTGATGACCTTCAGCTTCTGATTTTACTTCCTCTTGAGTGCAGAAATTGTAAGAGTGAAGTACTATGCTAAGTTGATGCAGGGCTGGAGACAAAAGCCAGGGCTCTGTACGCATGCTACCAACTGAGACACAGCCACAGCAGCTTTTGTCAGCGTTTTTAACTCACAAGACTTCCCCAATAGCCTTCTAATGCCTTGTGCATTCTAGGCAAATGCTTTACCACTGAGCTATACCACCAGCCCTTTTGGTTGTTTTTGTTTCCCTTTTCCTGCCTTTGCATTTTTTTTGTTATTTGGTTTGTTTGCTTTTTTGAGACAAGGTCTTGATAACTGTATTTCAGACTGGCCTGGAAATCACTGTGTAGCCCCGACTGGCCTCTGATTTGGGATCCTTTTGCTTCATCTTCCTGAGTGCTAGGACTATAAGTATGAGTCACCACACCTGGCCCCAGCCATGATGGTGTATTTTAGTGAATTTTATTTTTGTGTTTCATTAAAACAAACAAACCCTATTCTCTGTGTTTTAGCACTGATCAGATTTAGAAAGCCTTAAAAATATTTATGCAGTCACAATATATTCTATTATATATTGTGTTTTGGTATATTTTGTAGTCAATAAAGAGACATTTTTCATGCATATCTCTATATTTTTTACCCTGCACTTAAGCTGAAATTTGTGATTTTTTTCCAAGGGAACCTCCTGAAGCGTATATTTACAGATGATGTATCAACATCAAAGGTAAAATATTATGCATTTGTGTGCATGGCAAATGTTTTGCCCAGAAGAAGAGGGAAATGTAGATCATAAGACAAAATTATTTGGGGAAAATGTGTGTAGGGAAACTGTAAGCTTTCATTGAGAAAATGTAGCATGCCTTTTAGAAAAGAAAAGAACAGTCATCGAAAAGATGCTGTTAGACTTTCTCAGAGCCAGGGGAATTGGAAATGAAATCCAGGACTCCAAGAAACAAAAACACAATGCAACCTTGTTGGTTATAACTTATAGGAAGGTAAAGACCTGCTAACAGCACTGTGATGCCAATGGGCTACTAGACTCTGGCAAAGACAGTCTCACTTACTTAATGTCTTCTGCGCCTACAAGTGAATGTTCTCTTTGTAAGGTGAAGTCTTGCATGATCTCTGGGAAGTCATCTAATCTCACCCATGCCTCCAATTTTTCCCTTGTCACATTTGGAAATTTGCCTCTGTCGCCTCAATGGCTTGCAGGCGAAGCTCCCTGAATTTTTCTGAGTGCTTTTAGCAGGCACCATGCTTCTAGCGTGGATACCTGTGGTGTGGGTGCTATAAGCAAAGTGCCTCTGATTGTCATCACACTCTGCAATGAGTTAGTCAGACAATACCACTAGGCTATCATGACTGGGCCCAGTGGTTGGACATAACTTTAGTACAGATAATGGCTTAAACTAGAATGCTGTCCCCATGAGACTGCCATGATAGTTTGTTATTTTCTAATTCTGTAGTTCACTACATGCTTTTGCTGATAGTTTATGTCATGGAACTATCATGCAGCATTACACCCAGATTACTTGCTACCATTTAATTAGAAAGGAAATAGAGGCTGATGAGATGACTCAGCAGATAAAGGTGATTTCTGCAAGCTTGATCAATTGAGTTTGAGCCATGGAACCCACCTGGTGAAAGGAGAGAAGCAACTCTTACAATTTGTCCTGTGACCTTCACATTATGCTGTTGCACACACACATATACGAACACGTACATGTACACATGTATGCACACGCACACCAAATAAATGTTGGAAAAAATCAATGTGCCATATCTGAGTACTACTGAATATAGGTGCCTCACTCTAACCTCATGCCTTCATGGTGTGCAGCTGTGTTAGGAGACTGGTTTTTCATGGTGGTGGTTGTGTTTATGGTTTCGGTGTGGGGCAGGGTTGGTAGGAGAACCAGCCAACAGATAGAAGCCCAACTCATGGCCAACCACTGATCAGGGTTTGTGTTCTTCTGTTAGTGCACTGGGTAGAATGAGAGGTAAAGGGGGAGCTTACCCATCTATTGCAGGAATCATGCAAAGTGCAGCTACGAGGTTCCCAGGGAGTCAGAGAATCATGTGCCATTCTTCACTGGACCAAAGAAATGAACATGCGGTACTGCAGCCAGCACTCTTCCCATGAGAGAATGTGACAGTTCCAAGACAGTTCCCTGATAACCCATGGGAAAACCAAGCACTGTTGTTGTGACCTCGAGAGGAAAAGAGAGCAGGTGCCAATCAAAGTGTGATGTTGCCTGTGACAGAACAGCCCTGGAAATAAATGTTGGACCAAAAAGTCTGAGGTACAGAGAGTTTACATATCCTCTACTGGGGGCAGGGAGGTGGATATAGTCTGAGGCTCTCATCAAGGTTATTATGACCATGATGAATCTAAAACTCCTTTTCACGTTAAAGAGATTGTAGGCAGGGAAAGGCACACGGGCACTGATGTATGACTTAAGCTATGCTTTGAGCTCTTCCATATGCCAGGAACCGGAACTTGGATGTGACTCAAAAGAGTCACTTCCACCTGCCGCCTCATGCTTACAGTGTGATTCTCTCCTTCTGGGAGTGTCTGCTCTGGCTCTCAGAAAAATAGTTATAACATCTAAATGGAAGTTTTGAGACAAAGTTGTTCAAACTTGTCCTCCCTCCTCCTTTGGTGACTTTTAAAACATTTAATTAAAGCATAATTATATTTTCCCCTCTTTCCTTTTTCTTCCTCCAACCCCTCCTATGTCCCTATCCCCTTTACTTCCTCAGGCATATTTTTATTTGAATATATAATACATATATAATATATATGAATAAATATATAAAAATAAACTGCTGGGTTCACTTAGTATTGCTGGTAAACATACAATTTCAGACCACTTGGTATTATTCAACCAATCAGGGGTCTTATCCCTGGGAAGATGAGCATTCTCCATCTCACAGGAGTTGTTAGTTAAAGTTTTGAACTCAGGGATCTTGCATGCCTGGCTAGTATTGTACTACTGGCCCACGTTGCCAGCTTTTTTCCTATTCTTTTTAAGTTTAGGTGCATCTTTAAGTCTCTTCTAATTTACAATCCCCTTTCTATTCCTTTCTTGTCTTTACAAATTCTATTTTTCCCCCTTTGAGACAAGGTCTCATCCTGGAGCCTATTCTAGCCTCAAAGATATGGCAATCCACCTGACTCAGCTTCCTAAGTCTAGAACTGCAGGCATGAGCCTTCACACCTGGTTACAAACTAGTTCTTGCAGAGCCAGGCCAGACTGAATTATAGAGTCTCACATGGTCTGAATCTTAATGATATCATACTCATGGTGAAGTTTGGCATAGTTTCTCATAAGCTTTGTTCCTGAGAATGGGCATAGGATCTAGAAACTGGGCTGTATGTATCATTAAATCACTTAAACAGGAATATAGGTGACATTTTCCTGTTCCAAAAACTATGTAAGACCTGGATGGCTCATTATATTGTGATATTGGCAGCTGTTGGTTTTCAGTTCCTACTCCTGGATCAATTAATTTATGGGGACATATAAAATAATGCTATTCTAACTTAATTCATTTATTTCACTATTGGAAAGATTTAATGAGGTAGCAGCTTCTTGTTCCAGTACCTATTCAATTGTGCCCTATGTACCTCTGATAAGATTAAATTGTTCATCCATTTTATGTACTAGATATTTTGCAACATAGTGAATTAATTTTCTATTGTTTCTTACTTGGACTGTAAGCATCTCACAAAAGCTTGGTTCTTGGTGATGTAGGCAGTGGGAAGAGGTGACATCCTGAGGAGGTGGGGCTTAGTGGTACAAAGTCAACAGGGTATGTCCTTGACAGCACTGTTGAGACCCTGGGCTTTTCCCTTCTTCCTCCTCTTACCTGGTTACTATGGCGTAAGCATGACCCCTTCTTCCTGGCACACACTTGCCACCTTGCCAAGGGCTATAATCCATGGTGATAACTGACGCAGCATCAAAATACAAGGCATAACTAAACCTTTTCTATTTATAATTTGATTTTTAAGGTGTTTTGCTATAGTCATAAAAAGATAACTAATATATCAATCACGCTAAAGACTACCTGTTACTTTATACCTTTTTTTTAAAAGACTTTTAAAATATTTATTATTTAAGGTTACATCTCCTTTTCACCTCTCCTAGTCTCACCCTCCCACCCTCTATCCCCTATCCCTTCCATCCCATTCCTCTGGAGTGGAGTGTCCCTACATAACAGTCCCCCACCCCATGTCAGAAGTCATATGAGGGCCAAGAGCCTCCTCATACACTGGGGGCCTACAAGGCAGCACCACTAGGGCAAAGTGTCTCATTGACAGAAAAAAAAAGACTATGTTCATGTTCTCTTTGGTGCATTGGTTGTAGTATAATTATAGTTATCCTGTATTATATGGCTAAAATCTGACTCTAAGTGAATAGATGCCGTGTGCTCCCTTCTGAGTCTGGGTTAGCTCACTCAGGATACACTTCTCTAGTTCCATCCATTTGGCTGCAAATTGCATGATTTCATTGTTTCTGATGGCTGAGTAGTATTCCATTGTGTATATGTACCACAGTTTTTTAATCATTCTTCGGGTGAGGAACATCTGGGTTGTTTCCAGTTTCTAGCTATTACAAATAAGGCTGCTATGAACATAGATGAAGAAACTTCCTTGTGATTTGGTGAGGAATCATATGGATGTATACCCAGAAGGGTTATGGCTGGGTCCCAAGGCAGAACTTTTTCCAGTTTTCTAAGATATCACCAGACTGACCTCCATAGTGGTTGCACAAGTCTGCACTCCCACCAGCAATGGAAGAGAGTTCCCCTTTCTCCACACCTTTGAGAGCATGTGCTGTCATTTGAGATTTTGATCTTAGCCATTCTGACAGGTGTGAGATGGAATCTCAGAGTCATCTTGAGTTGCATTTCTCTGATGATTAAGGAGGCTGAACATTTCTTCAAGTGTCTCTCAGCCATTAGGGATTACTCCTTTGTAAATTCTCTGTTTAGCTCTGTTCCCCATTTTTTGATTGGATTATTTGGTTTCTTGGCATTTCATTTCTTGAGCTCTTTGTAGATTTTGGATATTAGCCCTCTGTCAGATGTTGGGTTGTTGAAGAGTTTTTCCCAATCTGTAGGCTGCCATTTTGTTTGACTGACAATATCTTTTGCCTTACAGAAGCTTTTCAGTTTCATAAGGTCCCATTTATTGATTGTTGGTCTTAGAGCCTGAGCTGATGGTGTTCTGTTCAGGAAGTTGTCACCTGTGCCAATAGGTTCGAGGGTTTCCCCCATTTTCTCTTCTAGTAGATTTAGTGTGTCAGGCCTTATGTTAAGGTCTTTGATCCACTTGGACTTAAGTTTTGTATAAGGCGATAAGTATGGGTCTAATTTCATTCTTTTACATGTCGACATAAGTTGGACCAGCATCATTTGTTGAAGATGCTGTCCTTTTTCCATTGTATGATTTTGGCTTCTTTGTCAAAAATTAAGTGACCATAGGTGTGCAGGTTCATTTCTTGGTCTTCAATTCCATTGCATTGATCCACTGGTCTGTCTCTATACCAGTACCATGCTGTTTTTATTACTATTGCCCTGTAGCACAGCTTGAATTCTGGGATGGTGATGCCTCCAGATTTTTTTTATTGTACAGAATTGAGTTAGATATTCTTTTTTTTTTGTTATTCCATATGAAGTTGAGAATTGCTTTTTCCAGGTCTATAAAGAATTGTGGTAGTACTTTGATAGAAATTGTGTTGAATCTGTATATTGTGTTTGGTAGTATGGCCATTTTTATTATGTTGATCCTACCTATCCATGAGCATGGGAGATCTTTCCATTTTCTGATGGCCTCTTCAATTTCTTTCTTCCAGGACTTGAAGTTCTTGTTGTACAGGTCTTTCACTTGCTTGATTAGAGTTATCCCCAGGTATTATATTGTTTGTGGCTATTGTGAAAGGTATTGTTTCCCTAATTTCTTTCTCAGCCCATTTATTTGTTGTATAAAGAAGGGCTTCTGATTTTTTTGAATTAGTTTTGTATCCAGACACCTTGCTGAATGTGTTTATCAGCTGTAAGTGTTCTGTAGTGGAATTTTTGGGGTCTCTTATGTATACTATCATATTGTCTGCAAATAGGGATAATTTGACTTCTTCATTTCTAATTTGTATCCCCTTGATCTCCTTTAGTTGTCTTATTGCTCTAGCAGGAACTTCAGGTACTATGTTGAAGAGATATGGTGAAAGTGGACATCCTTATCTTGTCCCTGAGTTTAGAGGAAATGCTTCAAGGTTTTCTCCATTTAATTTGATTTTGGCTACTGGCTTGCTGTATATCGCCTTTTTTATTTCTAGGTATGGTCCTTGTATGCCTGTTCTCTCCAGGACTTTTAGCGTGAAGGGGCGTTGGATTTTTGTCAAATGAGTTTTCAGCATCTAGCAAGGTGATCATGTGTTTTATATCTTTTAGTTTGTTTATATGGTGAATTACTTTGATGGATTTTCATATGTTGAACCACCCCTGCATTCCTGGGACAAAGCCTACTTGATCATGATGTATGATACTTTGATGTGTTCTTGGATTCGGTTTACCAGTATTTTATTAAGAATTTTTGCACCTATGTTTATGAGGGAAATTGGTCTGAAGTTCTCTTTCTTTGTTGGGTCTTTGTGTGGTTTAAGAATTAGGGTTGACTGGAGAGATGGCTCAGCGGTTAAGAGCACTGGCTGCTCTTCCAGAGGTCATGAGTTCAATCCCAGCAACCACATGGTGGCTCCCAACCATCCATAATAAAATCTGGTGCCCTCTTCTGGCCTGCAGATATACCTGCAGACAGAACACTGTATACATAATAAATAAATCTTTAAAAAAAAAAAGAATTAGAGTGACTGTGGCCTCATAGAATAAGTTTGGCAGTGTTCCTTCTGATACTATTTTGTGGAAAAGTTTGAAGAGTATTGGTATTAGCTCTTCTTTGAAGGTTTGGTAGAATTCTGTGCTGAAACCATCTGGCCCTGGCGTTTTTTTGGTTGGGAGATTTTTAATGACTGTTTCTATTTCCTTAGGGGTTATAGGGCTGTTTAATCTGTTAATCTGTTCCTGATTTAACTTTAGAAGGTGGAATATATCAAGAAAATTGTCCATTTCACTTAGGTTTTCAAATTTGGTTGAGTATAGACTTTTAAAGTAGGACCTAAAGATTCTCTGGATTTCCTCAATGTCTCTTGGTATTTTTCCCTTTTCTTTTCTGATTTTGTTGATTTGGGCTTTTTTCCCTTCTGTCTTTTAGTTAATTTGGCTAAAGGTTTGACTATTTTGTTGATTTTCTCAAAGAACCAACTCTTGCTTTCATTTATTCTTTGTATCATTCTTTTTGTTTTTAAGTTATGGATTTCAGCCCCAAGTTTGATAATTTCCTGACTTCTGCTCCTCTTTGGAGTGTTTACTTCTTTTTTTTCCATTTCTTCCAGTTCAGCTGTTAATTTGCTAACATGAGGTGTCACAATTTTCTTTTTGAAGGCGCTTAGTGCTATGAACTTTCCTTGTAGCACAGCTTTTATTGTGTCCCAAAGGTTTGGGTATGTTGTGCCTTCATTTTCGTTGGATTTTAAGAAGTCTTTGATTTCCTTCTTTATTTCTTCCCTGACCCAGGAGTCATCCAGTAAAGAGTTGTTCAGTTTCCATGAGTGTGTAGGCTTTCTGTTATTTCTGTTGTTGATGAAGTTCAGCTTTATTCTGTGGTGGTCTGATAAGATACAAGGGGTTATTTCAGTTTTCTTGTATCTGTTGAGGTTTGCTTTTTGTCTGACTATATGGTTGATTTTGGAGGAGGTTCCATGTGGTGCTGAGAAGAAGGTGTATTCTTTTGTGTTTGGGCGCAACGTTCTGTAGATATCTGTTTGTTCCATTTGGTTCATGACCTCTGTTTAGACTCATTATTTCTCTGTTTGGTTTCTGTCTTGATGACCTGTCCATTGTTGTGAGCAGGTTGTTGAAGTCTCCCACTACAAATGTGTGGGGATCGATGTGTGATTAAAGCTTTAGAAGAGTTTCTTTTACAAATGTAGGTGCCCTTGTATTGGGGCATAGATATTCAATATTGAGATATCTTCTTGAAGAATATTTCCTTTATCAAGTATGTAATGCCCTTCTCTATCTTTTTTGATTAACTTCAGTTGAAAGTCTATTTTATTTGATATTAAGATGTCTACTTCAGATTGCTTGCTGGGTCCATTTGCTTGGAAAACCTTTTCCCAGCCCTTTACTGTGAGGTAGCATCTATCTTTGTTAGTGAGATGTGTTTCTTGTATGCAGAAAAATGATTGGTCTTGTTTACAGATCCATTCTGTAAGTCTGTGTCTTTTTATTGGGGTGCTGGGTCCATTGATCTTGATGGAAATAAATGACCAAAGGTTGTTGTTTCTTATTATTTTGGTGTAGGTGGTGGTTGTATGTTTCTTTTGGTTTAGCTGCAGTGGAGTTTTTTGTTTCCTCTGTTTTCTTGGGTGTAGTTATCTTCTCTGGGTTGGAACTTTCCTTCTAAAATCTTCTGTAGGGCTGGATTTGTGGATAGTTTCTGTTTAAATTTTATTTTGTCATAGGATATCTTGTTTTCTCCATCTATGTTGATAGAGAGTTTTGTTGGGTATAGTAGTCTGCCTGGGCACCTATGTTAACTCAGGACTTGTAGGACATCTTCCCAGGCCCTTTTGGCTTTTAAAGTTTCTGAGGAGAAGTCAGGTGTAATTCTGATGGGTCTGCCATTATATGTTACTTGATATTTTTCTCTTACAGCTTTTAATATTCTTTCTTTTTCTGTGTACTTGGAGTTTCAATTATTATGTGGTGAGTGGAGTTTCTTTTCTGATCTAATCTGTTTGGTGTTCTGTATGCCTCTTGGAATTTTATTGGCATCTCTCTCTCTCTTTAGGTTTGGGAAGTTATCTTCTATGATTTTGTTGAAGATGTTTCCTGGACCTTGGAGTCGGGAGTCTTCTCTTTCCTCTATGCCTATAAATCTTAGGTCCCATCTTTTCATTGATCCCTTGATTTCTTGTATGTTATGATTGAGAACGTTTTTAGATTTCTCATTTTCTTTGGTTGTTGTACTGATTTCTGCCATCGAATCTTCCACGCCTGAGATCCTGTCTTCTATCTCTTATATCCTATTTTTGATACTCATGTCTGTAGTTCCTGTTCTCTTCCCTTGATTCTCCACTTCTACTCTTATCTCTGTGTTTTTTTTTTATTGCTTCTACTTCCAATTTCAAGTCTTGAAACATTTTATTCATTTTATAAATTTCCTGCTCCAATTTGCTTGTTGCCTTTTCTCTTTCCTGTTCAAGTTGAGCCACTTTGGCTTGGAGATCTCTAATGGTATTGTCCCTTGCTTTCTCTTGTAAAATTGTGGAATCTTTGAATTCCTTCAGAGATTTAGATTCTACTTGAAAGGACTCCATCACTTTCCAGAATATAGATTTATCATCGTTTTCATGTGTTTCAGCTGTGGTGGAGTGGTCAGAGCTTGCTGTACTAGCAGAGCTGCATTTTGTTGGAGTCATATTTCCCTGACTTTTGCTGGATCTGTTCTTTTGCTCCTGTTTAGTCATTTTGTTTTTCTTAGCTGTTTGTTCCTGGTGCCTTCGGGGCTTGGTGCCAAGAATGTCACTTTGGTGTAGAAGTTGTATAGCTTGGTGATCTGTAGCTCTCCACAGGCTGGATGGGGCCTTGTGTGGAGGTTTGTTCTCAGTGTATTGTCCAGAACTCACCCCTTTCTGTTGTGTCCCAGTTGAGGACACAGGTCAGGTGTTGTGATGGGATGTGTTCCTGTAGGTTTCTGGGATCCAACTGGTCTTTGTATAGATGAAGGTGCAGGTTGGCAGGCCACAGACTGTTGGCAGGGGCTGTGGCTCCCCTGCAGCTTATGTGTCAGACCATGTTTGTGGTTCTCCCAAACTGCTCTCAGTGGGTTCTCAGGATCAATGTGCATCTAATAGTCAGAAGCACTGTGATCTGGTACAACCCACATCTCCCAGGCAATGAGGAATAACCCAGGATTGTTTCACTGCTCCCGAGTCAGAGCTCTCTGTGTTGTAGTTTGGGTACTCAGTGTGTAGTAGCTCTGCTGGTATGCTCCTGAGTGTCCAAGCACAGATTCTGTGGACTCTGGAGGTCCTAAGTTTGGGGTTGAGTCTGCCATCTGAGACCTGAAAGAATCCGATAGGTAGGGAGTACAGTTTCCTGTTGGGAGGTGTTCAGTGTTTGTGTCTGGTGACTCTGATCCTTCAGTGCCTATATTTCCAGTACTGAGGTCTTTGTTGTCTTTGTGCCTGTCCTTGCACATGGGCTTGCACCTGTCTAGATGGTCCCCAGGGCATCTCTGTGCCCCTCAGCTTTAAGCCCTAAGCCCTTGTAGTCTGAGTCACTCAGCAGTGCACCCAGGCCAAGAACTCACTGCTCCAGGGGTGGAACTATATATGCTGAAGATCTGGTTTCCCGCCAGAGGAGCCAGTAGAAACAAAGTGGTCCGATATTAACCCCACAACCCATCCAGGGTTTGGATCCAGTGGAGATCCAAGCAGCCTTCCAACCTGGCCACCTGCCTTTCTGTCTGTTCTCATCTCACTGTTCCTACATCTGTGCTGGAGCTGTCTTGTGGATATTGGCAATTGGGGCCGCTGTTGTCCAAGTCCCAGGACACTGCACTGGTGCAGGCAGCATAACCCACTGCTAGAAGTGTAACCCCCTGCTCTGTCTAGTGTTCCTCCCAGTGACTGCAAATCCAATAGAGGGGCCTGTATGTCCAACACTCCTCTGGGGAAGCTCAAATATGATTGCGTTTGCTAGACCACCACTCTGCTGTGATCCTGCTGGCATCCTGCAGCTCAGAATGTGCTGTGGCCCGTGGCCACAATCTGTTACTTTATACTTAATAGCAGTTTGAACTCTTGAGCATATTGATGGGTCTCATTGTTTGAATTAGCCTTTTGGAAGTTCAAGTTGTCTCACTACTGTCCAGTGTCATAATGGTCACATTGGCGTTGAATCATTCTGATTTGTAACTAGTAACCTGGTTGGTTCCTCACACGATTGACACTGTGCTCTGGCTTTCTGTGTTCCCGCCTTGTTCCTGATGAGCTCATTTCTCCAAAGTCCTGGGTTCTCACTACAGGCTCAGTCCTTTATTGATATTCTTTGTTGCATCTCCTCTCATCTGGATCCAGATGTGGAGATTCTGGTGCTGGCATAAACTTGATTTTTCTCTTGCACGTTGCATGCATGATGGTTCCTGGACTGCAGTATTGAAATGGCTGCCAACATGATACTCAAAGGCAGAACAGCACCCTGCTTCTCCCATGGTTACTGTTGTTACCTATCTGTGGCTGGATTTGCTGCATATCTTTCTTGTTTGGAGAGAAATCATCGAGGGCCTCACATCTATCATACTTTTTGCTGGATTCCCTGTTGATATGAAAAGCTTTGTGCAAAGTTCAGAATTATATCTGCTTATTGGAATTTGAGTGAAAAGAATAGAAAACCCAATAACTGAGAGTTGGAGGCCAGCCGTGAAGGCTGGGGTGACCTGACTCCCTTTTCTCTACATCCCCACTATATTCATCTTCTATTCTCCTAACCACCTCACAGCTTCAAAATGGTTGCTGTAGAACCAGCTGTCACATCTACATTCTTGCCTACAAGGAAAAAGGCAAAATGGAGCAAACAAAAAATAAGCTCCTTTTTAATGTATCTTATTTTTGAGATTATAAGTACATCAATTCTTTCTTCCATTTCCTTTCTCCAAGCCCTCTCAAAGACCCTCCTTCCTCTCTTTCAAATGTGTGGCCTCATTTTTCACTAATTGTTGCTACATTCATATATGTATATCTGTTTATATTCTTAATTGTGCCCTGTTCAGTCTGTGTAATATTACTTGCATGTATGTATGTTATCAGGGCTGACAACTTGGCACTGGATAACCAATTGGTGTGCTCTTTCCTGGGGAAGACTTCTCCCACTCTCAGACTTCCTTAATTGCTTATAGAAGTTCCTTTTAAAGGAAATGTCTTGGATGGTGCTGCTTCCACTTTTGCCCCACTGTCTCAACTCAAGTCTCATTCCATCCTGACCTATAAGAAAAATCTGGAAAATGTAGTGGTTATCCAGGGCAGCCAAGTGTTCTGTTAGAAGTGATGGGTTCTTTTTATAGGGGTGCAGAGATAAGCAGGTGTATGAAAATGACTGAATGCCACAGACATAGAGTGAAAAACCTTTGACTGAGTTATAGTGTAAATGGCAGCAAGGGAATAGATTGATGGCTTTTTTAGTGATGGGGGATAGAGACTTAAACCACTGTTCAAGCTTTTTTGTCTCTCTTTTTTGTGATAATTGCAGCTGGAAAGTATATGGGGCCTTCAAGGGAGATACAGAAAGAATAATGAGGTAAAGGATGTTTTTTGAGCAGTGGTCCATCACAAAGGAAAAGAAATCAAAGAAACATGTGGGAAAGGCCTCAGGAACCTGGCATTTCAGAAAGCAGCATCTGGCAAAGGGCTAAGGTTGCTATGGCAAGGGCTGAGGCCCTTTGTGTCTGAGCTCTGCTGCTGGACCTCTTGATAGAAGCACCAGTCTCATCTATGGGGGGCTCCATGTCCACGACCTTGTCCTCCTGTAGGCTCCACCTAGCACCATAAATTTGTCTGTTTTCCAGGTTGTGAGTTCTGAAAGACATAGGCAGTGAGACAGTGTTAGTATTCAAGGGCTTTTTTTTTTTTTTCCTGTAGTTGGGTTTGATTATGGTCAATGGGTTTGCTGGTCTTGTCTATGGGGATGCTTGCTCAAGTGCCCTCTTCAACAGAAGTACCTGGGCCACCTGTTCAAACTCAACTACATTTTTTTTTGATAGGTTGGGGTTGGTCCATAATTCACAACTCTATCCTGTTGTCCAGTCTTTGGATGAAACTTTGAAAATAAGCAATCTGTATAGTGTTTTCATTCTGGTTTATTTGAAGCAAAACAAAACAGTTTCTCTGCTTACTATCTTAAGCTGAAGCTCAAAGTCTGGGACTTGTTAACGCTACTCTAACAGAATATTGCAACCTGGTGGCTTACACATGAAGACAATGACTTCTCATGGTTCTAGAGTTAGGAAGTTCAAAGACATTCGTCAGCAAGTTCAATGAATGGTGGAGTCTCACCAACTTGCTGGCTAAAGGAAGTTACTTTCTTAGTGTGTCCTCATGTGGTAGAAGCAAGACTCTCCAACCCTCTTTGTTAAGAGCACCAGTTTCATTCATGAAGTTTATATTCATGGCCTCATTGGCTTCCAAAGGGCTCATACTCTGGCCCTACAGCTTTGGACTATTTCAGCTTATGAATATTGGGGAGACATACTAAGAATACATCAACATTCAAGTCTGAAGACAATATTTTTGCTTAAGCAGGTGGCAGAGGCTTGTAAAAATAACTTTTATTTGCCTGAAGCAATTGTAGTCTCAGAGGCTTACTGTCTTCATCTGCTAACCTAGTCCTTGTCCTGAAAGCTTCTAGCCTCCGTACAATCTAATCCAGGCCCAGAATGTTTTCAGCCTCTAAAACTTACTGCTGAATAAGCTCACCCTTTCTAGCTCTTTCTGAACTCTTGCTGTCTAATTCAACTCAGTTGTTTTGGCTCAAGCCCCTCTCCAAGATGACTGATTCAACCTGGCTTCTCTCAGCTTCTCTGAATTGCTCTGTTTGGCTTCAAACTAACTCTAGCAATCAGTTCTAATCTTCTGACTCTCTCAGTTTGGCTCCGTCTGTCTTCACCTGTGTCTAGCTTGTTCTCTCTTCAACCTGTAAAACTCTCCTGGTAAAACTGCCTTCTCTCTCTCTCTCTCACTCTCTCTCTCTCTCTCTCTCTCACTCTCTCTCTCTCTCTCTCTCTCTCTCTCTACTGCTCTCTTTAGTAGCCTCTCTTTCTTTTCTTTTCTCGACTCGGAAGATGGCGGCGACCTACACTGACGCATTCTGAACGCGGGAAAAAAGAGCCATAAAAAACACAGAGATATTGGGCACTGTGCAAAAACCGGAGGGGCTAGACCCCCCCGGAACACTCTTTTCTGTTCTCAAGAGTTGGGCTTAAATGGATGTACCACCACACCTGGACCTAAGTTTTTCATTACCTGAAACTTGTTCCATACCAGGCTGAATTTGAACTCAGAGATCTCCTTGCCTCTGTTTCCTAGAATTAAAGGCATGTCTGTATGCCAGCCAGATCACATAGACCTAGAAGTTCTTTGGATGTTATCTTTTACCATAGTAACCATGTTTTGTGTTAAAATTCCTCTACAGAGACTTCAGAGGACTGCTTATGCTTATGTGAGACTTTTGTCTCCTTTCAATAAGATATCAAATCATATTTGATAGTTAAGAGGCTGTGTACATCAGCCAGACCTTCAAAAGCCAGCAGAAGATCCTCCTGTCTCTGCCTCTTGAGAGTGCCACCATGCCTGACCTTGTTTTTTATTAAGCATGTATTGTCTTTAATGACCTAGATTAAGTATACTGGGTATACTTAAGCTCAAAGTTGCTCTTATTTATTTATTTATTTATTTATTTGTTTGTTTGTTTATTTATTTATTTATTATCTATTTTCTATCTATTATCTATCTATCTATCTATCTATCTATCTATCTATCTATCTATCTATTTTTGTGTATATTTGTGTCTGCTCCTGCGTATAAGGGTTGTGTGCATGTGTGTACATAAGAAGGTCAGATATCAACACTATATGACCTCTTGCTCTCTCTACCTTAACATTTTTGAGACAAGGTCTCTCACTGAACCTGGAGCTTGTCTTTTTGACTAGACAAGAAGGTCAGTCAGGTCCAGGGATCCACCTGTCACAGCCCCCCAGTGCTGTGGTCACATATATCCATAGCTACACTTAAAGTTTATATGGGTGGTTTGAAGGCAAACCTAGGTCCTCATGCTTGCATGAAACACACTGTGTCCACTGAGCAGTCTCTTCATCTTCCTCAGAGTTGCTTTCAATTCCTGAAAGTTTATGTTTGTTAATATGTTCATCATGATTATAGCTAGATCTTTTTATTAGTCAGGAGTCTATAAAGTAATAGAACTGTAGAATGCACACACACATGTATGTATGTGTGTATATGTGTATGTATGAAGGGGTTTAGTAGACTGATCATAGACTGGGTACTTGTGGTCCAACAATGGGTGTTTTATGACAGAGAGACTGAGAATCCAGTAGTTGTTTAGTATAAGAGGCTAGACATCTGGAGTCTTGGAAATTCCTGCACAGTTGTTGATTGTTGGTCTGCTTTGGAATCCCAAAGAAGTTGATTCTAATTCCTCAGCAAAAGGAAAGATGGGCCTTCAAGAATGAGGGCAAACAGGCAAAAAAACCTCAAAGTCTTTCTTCTTCCATATCCTTTTTTTGTGGGCTGCAACCAGAAGGTGGGGCTCAGATTTAGGCTGAGTCTTCCTATTTGAGATAATTTGGTTTGGGAATCTCTCACAAGAGTGCCCAACAGCTTGGGTTCTGGTTGATTTCTGATGTAGTCATGGTGACAACTGAGATTAACCATCTCAATCTTGTAAATAAATAGTAAAATTAGCACTATTGTCCTCCACTCTCCATTACCTGCCTTACTTCTGCATGCCCCCTTTCATCTCTTCAGAGAGTTATTCAAAGACTCTGGGCTTGAATTCAGTCAGTGCTATTTGCTGAATTTACTAAACAGAATAGTATAGTAGAGATAGTAGCAGTGTACAGCTCATATAGAGCCCTGAGAGGAGTTAAGGAATGACAGAGTTGGTTGAAAACAGAATGTGAATTTGTTATAGCCAATGCTAACACCATGCACAGAAAGTAGTTCATGACTCAGAATGTAAGGAGAATCTATATGTAGATAATTTACAGTTAACACCTGATTCATATGATCCATCTCAACCTACAAAAAGCCTTGAAATAATACAAAAACTGTCCTTTAGTCTTCCACAGTAGATACTTTAGTTTTAGTTTTTAAGTGTGTGTGTGTGTGTGTGTGTGTGTGTGTGTGTGTGTGTGTGTGTG
>CAJQZJ010034182.1:2573810-2585174 GCA_907164525.1 Lophiomys imhausi
TGTGTGTGTGTGTGTGTGTGTGTGTGTGTGTGTGTGTGTGTGTGTGTTGGGTATTTACACGAGTTTAATTGCTTGCAGAGACAGAATGAGTATCAGATGCCTTGGAGCTTGTGTTACTGGTATTTGTTTGTGAGCTGTTTTTTTGAGGGTGTTGAGGAACCAACTCAGTTTCTCTGAAGTGACAGCACACACTATTGTTAAACCATTTCTCCAGCCACCTGTGGTAGACATTTAAAAAAAGAAAAACACAGTGACTCTTTAAAATAATTTTCTTTTAAGTCACTTCACTAATAAATGTTATAATTGAGGCCATCATTTATTATACTGGATTTCTTCTTGTCTTGAGTATTGTTTTATTAATTACTTAGCTCAGATTTTTAAAAATTACCTTATTATACCTCCTTAAAATCTCTGCTTGCAAATCTGTATAAATCCATGAGGCCACTAGAGGGAGGCCAATGCTAGGTAGTCAGCAATGGATAACCCTCTTAGATTAGCCCTTCTGCTCTTAGCAGGGTGAGCACTGGCCTTCTCTTGACCTTTGAATCCCCAAGCTGTGCTTGGTGTGAAGGGTTAATAACAAAAATGCAAATGATGAATTATAGAAGAATTGACTATTCCCAGCCTGTGGGATTACTAGAGGCTGATACATAACAGAAACACAGATGCTGTTGGACAAATAGCAGTTCATTTTGCCATAAATGAGCTATACAGATGTGACCTTTTGTCTTTGGTGCAAAGGCCTCAGAATTATCATTTCAGTTCAAAATACTTTTTGGCCAATGGCCATTGGCATATGACTACACATACTTTGCAAGGCTTTTGGGGGGAGAATGGTAGAAGCTTTCTGTCTTCTTGCATGAAAATTTATGCATTAAAATACACATAGTTCTTTTAAGTTTAAGGTATATCTTATTTCCCCCTATAGTTTCCCCTTTCAGTCCAACAAATGGCTCTTTCTCTTATAATAACAAATACAATACAGTACAACAGAGGTAATTAGGCCACAGTTATGAGGGTTATATGGCTTAACGTACATTCCCAATGACCAGTCCATATGTATTTGGTACCTGACTTTAACATTCTACTATCTAAACATCTCCATGAGTTTAAAGGTCTATATCTGACTCAACATTCATACTAACTTGCAACACAATTTTAAAAGTATCTTCTTAGATCTATAACACTCTCTTGACTCCTAAACAACTCAAAATTAAATTATGAGACTCTAGCTATCTGTTCTTCAACCACCTCAGAGACCTGAGAGGGATAAATATATCTGATTTTATAGGAAGTACAGGGCCTGCAGCTTCCCAGACTAAGAAATGACATACCTATGGCTGCCTGGACAGTTCCCATTTTCTCTCCATACATTACAGCATCGATCTTCAGTCATTTGGCCCCATTTCTCTGACAGACATTGATTGTAGAGCAGGGATTATGAAGGACTTACCTACCCTGTCTTGGCAGAGCTAGGCAAAGGGAAGAGGATGGGGGGTTGAGGGTGGGAGGGTGGGACTGGAGGGGGAATAGGGAGGGGACTGCGATTGAGATGTAACTTGAAGAAATAAAAAATAAAGGAAAAAAATAAAATACACATAGTTATCTTCACTACAGGAGAATTAAATTACCTAAGACCTTTCTATCGCTTTCCATTACCTTTCTCTAGCCAGGCTAAGGCAGATTGTTATTCTTCTATGACTCAAACTATTCACCTTCCTACCCTTCACTGAACCAACTTCTCTAAACACAGCAAGCTTTCTGCCTTCATTGTATGGTGGATGCAGTCTGCAGCTGGAGCTCATGGTCAGTGTGATTAATTGATAGCCACTTAAAGTTCTCACTAATCGGCAGAGACCAGGATGATGGACACGAATGATTACAGAATACTTAACACACATTCACTCAACTGCACAAAACTTGGTTCTTATCCGGAATTATGTTTTGCAGATGAGAAATACAGGGAAGATTGAGTGTAATATTTTGTGTCACACAGAACTTAAATAAGACATGATATTTATTTTCCTGGGGATTTCTGGTAGGCCAGCATAGTCAAATTAGAACCAATTTAAAACAAAACAAACAAACAACTACAAACTCTGTCTAGACCACTGAGATGGCAGAGTGCGTAACTGTACTTGCTGCTCAAGACTCATGACTGGAGTTAGAACCCCAGAACTCACATAAGGTACAAGGAGAAAACCAACTAACAAAGCTATATTTCTGTTGTCACATGTATATCATAGAATACACATACTCACACACCACCCCTCCAGAAACAATAAATTAAATAAAATTAAGTATTATAAAAATAGGGTGCTTAGCTCCTGAGTAGTAACAGCCAATGTTGAATTCTGACCCCCCCCACACACATGAGCATGTGTACTTGTACACATGGCTACACCTGCACATATATATAAAGAAATGGCATTATCTAAATGCTATGTCACTTCTACCTGTACGATCTTTATGGATTATTAAACTTCTTATTATCATTATTTAAAAAACACCTTTAATACTATCCTGAGGGTTCATTGAGGCTACTTGTCTGGATTCTTCATACACCAGGCACTCAAGGGATGAATATTTCTTTCTTCACAGTTCTTAATAATCTTTGCTCAGAAAGCCTTCTCTGCTCGACTCTTGGCAATCTGTGCGGACACCTTAGGACTAGCTTCAGTTCACCGGTGTGGACCATGTGTGTCACAATGCAAGTCCTCGTGCATGCTGAACAAGCTCCAGAACTAATGGTGTTGTTGGAGGCATCAGCTTGCCACTGAGCAATGAGCTCTTCTCACTGATGGCATTGGGGTTTTGGTCTATGTATCCTGAAGACATGCTTGATGCCTAAATAATGCAAGCTATACCAACACAGGCTTATAACCAAAGATGTCTTTCTTACAATAGCTTCTCTGCTTCTACCTGAGACATTGCCCCAGCAGAAATGGTGAACTTTTGACAGGAAAGAGGATTCTGTTTTGGTCCTCCTTGCTGGCAGATAATACACATCCCTTTCTTTTGCTAGAAAGAAAACATATTCCTTTCCCCACTAGAAGCAGAAATGTGTGGTAGTTTTTGTACATGTCTCCAGTGCAGTGAGAAGGCTCTGTGCCAACAGTCAGGGGATATGAGATCTAGAGTAGCCTCATTTATTTGTGGTGTCACTGTGGGGCTTTTCTTATTGAGTGCCTCTGTACCTTCATCTATAAAATAGCAACAGTAATGGATGCTCTATTTATCTGAGACTTGTGATATTATCTAAAATAGGATATGATAAAGCAGTCTGGAAAAGACCATGTCTATATCCCAGGAGGTGTGCAAGCCCCATTTGGAATCTCATTGTGGCTTCTTGGGGACAGATAATTCTTCTCACCTGAAGGAAGAGTAAGCATCCCTGTGAAAGTACTGGGGCAGTACTTGGAAGACAGAAACAGACTCAGGTCTCTTCAACTGAGTTGTTGACTGAGGTTCCTAACTACCAAGTTAAGCTTTGTCCATTCACCAGTGGCAAATGTAAGTAATTTCCACAAAACTGATTGAAAAACAATTGACTTTTTTGAACAAAATGAATATGATGAATATGATGAAGGTTTTATATATACATTGAATATTCCTTTTAGAATTATATGTATGAGCACTATATTTACCTCATTTTCACCCCTCTATCTCCTCTGACAACTCTCTGTCCACCTCAACTCTCTCAATTATGATTTCTTCTTTAATTATCATTGTTTTACACACACACACACACACACACACACACACACACACACACACACACCCTGCTGAGTCCCTTTATTGTTGCTTCTATGTACATGTTTGTATATTTGCTTAGTTAGGGTTGACAACTTGGGACTGGCTAACCTATCAGGAGATTTGCTCCTGGAGCAGACTGATTCTCCCTCTCTCAGCAGTCATTAATTCTGATAGTTCTGCATTTAAGGTGAGGCCTTTTGATATTTCCTTCATCCACTGACATACCACTGGTTTTGCAATTGTGCAGGCCTTGTTTAGGTTACTATATTGTTGAGATTTCATGAATGTAACTTCCCATCATATATAGAAGACACTATGTCACAGCAGACCACTTGGTCTTACAATCTTTCTGCTCCTCTATTCTGTAATCTTTCCTAGCCTGGGGTGTAGCAATTGTGTTGTAGATATATCAATCAGGGCTGGGCACCCCACAGTAAGTTATTCTCTGAATTTTGACCAGTTGTAAATTTCTGTAATGATTTCTGAACGTGTAAAAAAAGATGCTTCTTTGATGAGAGGTGGGATTTTCATGTATCTGTATCTGTAAGTGTAAGGAAAAGCATTTAGAATGCAGTTGGGAATGACACTGGTTTACCAAATCAGCAGGAGAAGGTTCTCCCCTAGGCTGCATGACCTCACATCACTCTAATTTTTATTTCCTCATTTACTCATATGAACACATAATCATATCCTTGTATGTGTATATCCACCAACAAAGAGGTATTCTGAAGTATTTGAGTGCATTTACATGTTGGCAGCTGACCAGCAGACTAGCCTAATGATAGATTGTCAGAACTAGTTAATACACTTGGGGAGGATAAGGAGAATGCTTGCCATTGTTACTGCTCATTGCTGGTTTGAGCAATTTGGGCGTGTTAATGGAGCCCTGTGGATCATCAATATACAGTAGTTTTCCCATTGAAGAAATCAGGAAGGCTCTCAGGCATTGGAGCAAACACAGTGAGTGGGTGATTATGCTGTTCCATTGATTATTATATAGTGTGTAATTAGAGCATCCAAGGCCAAAGAATGTCCAGTTCATGCATCAGACACTTCAATGTGTCCTACAGAAGTGGTGCATCCTTCAGAGTCCATTAATCTTCTAGGTTTTTTTTTTTTTTTTTTTTTTTAGTTTGATGAAGTGGACTGAATATGAATGAGGAGTTCTCAGTGTTAGAAAATCAGGAATAATGAGAGATTCAAAGGCAGCAAGAATGGTAGAGTTTTAGAAGCTGATGCAAGAAAGAGAGACAAAGTTCCACCAGTCACAAAGCTGTGCACATAGCAACACCATTAGTATGTGATTTTAAAGCCATGGTTCATTTATATTTCCTGATGGACTGCTTGGAAGTAATATTTTCACTTAGTTATTAACTTATTGGAGTGCTTATAACTATTGTAGGCCTATGAGTAAGACTGGACTATTAGGAAAGGGGTGCCTAATTTCCTTCTGTTGCTGTGTCACACACCATGATCACAGGTAACTTGGGGAGTAGAGGGGCGTCACTTTATGCTTCCAGTTCACAGTCCGTCACTGAAGGAAGTCAGGTATGAATTTAACTAAGACACAAGCTTGAAGGCAGGACAGCTTGCTATTCTATACAGCAATACCTTTGACCATGGACCTCACTCACAGACAAGGAAATGCAGAAAGAACCATAAACATTGCTATTTACCAACTGATTTACTCTCTGGCTTGTGTGCTTAGTTGCTTAGTTAGCCTTTTCATACATCCAAGAACCACCTGCCCAAGGAATGGTGCCAGACACAGTGGGCTAGTCAGGCGGTAGTAAGAACTCTGTTTACTACAAAAAAGAAAAACCCAGTTATGATATGAGAATGTTTTTGTTTTAATTCCAAGTGTGGGGGCTGCTTAAGTTAGTCCACAGGGGTAACCTATATGTGTTCCTCTTTCTCTACATTCTTGCCAGCATGTGCTATCAAGAGTTTTGCTCTTAACAGGGATGTGACTTAGCCAGTTTCAGAAAGTCAGAGGACTCGAGAGAGAGGGGTATAAAAAGTCAGAGCCCCAATAAGTAGGGGAGCTCGCGGAAGAAGGAAGAGGCTCTTGTTCTCTCTGCTGCTGCTCCCCCGAGCTATTGCTGCTTCATTCTGCTGCTGTGTTTGTTGTTGCTGGTTTGCTGCATTGCTGGATATCCTAACTACAGAGTTTAGTATTTCCCCTAAAAAGAACCCAATGACCCTAAACAGCAGGAATTAGCTCAAGAAATCTACATCCCTTTCCCCTTTAACCTTCTTTATATCCTACCTATTAATGAGGGGTTGGAAGGAACAAGGGTTGGAAAGGAGGTATTAAGTACAGTAAAAATAGAATGTATAATAAAACAGAAATAATAAGAATCTGCTTGCTACACTAGTCCCTCCTCCATTAATTAGTAATCAAGACAGTCTCTCACAAACTTGCCCATAGGTCATAGCTCTCTTGTCTCAAGTGACTCCAGGCTGTGTCGAATTGACAATTAAGGATAAAGGAGAGAGTGGTTATTTTAATTTTGACGAAAAATGGCAGCTGTGGGAAGAGGGACTCAGAAAGGAAGGCTTAAAGCTACAGGTGTAGCTAATAGGTGGGAGAGCATATTTCTAGTTGGGTAATGAGTTGTCTTCTGACTGTTCAAGGCTGAGAAAGATTATTCAAAGAAATTAGGAAGGGAACCAAATGTAAACCAGTGATACTATCAAAAAACTTATAAAATATGTCTGGGATGGGTCAATCCATCTGACCCACAAACTGACCTCAGAGAAGGTGTCTGTATGCACTGGCCCAGAGATATTAGCACGTGGTCTGAGGTCAATCATTTTGTTTTCGTCTTACACACCACCACCAGAAAGGCTGTGAGCTTTACCAGAGATGTCTAAATGGCTCAACACACATGTGAGACTCGGGTTCAATAGGTTGCTATTTGACTACATATACTCTCCCACTTAGGAAAATAAGATTGTGTTTTATAAACTTAATTTATTTTTTATTTTTTTTAATACTTTGTTTTTTTTCTTCAAGTTACATCTCAGTAACAAACCCCTCCCTATTCCCCCTTCCTATCCCGCCCTTCCACCCTCTTCCCCCCAGGAAGTTTCCCCTTTCAGTCCAACAGATGGTTCCTTCTCTTATAACAGTAAGTATTATACAAAACAATAGATATAAATATGCCACATTTATGAGAGTTAAATGGCCCAGTATACCTTCCCAATGTCCAGTTTATACCTATTTGGCCCCTGACTTTAACATTCTACTATCTAACCGACTCCATGAGTTTAAAGGTCTATATGTGACTCAACATTCATACTATCTTGCAACACACTTTTAAGAGTATCTTCTTAGATCTATAACACCCTCTTGATTCCTAAACAATTCAAAATTTAACTATGAGACTCTAGCTGTCTATTCTTCAACCACCTCAGAGACCTGAGAGGGATAAATATATTTGCTTATATAGGAAGTGCAGGGCCTGCAGCTTCCAAAACTAAGAAAGAACATACCAATGACTGCCTGGACAGTTCCCATTTTCTCTCCACACATTCCAGCATCAGTCTTCAGCCTTTGGGTCCTGTTTCTCTGACAGACATTTGTTGTAGAGCAGGGATTATGAAGGACTTACCTACCCTGTCTTGGCAGAGTTAGGCTGTCGACTTCCCTGCTACCAAGTTTTGTCCTTTTTGGACAGCAGTCTGTCTGCAGTTGGTGCAAGGGGTTTTTTCATGCCAAGAGATAGGCTTGCCACTAATTCAACCATCTTACAGTGGAGGTTCTTCGATGCTTATCTTCTACTTGGAGTAGAATAGGGGGTGCTGTCAGGCGCTGATATGTCTCGATATAAAAAAAAATCTTGATTTAAGATAATGTCTTTGAATGCCATATTCTGCAGATCTCTTGGGGTTTTTGAAGATGCCCTATCCATCTATTGTATTTAGATAAGCAAATGTTGCTTGTCTCTTAGCAACTTGATTACTGGGTAGTTTAGAGAATATCTGTGATAGACTGTCATAGTAGCTAACAAAGTGACATGTTTGCA
Organism: Lophiomys imhausi; assembly: GCA_907164525.1. NCBI lineage: Eukaryota > Metazoa > Chordata > Mammalia > Rodentia > Muridae > Lophiomys > Lophiomys imhausi. The sequence continues at coordinate 2,581,598 of CAJQZJ010034182.1, forward strand.
TGACTAGGAGTTTGTTTTAACTATCCTAGACCGTTTTAGATGGTTGGTATCAAGAGGTCAGAGCTTCACATTTTATTTTTAAGTATCTCTAGGTATGATACCATTAGGAAGCGTTACCTTTAAATTTGTATCAATATACAAAGATCTATTCAATTGTGGTTAAATATACTCATAATTATGTATCAATATACCAAGATCAATGCCTATGTAGCCCAATATAATCTTAATATTACGTCCATATGCAAGGGTCAATACCATTGTGGCCAACTATAATCTTAATTTTGTATCAATATACAAAGATCAATACCGATGTAATCCAATACAATCTTATTTTTGCACAATAAACAATGGTCAATACCACTTTAGCCAAATAAACTACTAATTTTGTATCAATATACAAAGGTATAAGGGCATATTCAATAATCTGCCCCTTCTTCTTGGACCTTCCTGTGCTATGACTATATCTCATTTTTCTCAAGCCCATGCACTCCTACATAGGAGAGGAAGAAGGATACAGAAAAGGAAAAGTAGGAATTCCCTGGGGCTAACCTCCAAAACCCATTAAGACAGGACCATTTATCAGCTTGTAGTCTCTTCCCCTACATATCAGTTTTCAGTTATCCTTCAAATGACCTAAAAGAAGGGCGGAGAAACACCTTCCCCATCCACTGGGCATGGGAAGTCGCTCTCTTAAAGTGACTTCCTTCTGATTTGGGTCGTAGTAGACCTGTTTGGGGCCCGAACCCAAATGGGAAAAATGATTAAAAATGTTAGTACATTCCTTTTATGTTCAGTCCTTCTGTTCTCAGCTGTTTAGATGATCTAAGGGGTTTGTAGGCAGAAGCTGATCTTGCAGGCTTCACTGAGGTTCCTGCCGGGGCATTGTGTAGAGCTGAGCAGTCCCAGTGACATTGGATTGCTGTGGTGGTTGCAGGCCCCCGATGGAGACAGCTATTGAGGAAGTCTGCCAGGCAGAATCAACTGGGTCACTCATCCTCCTTGGTTTCTGCTCTCTTGGATTCTGCTCTCTGCTGAGGATTCCGCTGTCCACCCGTCCCCGGGCTCCCCTAATGGATGCTTCGATTCTCCTGGAACGATAAGAACAGAGCCCTGCCCCAATCCCAAACCTAGGACAATTGCCCTCTTTTTTTGGGGGGGTGGGGTGAGGGGGGCTAGGTAGTACTTCTCCTGAAGCAAATTTGGCCTTCTGACAACATACAAAGCGTTATCTTTCAATCCGGGTTAAAGAAGAAATCATTCTGTCACCTTGGAGCTAAACCAGCTCTAGTGTATATATTTTGAGATCCCAAAGGACAATCTGCCTGCATCGAGAAGGCCTTTTGTAAGTAGCCTCCAAACCTAGGTCCCTCCAAATCCCATGTGTGTGTCTCTGAACTCTAATTATTGGGATCAGGGACCTGTGTTTCCCATCTGAAGGGATCAAAGATGTGTTCCACCACTCCTGGATCGAAGTCTTTCTCTAATTAGAGTTTGCCCTGCATCAGGCTGACCCTGAGCTCCGGGATCTGCCCGTTTCTGTCTCCAGTGTGCTGGGAGCTGGGACCAAGGGTGTACTCTTCTTGAATGGTGGGACCAAGAGTATGCACCCTCACCACCCCGCTCCGTATGACTCCAGAATACATAAGACCACCACCTCTACCGTCCCCCCCCCCGTCTCCCTGAAGTCAAAGGGATGGGCCAATACCACAATTCTCTTGTATTTTACCTTAGCTCCACATCTTCTCTACACCTGGAGGTCTGCAAAACCAGGCCGAATGGCTGTATCCTCTATACCATTCACAGTGTTTCAGCCCTGCCCCCTGCCTTTTTTTTTAGTTAATAAATTTATTTGTTTGTTGCTTCAGGTTACATCCTTATCATATTGTCCTCTTTTCCCGCTTCCCAGCCCCACCCTCCCATGCTCTACCCCCTGACCCTTCCGTCTTGTTCCTCTGGGGTGGAGTGTCCCTGCCTAACAGTCTCTCCCCACAGATCAGGAGTCATATGAGGGCCAAGAGCCTCTTCATTCACCGGGAGCCTATGAGGCAGTACTGCCAGTGAATGGTGTCTCATTGCTACTGGGGGAATACTAAAAAAAAGACCAACAAACACACAAACCCACAAAAACAAAGAATATCAACAAAAAAAGAGAGGAAAAAGAGAAGGGAAAAGGAAAAAGAAAAAAGAAAAAAAGAAGGAAAAAGAGAAAGAGAAAAAAATTATGTCCTTGTTCTTTTTGGTGTGTTGGTTGTAGTACAGATATCCTGTACGATATAGTTAAAATCCTACTATAAGTGAATAGATGCCATGTGCATCCTTCTGAGACTGGGTTAGCTCACTCAGGATGAGCTCCTCTAGATCCATCCATTTGGTTGCAAATTGCATGATTTCATTGTTTCTGATAGCTGAATAATATTCCATTGTATAGATGTACCACAATTTTTTAATCTATTCTTCAGTTGAGGGACATCTGGGTTGTTTCCAATTTCTAGCTATTACAAATAAGACTGCTATGAACATAGATGAGGAGACTTCCCTATGTCTCCGTGAGAGGTCCTTTGGGTGTATACCCAGAAGTGGTATGGCTGGGTCCTGAGGCAAGGTTATTCCTAGATTTCTAAGATATCGCCAGACAGACCTCCATAGTGGTTGCACAAGCCTGCACTCCCACCAGCAATGAAGTAGGGTTCCCCTTTCTCCACACCCTTGCCAGCATGCGCTATCATTTGAGCTCTTTATCTTAGCCATTCTAACAGGTGTTAGGTGGAATCTCAGGGTCGTCTTGAGTTGCATTTCTCTGATGATTAAGGATGTTGAACATTTCTTCAGGTGTGTCTCAGCAGCCCTTAGGGATTCCTCCTTTGTGAATTCTCTATTTAGCTCCATCTCCCATTTTTTGATTGGATTATTTGGTTTCTTGGCATTTAGTTTCTTGAGTTCTTTGTAGATTTTAGATAATAGCCCTCTATCAGATGTGGGGTTGGTGAAGATTTTCTCCCAGTCTGTTGGTTGCCGTTTTGTTCAAATGATAGTGTCCTTTGCCTTGCAGAAGCTTTTCAGTTTCATGAGGTCCCATTTATTGATTGTTGATCTCAGGTCCTGAGCTGTTGGTGTTCTGTTCAGGAAGTTGTCACCTGTGCCAATGAGTTCGAGGGTTTCTCCTACTTCTTTTTCTTCTAGTATCTTTAGTGTGTCTGGCCTTATGTTAAGGTCTTTGATCCACTTGGAATTAAGTTTTGTACAAGGTGATAGGTATGGGTCTAATTTCATTCTTTTGCAAGTGGACATCCAGTTGGACCAGCACCATTTGTTGAAGATGCTGTCCTTCTTCCATTGTGCGTTTTTGGCTTCTTTGTCAAAGATTAGTTGGCCATAGGTGTGTGGATCCATGTTTGGGTCTTCAATTCGATTCCATTGATCCACTGGTCTGTTTCTATACCAGTACCATGCTGTTTTTATTACTGTTGCTCTGTAGTACAGCTTGAAATCTGGGATGGTGATACCTCCAGATGTTTTTTCATTGGACAAGATTGATTTAGCTATTCTGGGCTTTTTGTTGTTCCATATGAAGTTGAGA
>CAJQZJ010034182.1:2590174-2656439 GCA_907164525.1 Lophiomys imhausi
TGGGTACCCCAAGCCCCGGATCCTCCGGCTGCCTGAGTGGACCTCTCGTCCCAGCAGCTCAGCCGTGGGTGCACGGATCCCTGGCCCCGCCCACGCCTGTCTCTCTCCCCAGATGACCTGCCGTGGGTTTGCAGGGATTTGGCTCTGCCAGCCGTGCTCCCTCCCCAGCTGTGCTACCGTAAGTGTGCCGGATTCAGCCCCTCCCACCCGCCTTTGTGTTCCTAGCTTCCCGCACTCTCGGAACCTCCCGCCCTCGGCTTCACGAGTGGCTGCGGACCACCCGCTGAGCTCCCTGTTTGTTCCTTGCTAAGGCTACCACTATCTCGCAAAGTTTTTTAAGTGGGTATAAGTTCAACCTGATGTGTGGGGAGCCCAATAGGCCAGCGATCTATGGCCAAGTGGACCCTGATTCTGCCTGCTGTAAGTTGGGATCGATCTTACCAGGCGCCTCTCCAAATGGGAGTTCCCGAATCCCGGGTTTAGTGGCCTCCGTGGCTGTGAGAGATGGGGAGAGCCTTACCCTGGGACTTTTAACAGTCCCTTGGGAGCTGTGAGTGTTCCGGGGTGGGGGGAGGTCTAGCCCCTCCGGTTTTTGCACAATGCCCAATAACTCTGTGTTTTTTATGGCTCTTTTTTCCCTGCGTTCAAAATGCGTCAGTGTAGGTCGCTGCCATCTTGGCCCCCCTCAACCTAATTTATTTTTAAATTCTGATTAATCAACAACACAAATTAAGATTGGCTTCATTTGTCTTACATGGAGCACACAGGTAAAAATCATGAAATACAAAGCTTACCATATAGCAAAACTTTAGGTGGGGTAGGTCTGCTGAGACAACTCAGTGGGTAAAGGCACATGCTACCAAACCTGACAACCATAGTTACATTATCAAGAGACTACAATGTGGAAGGAAAGAAGTGACTTCATATGTGAATGCTGGCACTCCCTCCGCCCCAAGTAAATATGTAGATAAATAAACAGAACATGCCAAATAAAACACATCCTGGAATATTTAGCTGTTTTCTTCATAGTCCCTAGTATTCGCCGAAGGCTTCATACTGCATATGGTAGTATAAGAAGTTATTAAAATTCAAAATATGAAAAATATAAATATAGGTCAGGGCTAGGTGACTCAGCGGGTAAAGCACATTCTGCACAAGCATGAGGGGGTGCTGAGCTCAGATTCCAGGCAGCCATTTAAATCCTGGTCACATGATGGCTTCTCTGCAACCCTAGCACTCAGGAAGCAGAGACAGGGGCTCTCCAGGAAAGCTTGTTAGCTAGACTAGCTGAATTGTTTGAGCTCTAGGTTCAATAGAGAGACCTGTGTCAATATATAAGGTGAAAAACAATGTATAAACACATTCAGTCATAACACACACACACACACACACACACACACACACACACTTGAAATATAGGTTCCCTGAATGCATGCCACTATTGTACTATCATAAAATAAATTAAAATAAAACAATAAGCTAAACAATTGTAATTGGGAAAAGTCTAGACATTTTCTTTCCTGTGTAATAGTCTACATATGCATTAGATAGGTACATTAGATGATTGCTGAGCCTGGAAGAAAATGCATTTTGGAGGTCACTTCTAGAAAATTGCTCCAACTGTTAAGGGACTTTTTTCTCCAGAACAAGATGGGCTCTTCAATGCCTATGAGCAGGTATTTCAACTGTGAGAAAGTAGTTGATGTACAAAGAAAGAAAAAGCAGACAATGTCTGTGCCCTTGCTGATCCTAACTTCTGACCCATGAGCAAAGGCTAGAGAGACAAGGGTGGTTAGTTCATAAGCTAATAGGGGATGAGCCGGAAATTAACTTCATGGTCTGTGCTTTGCTCTCAGGTGGGTGCAAGATAGTTTTCTCATGTGCAAAAGAAGTTTAAAATAATCCCTGCCTCTGAGAGTTATTGTGGGGATTAAAGGAGTTTATATTAGTAGAGAACTTATGACTACACTTGCCAATGCTGCAACAAAAGGCAAAGGGTAAGGTGACATATAAACGTGAACAGTTCATATGTAGAAGGTCCTACAGAACCTGCTAAACATGCATTGGAATTAATAAATGAACTAAACTATTTTTCAAAATCAGTCTATAAAATTGATATGAAAATTCTATTGGCAATGAATCTGAAAATAAAAATAATTTCAATCAAACAGCATTAAAATAGATATATGTTATACAAAAGAAGTAGAAACTGATATAAAAAGAAGGGTGACAATTTGTAGAGAAGATGGGGACCAACAGAGATGAGAGAACAGGAGTCAATCACAGGGTGGATATGAACAGTGCACAATGATAAATATGTAAGGAGAATATCAGAAACCCATTATTTTGTACACCAAAAAAACTTAATAAAATAATGTTTGAAAGGAAGAAAATAGGCAGAGCCTGGATATATATTTCTCCACAGAAAATATACATATGTCCAACAGCAGAGAATAAGAGTCTCAAGATTGTTAGTTACCACAGACTGAAAATTCAAATCCAGTGACTTATACTTTTAGTTCCTTAGCATAGCCACAAATAAAAAGTTAGATTGCTTTGTGCCCTGAGGAGGATGTGGCAAACCTGGAGACCTCAGATTTTTCTCACAGTAGCATAAAGTGGTACAGCAATTTTGGAAATGACAATAGTATTATGAGACTCAATAGTCATTGAATGTATATAATAACTACATATCCAATGATGTATATATACACACCCAGGAGAATTGAGAAATATGTCCACACAGAACTGTGGTCTCTCTGGACTCAGAACAGCAATGCTTACTGGAGCTGGACTATGGAAATAAGCCAAATTCTATCTAAAGATGAATGGGTAAACAAAATGTGCTCTACCCACATGAAGACTGTGGTTCAACCATAAAAATGGTTGAGTTATTGATCCAAGCTTCACTATGGATGGATCTAAAAACACTCTGCTTAGCAAATGAAGTCAGGTACAAAAGACAGAATTTAACAATGATATGATAATGTCATGCATTACTCTGTGCATATGCAAATGTCCTCAGATTTCTCCTGTGTGTTTTTATAACTCCAGTGGCATTAGAACCCCAGGATCAAATTAATGATCAATCATTGCATTTTCATGCCCCTATAAGTCTTCTATAAATTATCTCACTTTTTCCTGAATTTCATGCATGGCATGGATACTTGGAAAGCTTCAGGTTGACTCTCTCTCTCTCTCTCTCTCTCTCTCTCTCTCTCTCTCTCTCTGTAGAATGATCCTATTTTGAATTTGTTTGATTTTCATTGTCATGTTTAAATTCACAGAGAATGTGTTTCTGTGAATCCTCAGCACATGTGTGGACATTTCTACTTATGTCAAGAAGTGTGAAATCCCTATGCTTTCTCATTGCTGATATCTCTAGTCTTTCTTGACATAGCATCACTGTAGATGTTGCCTATATACATTGTTTCTTTTGTAATTAATAAGTACTTTGTAGGGTAATATCTGAGATGTAAAAATTAGGGCTGTGATGATTTTTTTTAACCTACTGGGTTTAAGATGTATCCCTGTTTTATTGATTCAATTACATCATTTTTCTCCAGTCCAGAGTTGGTGTGTGTGTGTGTGTGTGTGTGTGTGTGTGTGTGCATGCTTGCATGTATAAGTGTTGAATTATAATTTTTGTTGAGTGGGTCCTCCATTCTGTTCTACACAGTGATAATTTGAGTTAATATTAATCTATTGTAATAGATAAACATTGAACATCTGTAGCAATATGTGTCACATTGTTCCTTACAGTAACCTTACAAGAAGAAACACTCACCTTTGTATTGTAGATGATTAAAGCACTTCCCAGAGGTAAAATTGTGACAGTGAGTTCCTAATGTGGAAGCAGAAGTGCTGGAAACCAACTTGCACAGGCAAGTTCTACACTGGCTTCTCTAGATTCTGAGAAACCCTGGTGGTGAAGTATGGTTTCATCATAAACATCCTTCAAAAAATGAAAAAGGAGGTGGGAAAAACAAATTTTGTTTTGGACAAAAGTAGTGGGGGATGCAGATTATGCTTTACAAACCTGATAGAAGCAGGCATCTGAGAAAACTGGAAGAGGAGTGACAATCCCTTTTCCACACAACTTGACTCACATAACAAAAACTATTTCCCAAGTTGCCCTTGCTCAGTTTCTTTATGCAGCTTTCTTCTTGGTGGTTCACAGGTCAACAGACATTATGCTGACCTGGTCAATCACTGTTCTGGGGTGTTCTTCAGATGCTCATGGAAAGGCTGAAATGGGGAGATATCAGTCCACGGCAGATATCAAATACAGCAGAGTTTCAAAACAGGTAGCATTAGTAATTTTGTGTGTGGGGGGGTGGGGGAAGGATGAAAGGGTAATAAATTAAATTAGTGAAAATAAAATGAACAATGGCTCAGACCTGGGGATACTCACATATCTCGTAAGTGGCCAACCATCAGTGTGATCACATTAGAGTGACAAATGAAACAGCCATTGGAGAATGTTCCAGAAACAACTCCTTCGGGAAGTAGAAGAGGTTTTTCTATTGGGATGTCTTCTTCTGATTATTGATGCTCTAAGATAATAGATACCAGTGTGTTATCTGAATCAGACCGGGTAGAGGAAGTGAAATAAAAGGCTTTTGTTTTGGTTCAATATTGTGACATTTCTTACATTTACTTTGTGCATCTTTTAATTTCTTGTATAGTGCAATTCAGTCTTTTTAGATAAATGAGTTTTAGGACAAGTTACCAACCAGTAAGATAGATGCAAGGTATTAATGCACACGTAGCTCTGAGCTATCAGCAAATAGGACGACTTTGAAATTAGAAGGCTAAAAAGCAGAACTTTGAACTTGTATACATATGAAATATAAGCTTGCAAAAGTATTTCATACCACTCTCATTATTTTGGAGAGTGTAGAAGACATGGTAAGAATACTCAAAAGATTAAAAACAAAAAACCCAAAAAACAACTCCAGACATAAAAAGGAGAATACGTTTAGTAAAGGATAAAAATACTGACTTCACCAGATTAGACTGTAAAGAAATTCATATGACTGACAGTACACTTCAGGAATGAAAAACTTGTTTCATTTTGTAGCAGATGTGTTATGTACTCCAAGAATCATAACAATACAATGTATCTTTAGTCATTTTGCAACTTATGGTAGGGAATCCAGAAGAATTTCCTTCGCAAAGATAGAATTTATGAAGGTCTCTTCTATTCTCTCAGGCAAGCCGATATGACATATGAAATAATCTTTTATGATGTCACAAGGCAGCTCCCTTAAATTAGAGGCTGCGTAGATTTAAGAAGGCACAAGCATGCATATTTCGTATAGGAATGGCTTGCCTTGACAGGTAGAAGATGGGATACCCCAAATAAACCTTAGTGTTTTCTTAAATGCAATTTTCTAGTATGAGATTACACTCTGTACATTGCTTCTGATTTCTTCTGGGAAATCAGCAAGTCAGTGGAAAGGGAAAACTTACCATATTCCTTCAAACAGAGGAAAGTAAAGGAGGGATTTGTTTTTTCTGAGCAGAGATCTGTTTTGACTAGTTTGCATAGTGATGTATAAGTTAGGAAAATATTGAGAATCTAGACTTTTTTATTGCTGATATGATTATTTGGAATATTTTTCTTGTGATAATTATGTTCCATGTGTGTTCACAGTAATTAAAATAAAGTATGACATGGGGCAGGAGAGATGGCTCATCAATTTAGAGCATTTGCTGCTCTTGCAGATGACCAGGGTTTAATTACCAGCACCAACATCAGACCACTCACAAACCCATGTAACCCCACTTGCAGGGATCCAAAGCCCACTTCTTGTCTTCTTGGGTACTTGCTGAAATGTGATGCACATAAATACACATAGGTATACACACAAACACATACAATGACTTTAAAAAAATGTAAAAACACATTTTATTTTATAGAGATTTTATAGAGATTTACTTCTAACTGCTAGTTATTCTAATACGATTATCAATTCCAATAGCAGACACATAAGGAATTAAGTTAAGAAACATTTTTTTGCTGGTCTCTTAAATTTTTAAAATTTATTTTTTATTTCTTCAAGTTACATCTTAATCGCAATCCCCTCCCTATTGCCACCTCTGGTCACACCCTCTCACCCACTTCCCTCTCAACCTCCCATCTACTTCCTTTTTTTTTAAGTTTAAGATATATATTTTCTCCCCAACAGCTTCCCCCTTTCAGTCCAACAAATGGCTCTTTCTCTTATAACAACAAATAAAATACAAAACAACAGAAATAATTAGGCCACAATTATGAGAATTATAAGGATTTAGCATACATTGCCAATGTCCAGTCCATATGTATTTGGCAACTGACTTTAACATTCTACTATCCAACATCTCCATGAGTTTAAAGAAGAAACATTTTTAAAAATATTTTTATATTCTATCTTTTTTATTGAAAAATTTTTATTATGTGACTTTCACATCATGTACCCTGTTCCCTCTCATCTCCCACCTCCCCCCAGACCACCCTCCACCCTTGCAATGTGTCTCAGCATAAACAAATAAAATCTCATTGTAGAAGCTGCAGTGTGTCTTAGTGTATCCTTTTGTCCACATATGCTGTTTGCAAATGTTCCTTAAAATTACTCCTTGGTCTGGTATGAAGCCTTTGGTTTCTGCTACTTTGTCAATACTGGAACCTCATTGGAACTCCTCTCAGATATGCTGTAACTGTTCTGTGTCATGGAGATCCTATAGTTTCAGGTTGTGGAACTGGCCTCTTTTTGCACTTCAGTAGTTCATCCATGGGTTAGATGTTAGGGTGGGCCAACTCAAAGCCCTGGTTCTGGACCTGAAACCTCCACTTGCAGGGCCAGTTCTACTATGGAAAGGTTCAGGGCCTGCTCTCCCAAGTGCTACAGCATGTGAGGGGCAGGGGCAGCTCTCCTGCTCTTGTAATCCCATCTGGTCCATATTTTCTGTTGGCCAATGATGGTGAGGGCAAAAGGGAGGGGAGGAGACCTCTTCCTAGCCAGTACCACCACATAGCAGACAGAAGGCAGGGCTGGCTCTCCCACAATCCCCATATCCAGGACAAATTGTAGTGTGCTACCCAGGCAACATGCAGGGTCTGCTTTCTGAGTGCTGCAGCATGAGAGGGACAGGGACAGCTCTCGATGTTCATAGGTCAGAACAATGAATGTAGATATAGCCTCTCTTCTCTCTGCCATCTACTGATGCACATGTGACATAGCAGCCACATCTGCAATGCCTCTAGGGGCAGAACATTTTTTTTTTATGTTTATTTCTTACTTCAAATTACATCTCCATCACAGTTCCCTCTCTCCATCCCTCCCATCCCCATCCACCCATCCTCTTCCCCTTCTCTCAGGACTCATAATTCTTTTTTTTAAATAATTAGCCACAATTGTAAAAATTGTAGGGTATAACATACATTCCCAATATCAAGTCCATATATATTTGGCATATTAATATTAATATTTTATTATCTATCTATCTCAATGAGTTTAAAGTTCTATACCTAACTCAGTTTCCATCCTAACTTGTATTACAACTTAAAAACATATTCTTAGACCTAAAACATCCTTTTAATTCCTAAACAACTTAAATTTAGCTATGAGACTATAACTATTTAGTCTTCAACTACATCAGAGACCTGAGAACGATAAACATATCTGATTATACAGGAAATGTAGAGTTAGCAGCTTCCAAAACTAAAAAATTACAGGTAATTGACCTTCTAGACAGTCCCCAATTTCTCTCCATATATTACAGCATCTATCTTCAGCCTCTTGGCCCAGTATCTGTGACAGACATTAGTTGTAAAGCAGGAATTATGAAGGACTTGCCTACCCTGTCTTGGCAGAACTAGAACTTGCTTAACATTTTTTTTTTCATTCTTACTTGGTTCCTAAACAGGTTTCCTATGTCCCAAATCAGCAGGAAATAATTTTAAGAGAGCAATGTCTCATTCTCAGAAGGTGGGGTGGGTGATTTCTTTCTACCCCCCTTGGTCATTTGATGGGCTACAGATGTTTGTTGTTATTTAGGGGGATTGGTTACAAGTTGTTAAAGGGTCTTGTTAAATAGGTTTTGGAGTTCAGACCCAGGGATTTCTCTCTTTTTCTTTTCTCTGTGCTTCTTTCTCTCCTACATAGGGGGAAAAGACTTGAAAAAAATGGGATATAGACATAATATAGCAATGATAAAGAAAAAGGGACAGATTATTGAATATGCTCTTATATCTTTGTATATTGATGCAAAATTAAGAATATATTTGGCTACATTGATATTGATCTTTGTATATTGATACAAAATTAAGGTTAACCCTTTTAACGTATTGTACCTAGCTAATGCTTAAAAATGCAATGTGAAGTTTTGGCTTTTTAATGGCAACTGTCACAAACTGTTTAGGATAATTAAGAAATGCAAACTAATAGTTATTCAAGCATGTCATTTGGTTAGGTAGTAGCACAGTTTATCACAGATGTTTTTTAAGTTAATCAGAAATCAAGTTGCTAAGAGACAAGCAACATTTACTTATCCAAGTATACGGAGATAGATAGGTGGTCTTCAAAAACCTCAAGAGATCTGCAGAATATGGCATTCAAAGATGTTTTGATTTTTTGATATTGAGACATGTCAGCTCCTGACAGCACCCCTATTCTACTTCAAGTAGAAGATGAGCATCAAAGAATCTCCATTTGGAGATGGTTACATTAGTGGGTAAGAAAAATCCGTTGCTTCAACTGTAGACAGAATGTTGTCCCAAAAGGACAAAACTTAGAAGCAGTTAAGAAACATTTTAAAAAAACATTATGTTTGCACATTTTTAAAATGACTTGAAATTGCATAGTTTTTGAAATGGAGCATAATACATAATGTGTTGCTTGGGTGTGTGCTTAGAATAAACAAACAGATTGAATGTGTAAAGATACTGAAAATATTTTGCATGCATAGGCTATGAGATATATGCTAAAATTTTCATGTGCTCTTTTTTTAAATTTAAATTTAGGTCCTGGTAAGAACTTTTCAGCATGGCATGCCTGTAATCCAGCACTTAGGAGGGAAAGACTGGAGGATCAATTGTTCAAAGTGAGGCTCATTCACATAGTGAGTTGAGGCCAACCTGGATTACATGAAAGCCTGTTTCAAAACACCCCCAACAAAACTCAGTTATCGAGTTAATTACATGCATAAGTGATTTTTTATTATATTAAACATGACACAGACTGTTACCTTCAGAACTGCATTGAATTTGACCCTCAACATTAAGGAAGGTGTCAGAAAGCCCAACAGAAGCTTGAGTAGTTTATTATTAAGTGTTGTGTTTCTTAAATAAAATATAAACTAGAGCAATATGATTTCTTGTTTGTCTGTTTTTTAGCCTGTATCACAGGGAAGACTGGAATGGTCCTGACATGAGCTTGGCTGTCCCAGGGCTCAGGAGCTCTCTCACCCTTTCCAGTGGTGTGGCTGGGATTGACTTTGTTCTGTTTGTTGCTTCATGCTCACATAGGGTACTTTATTTGGGAAAATAGGAAAAGCTATACTAAGCTGCAATCCAAAATAGAGACATTGATTCTTAGCATTTTTATCTCAAATTCTATTCCTAAACTGTTGTGCCTTTCGCCTTGTTTTGAACAAGTGAGTTTACCCAGAGACTACAATATATCTACTAGCTAAACACAGATAGATCTCCATCTATCTATGTTTCTCAAGTAGTCAGGAATAGGGTATTTTGGAACAAGCCCATGACAAAGCCCATGAGGAAGAAAGGTTTCATTAGTAAAGGAAGGAAGGATAGAAAGTCAGAGACTTCATATTCTTGTCACCGACCTGAGCTGCCCTTCTGGACACTCATCTGAATTAATATGGAGTAAGTGGCAAGTAGTTCATCAGTTAGAGTTTTACAGAGCAGTGTAAACTCGTTGCCATTCTACAGTCGTGCAGCTCAGTCCTTCTGATACATGCAAAGTGGTGTCTGGCAGCTGTGATGTGAGGAGCCTTAGGTGTGATTAGGAGAGATTTACGAGTGTGTTTTATAGAAGCAGAATCAACATTAAGTCATTGGGGATCATCAGTAGGAGGCCGTTTATGTTTTTAAGGGACAAAATGCCATACACATTAACTATTATGAGAACCACTCCATAATGTTTGAGTGTGTGAGCATTTTTCTGGTCCTTCGCCTTTGGGCTTTTAAAATCCCTGATTCCAAACTTTGAACATCATTTGACATTTGCAGCACACACCTTTCACTTTTCCCTTTCCCATTCTGTTTCCTTTCCTTAGCATGCTTTGAAGAGCATATCACGACCTGGGACACCCAAGAGAAAATATCCAAGAGGTGCCTATGAGTAGCTGATGATGGGCTTCATTTTGAGGACATGCCTTGTATTCACAGCATCCATGTTCATCTGCAATGCTGATGCTGAAAGCCCAAACTGGGAAAAGTCTATTGTGGGTTGAATGTGAAGTGTCCCTCTTTTGCTCATGTATTTAAACACTTGGTTCCCAGTTGGTGGTGCTGTTTCAGGAGGCTGTGGCACTTTGAGACAGGGGCTTACCTAGTGATTGCAGGCCACTGTGGGTAAGTGTTGAAGCAGGCGCTGTTTCTGAGTTCCTCTCTTCTTCCTGACCTGCCGAGATGTGAACAAACTTCTGTTGCTGTAAAAGGGGCACCGCTAGCTTCCATGCCTTCTTGCCATGGTGGATTGATATCACCTGAAGCTACGAGGCAACTTGAAGCCGTCCTCCCTGAAGCTGCTCCTGTCAGGTATTCCGTCATAGTGATGGGAAGCATATCTAACTTCAGTTTGGGGCAAAACTTGAAATTTGTGATATTGAACAATCATGCCCTTAGCTGAATCAAGTAGGAACCTTATCCTAAACACTGAGCTTTTGAAAGCCCTAGTACCACACCCACACACATACAGACAGACATACAGACACACATAGACACACACAGACACAGACACAGATACACACACACATACACACACACACACACACACACACACACACACACACACACACACACTCTAGTCTGATCATTATCACTTGGAAACTTAAATTTTTACTCACTGGTACCAGGATACCAAGGAGTTATAATCATTTTGCTTGAAGATTCTGTATTTTCAATTTTTACTATAGACTTACACATTTGCTAAAATGATTTTGCCATTCACTCTTGGGATACTTCTGCAGTCATTCTCAAACATGCACAGATGTGTGAAAAACCAAGATGTCCTGCATGCGGTTCCTCCAAAAGGGTCGTAAGGTCGTGCTGTATGGCTGTTTAAGCTCCTGTACTCTAAACAGTTGTGCTTTCTGTGATGTATTTAGTACAACATTTTTTGGGGGGGGGGCATTTCTTTGTCTCTTTAGTGTTGATTTCATTTTTAAAAGTGACCTTCAGACACAGTGCTGAAATTCTGGCTAGACTTCCTAAGCATAAGAGGCTTAGAATGTGTCATGAGCCTCAAGGAGAAAATTTGTATGTTAGGTAAGCTTTGTTCACACATGCATTACTGAGCTATTGGTCAGAAATTGAATGTTAATGAGCCACATCCATTTGAAAAATTTAAAACAGAAATACATAAAAAATAAGGTTATACACTGTTTGAAACCTTGGGACTTCTGGCTCACAGGAATTAACCTTGAGTTTCCCTGAGGCACAAGAGTTCAGTATTTGTTGATTTGATTCTGTGTGCACAGTGACTTTGCAGAACACGTCATGTTTGAATAATGAGAAGTGAATGTTCATGTCTGTGTTTTTGGTGAATGTTCTTTGGCCCTTTTAATGACTTTGGTTAATGGGCCAGGGAAGTACCCAACATTAATTTAGAGGAATGGGCTATTTTCACATACCATATTTCTTATTAAAAACAAGTAAACAAAAACTACCTCTCTTTTGACTATATCTCACCTTTTATCTAAGTAATGGCAAATGGCACGCCAACCTGCCCTAGTTCTTCATACCTATCCAAAGCTGCCATCTTGCCCTTGCCAAGGTAAGATCTAAAAGTGGAGTCATGAGGAAATGTGTACCAGGCTGAAACATTACAGGAATTCTTGTTTGCATGAGGGCAGCTTACTAAAGGACTAATTTCCTTGAACTTCAGGTGATTTAGGCCTCTGCTGAGTAGAAGACAACCAGTGTATTAATTTCTTTTTTTTTTTTTAATTTGTTTCTGGGCCAAATGTCTGACACAAGCAATAGAGGGGAAGAGCGATTTATTTTAGCTCACATTGTCATGAGGAGACACGACTCCATTCATAGTGACCATTGCTTGCCATAAAACCTGTTATAATTTGATAGATCAAGAGGCAAAGAGCTCAAGTTGGAATCAGTCTGGCTATAATGCTCTAGATCCACCTTTCTGGGCCTACATCTGTCAACAAGGTCCTATGTCCAAACAGTTCCATAGCTGCCCCAGTTAGCACCACTTTCTGAGAGCCAACTCTCCACACACATGAACCTGTGGGGGAATATTTTCATATTCAGCTCATAACATCCTGTGAATTACTCCTTCTAAGGTAAGGCTTGTGTAAATGTCCACTGACAATTCTTCATTTCAAAGAACCTTTTTGATTAAAAGGCAATCAATTAAAATAAATCCCTTCATTTCAAACTGAAGTGCCACAACATAGGCATCAACCAGGGGCTCGCATTCTGACATTACAAGAAGCTGGGAAATTGCACAGCAATAAATAGTAAAGTCCTAGGATTAAAAGCTCTCATCATCATTATTCCCAAATTGATTTTAAAAATAATGAGGGCTATTATTTACATAGTGATTCTGGAAAACTTAAAAAATTCATTAAATGTCTTTCTAAGTCTTTGATTTATGTTTCTGCAACTGGATTTTCAAATATTTAGACTTGGTCTCATTATTAAAATGCATAGTTTTATGGAACATATTTAAACTAAATGCATAGCTTTAAAATGTGAGGATTTCTCCTTAGGACGTCATGAAACCAAGAATTCACACCACCGTGTGTCTATGAATAGCTGGTATGGGTAAAAGCCAGTTATATTATACACTTCTGCTTTCTGATATTCAGAGTAAATATTGCTAACATTTATCCTGGCATGGAGGTTCAACTTTAATATTTCTTGAATTCCCTTGATGCCTAGCATATTCAGTGGACATCAGATGCATTAATATTTTTTGTGTGAATGTATGTGTGAAGGTGACCATGTGTCTGTGTGCAGGCCAGAGGACAGCTCTAAGTATTTCTCCTCAGGTGGCATCCATCTTTCTCATGGAGAGAGGGTCTCTCACTGGCTTGGAACTTCTCAAGTAGGCTAAGCTGGCTTACTAGAGAGCCTCAAGGATCCTCCTGTCTCTGTTTCTCCATGCCACCCTGCCCAACTTTTCCTTCCTTCCTTCCTTCCTTCCTTCCTTCCTTCCTTCCTTCCTTCCTTCCTTTCTTTCTTTCATGTGCCTTCTGAGGATTGAACCCGAGTCCTTTGCTTACAAGGCAAGGACTTTTTCATATGAGCTTTCTAGTTAATCAATTTCTTAAATAATAATCCTATTTCTATCCTCAAAGAAACTCCATCTGATGTTCATTGCACTGAACAGTAATTATGTTCAGGGCTTCTGATAATATTTATTCATCAGTGATTTCCTGAACACCCATTATGTGTAAAGTTATAGGAAAGAGAAAAGTAAAACAATCAATAATGTTCAGACTCCTATTGTGCTTTGAAGAGTCTTTGCACAGTTAAAAGGATAAAGTGTATTTAGTGCCCACAGTGAGTAGACTTAAATTAACGCACAACAGTCACCAAAGCATGGCATTGCCTGTCACCACTGAGCATAGCTCATGGTGCCATGCATGCCTGATAGTCATCTCCTCTCCACACTTGCCTTAACCAGTTGAGTGACTGCTCACTGAAGGGTGGCTTGTCCATGCCTTCTGTATTCTGTGAAATTTTGTAAGTTGAGTAAATATCAGAAAAGCCTATGAAGTTGAGGTAGGAAAACATGGAGATGCTCTATTTTTCATGAAGTTAACTAAAAACTTGAAATAAAAATCAGTAAATGAATAGTGTTAATGAATAATTGCAAATGATCGAGAACCAAGATTAAAAGAGACATAGACCTTATGCTTATTTTTGTTCATGTACATGTGCATGTTGGTATGTCTTTGTGTTTGCATATGCACACATCAATTCGAGTATTTGCAGAAATGTGCTTGGGGAGGCCAGAGTATTTCCTTGGATGCTGTTCCTCAGGCCTAATCCAACTTGTTTGTGGAGATAGGATCTCTTGCGGTCCTGGAATTTATCAAGTAGGATAAGCTGGCTAACATGTAAGCACCAGAGATCCTCCTTTCTCTGTACCCTCTAACCCTGGAATTGCAAGCTATTGCACTCAGCTTTTTTTTTTTTATATGTTTATTTATTACTTCAAGTTACATCTCCATCACAGTGCCCCCCCCCTTCTACCCCTCCTGGCCCTACTCTCCCACCCTTTATCCTATTCCTCTGGAAGGGGGTGTTCCTACATATCATCCCCCCAAGTTCAGCAGTCATATGAGGACTAAGAGCTTCCTGTTGCATTGGGGGCCTACATGGCAGCACCACTAGGGCAAAGTGTCCCACTAACAGGTAACAAAGTCTATGTTCCTGTTCCCTTTGGTGTGTTGGCTGTAGGATAGTTATCCTGTACTATATATCTAAAATCCAATTATAAGTGAATAGATGCCATGTGCATCTTTCTGAGTCTGGGTTAGCTCACTCAGGATGAGCTTTTCTAGTTCTATCCCTTTGGCTGAAAATTGTGTGATTTCCTTGTTTCTGATAAATGAGTAGTATTCTATTATGTGAATGTACCACAGGGTTTTTTTTTTTTAATCCATTCTTTGGTTGAGGGACATCTGGGTTGTTTCCAGTTTCTAGCTATTAGAAATAAGGCTGCTATGAACATAGATGAGAAGATGTCCTTGTGGTTTGGTGAGGAATGTATACCCAGAAGTGGTATGGCTGGGTCTTGAGGTCGAGCTATTCCAAGTCTTCTAAGATATTGCCAGACTGATTCCCATAGTGGTTGTACATGTTTGCACTCCCATCAGCAATGGAGATATACTCAGCTTTTTTTATGTGGGTTATAGGAGCTCAAATTCTGGTCCTCATGCTTATAAAGCTGAAGCTATCAGTTCAGACCCTACAGTACATGCTAAATGTCAGAGTCTGGGTTTGAGGCACTATTGAGCATAAGCACAGACATTTGTCATGCACCTCTCTGTTCTACCCTACAGCCTCCTCCACTGCCCATGCCTTACTTTGCTGAGGCCTTTAAATCACTTACACCTGCTAATCCTCCCAAAGTGTGGTTTCCATTAGAGTTCGGCCTTTTTTACTTATTATACAAGATGAAACTTGAACTAATTTCAATGTTATGGCTATTCAGTTGGAAGATTATCTTAGCAATTTAAAACTTAACCAATGTCCCACAAATGCAGTGCTTACTAAATGAGACATTGGCAAGGAAAAGAATGGTCCAGTACCCTCTTAAAAAGGGAGTCTGGAGTGCTGAGGTCCAGAGATGCAGAAATAATATGTAACGGTAGAATTAAATGAATTTCTCAGTGAGAATAACTGAAGTCATTGGAAGCCATCAGGTAGGATGCCATGAACTCTGCTTGCCCAAGCAGACCACAAAAGTTGGCAGTGATGGCCATGATGGGGCAGTCCTGGGGTAATTACTTTCTTTTCAGTTTTACATGGACTGTAAGCAACTTATGCACTTTCAGTTGAGAATCATGTTATGGATACTGTCAACATCTAGGACATAGTGACTGAGTCATGGACACCCAGAGTCAATCCCTTTTCTCAGGGACTTCTGTTGACATTGACCCTGTCTCTTTGTTCCAAGGCAGTGGTGGGCAATAAGACAATCCTTGAGTTATCAGACACTGGTGCAGAATTTACCCATGTGCAATGGGTAACAAGGCAAGCATCCATCATTTCTCTGTTTGAGTGGTCTCGATCAATTGTAAGCTTGTCAACTGCTTGGTCAGACCTTTAAAATTGGTGCCTACTCTTGTCACCCTCTGATCCACACTCTAAGTTAAAGAAGGAAGTTTGGTCATTGCTCCAATTATACCTGAGGACTTCAGAGTGACAAATTCATGATTCAAATTGAACAGTGGGACTGTGTGACCCAGAAAGGCTGCCTTTTAATGTCATCCTAAGAATACTGGTAGAGGCGGTACCCATTCTTTTAAATAAGAACAATGAAATAATAAAAAGCAGATTATATTTTCCTTTACGTGCCTTTTTCTTTTGTAGGTTTGGTGTTAATTTTTCTAAGAAGGCCCTGTCACTGATGTGAATCTAGGCAAAACCTTTGGCTGTCTGTCTTCAAGTATCTCTCTCCAAGGCAGAGATCCTTATAGAACAGGCAGCTATATTTGGCGTAAAGATGAAATGAGAAGTAGCCCATGAGTTCAGACAGTGCCTGGTAGGGTCTGCCTCACTTGACTGTGCCAGCTTTCTTGTAGGGGATGGAACATGAGTATTGATTGACATTGGCCTATTGTCTTGCTCTTATACAAGGCTTCTCACAATCCAAAGGACATGCTAAACCAATTTCTAGTGTTTTAATACCAGGAAAAAATTTGAAATGTTTGGAACAAGCAATTACTTCAGGTAAGTTGTCTCCTATTTCTGCTACAACCCATTAAGTGAGGCCTGTGGTCATAAGGGTCAACTGTGGCTAAGAGAGCCTTCACTTAACCATAAGTTAGGAGGCAGAAAGATGTAACGTCCTTGTCAAGCACTAGGACCTGAGTCCAGATTCCCTGCACCTCTGGATCATGACGGGCATGGTAGCAGATTTCTGAAAGCCCAGCCCTGAGGAGAAAGAGAAGCATCTCTGGGATGCTCCGGCCAGTGAGTCTACGAGAACCAGTGAGCTCTAGCTCCAGTGACAGAATTGCCTCAAAAATAAATAAATAAATGAATGAATAAAAGGTGCAGAGCTCTTGAGGAAGACTTCTCATGTCGACCTGTGGCCTCTACAAATATGTGTACATGTGTGCTCATGTACCTGCCCACATGTACATACAGTATATAGTAAAGCATGTACATGCACACAGACATACAGAGACATAGACACATACAGGCAAACATAGACACATACATACACACACATGTAAAAGAATGAAGGTCAGTCAAGAACAAGTACATGTGTGGAATCATCCCTCACCATCTGGTCCTCAGCTTAGCCCCTCTGTTGAGATGCTGACATTATTTGAGTCTCCTGCTGACCCTTCAATGTACAGTTCCACAATACTAGCATGCTTATTTTCTCTTTCTTGGCATATGCCACAAAGTCTCTGATTATATTGGATTTGTGTAATAATATACACAGGCTAAAATCTGCATAAACTTCTGCACTGACATAAAAATGCCCGAGGTGATCTCATATGTACTGTGCTGTGCAGTTTTAAATGTATATTTTTGTTTTCAAGTTATTCTATAGACAGCAATATCCAAGGTTGTTCAATGATGGATCAAGATAAGGATTCCAGATAAAATTGTAAAAGTGTAGCAAATAAATGCAACGAACTCCACACAGATCCCTTAACAAAATCAATCTAACAAACAACTGGTCAAATAAAAAACCAGGTTTCCATGCTGCAAACTTTCAACAGAGTTGTAGAAGCACCTCAGTGTACACACTGAAAGTGGACTTGATTGTATTTGTGAAGATTCAGTTTGCTCACCCAGCTTTCCAAGAGCACTAGAGCTTAAAACACACCAAAACAAACTAAAATAGCTCACAATTTGTGAGGAGATGATACCACTTGGATAATTATCCCACTATTATTAACAGTTCTTTTAAAATTAAAATTAAGAATAATATTTGTTGGGTTTTGGGGTTACAATAGGACCAGATTTATTTAGTTTCAGAGACTAAATCCTTACTTGGCATTTCTGACACTAGAGGGAAGCACCAAACAGAGATGAAATTCCAAGTGAGGGGGGAGGAGGAGAGGGAAAGTGAGAGGGAGAGAGGGGAAGGGAGAGGGAGAGAGGGGAAGGGAGAGGGAGAGAGGGAGAGAGAGCATATGGACACACAGAAAGACACAGAGAGGAGAAGATAGGGAGAAAGAGGAGAGGGAGAAAGAGGCAGACAGAGGATGGACACACACACACACACACACACACACACACACACACACACACACACACACACACACACACAGGCAGAGACACAGACGCGCAGAGACACACAGTAGGAGAATATCCGAATGGATCTCTATGATAATGTCCTAATTGAGTGGTTTTTGTCTCCTGCACTTCTCTTTGTCCCATCACCTCACTTTTTCTTCCTTTTTAAACAGGAACCATTTTGAAAGTCAAATGAAGAGATGGATATCCTGGTACCAATCTGAAGTCCCACTCAGGAGGTTTAGGCAAACAAACAAACAAACAAACAAATAAATAATAATAATCCTAATTTCAGTTTTATCCTAAATTTCTGATTTAGTGAAACAGATATCTGAGGTCCAGTAAGAACAGACACTATCATCCTACACTGTATAGTAAGGCAACCTCTGGCCGTGTGTGGCCGCCGAGCACTTAGAATGCAGCTCGTCCAAATGAAGATGAATGCTTGGTGGCAAATACATGCTGCATTTTAAGCCTCAATATGGCCAAAAATATGTACATGTCACCTTGATAGTTTCTATATCAACCACAAGTTGAAATAATGTTTCTGACACGTTGTATTTAAAACTTTATTAAAATGCTTTCATCTTTTACTTTTAACTGCTTAATGTGTTTTAAAAATTAAAACCACACGTGTGCCTCACACCTTTTTAATTTTGTACCCATCAGAAAATTTAGTGTCATTTCTGCATTCTATTATTATTAAAAGTAAAACACGTTTACAGAGTAAACACCAGGTATTTAATAGACATTGGTGAGCAATTCCTCACGCATGTTTTTTTTCATGTATTTTTACTGTCAGTTTCTGACCCCCGAGTCATTTGTTGTTGCTGAAATGGAACTTGGAAAGCTTTGCCTTTTTTCCTCCTTGTGTTTTGGGAAAGCCTGTACCTGAATGTGAATTATCAGTAAATCTATCAGAGTTGGACAGAGGAGCACAGGGGCGGGTGGGGGGGGCAGGTTCTGTCTACAAGATTCCCTTGGATCTGATTTCATGGCAGAGTTCCTGTCAGGATCTGATTGCAGGCTCCTGTTAAGGACACCCAGCGGCTTCTTCATATTTATCGTTTACTTTCCATCTCCTTGAAAAATTCAGGCATTTACTCCATAAATACATACTGAGCATCACGTGCTGAAGAATTTTGCTGCATAGTTTTGTTCCCTTTTGAACATCATACAGTGAACATAATTTAAAACAATCCTTTTCATGTCCCTAAAGGTTTCCCTCATTCTCAGGGTGACAAATCAGAGGTTTGTTAAATACACTGGTTTATTTTTATTACCCTCCATATATTAATTTGGGCTATTGCTATTTTTTAAGATTATTAAAGTTTATCTGACACCATAAACTCAGAGCCCAGCTACACTCCACAGGGAACTGTAACCTCATATCTACTTGTCGGTAGGTTCCTGTAGTTTCTTCATTTCTGCCCTGTCACACAGAATTCTCTAAGATTCTAGAGGGAATTACACAGTATACCGGGCAGGAATGCTATCCTTTATAAAACATAGTTTCTTGTCTTTTATTTATAAGCCATTTTGCTTTCAAGTGCGCAGCACTCAATGGATCCTCAGTTCTGTTGAAATAGACTCCATACCTTCTCTGTCTTCTTCTACGAGATCACAGTATTTTCAAAATAAAAACATTTTTTTTTGCAGTTTGTCTGTACAGCATAGAAATACATTCTCAATTTTGATTCTTTTTGATTTTGTTTACATGTGTATGTGTGTTTCTGTGTGTGGGTATGTGCTTCTGAGTGCTGTTGCTCATGGAGGCCAAAAAAAAAGGGCATGAGATCTCCATAGCTGGAGTGAAAAGCAAGCGCTAGGGACTTGAAATCCAGTCACCTGCAAGAGCAATGCACGCTCTCAGTTCCTAAGCCATCTCTCTAGCCCTCCATTTTGATTCCTTATAATGTCAGTAGTGACATGGTAAATTAATTTTGGCACTCAGTTAAGTGCCGATTATTTGATTGTCTAGATTCCAGTGGTCATGACAGTGAGTACAACAACTGATCGATTGTGTGACCTTAGGAGCTCCTTAGTTAGAGGGCATGTTTGCATGTAAGAAGTTGAAAAATTCCTTCTAGACAACAAGAGTAGCTGGGTCTGAAGACAGTCCCTAGAAAATAAAGTGGCTCTGGGGTACTAGATACTGAAGTAGGGAGACCTTGGTTTAGCCCAAATTTCTAGCACTCTCATATTCTAATATGACAATAGCCATTTTATTTTTTTATTTGCTTCATTTCCTTCATGTATACAATAAGGATAATGATAAGCTTAAGGGTAGGATGGTTGTGCACGCTACAATGACATTATCAAACCCTGCTGTGTAATGAGCACAGCAGTAAGCCATATTAACTTACACTGTTTTTTTACAAGTGTTGTCTAGCTATCACCTCTGAACTGAAGTATTCTCTTCTAGAGGAAGGAGGAGCCTCATGGGACTCAGGAAGCTATTGAGACTTACAAGGCTCGGGAAGCCCATGAAAGCAGCAAGATTTATAAGATTGTTTCTCACGGTCAGATAAACAGTAATGATTCCCAGGGCAAGGCCTCTTGTGACTGGTGGAGCTGCCTATGAGCTGCCTCTGGGACAGGAGATCTTGGGATGTGGTTTGTAAGTTTCCACCTATTTTGGGGTGGGCTTGTTGACAATGCAACTGTCACTGGTCTTTCTTATGCTCCTTTAAGTAATCCCAATAAGATCATTGGCTTTCTAAACTAAACTTGAGTGGAATCATTTCTTAGATACCCTATAGGTGTTCTCTCTGGGGTGAATAGATGTTTGTTCTTTATCTTCTTAGCAAAAGTCACAAAACACCATCTTTTAAAAAATAATTAACATCTTAAACCTAATCATCCCTTCATGACACTCTGTCAGGAAAATTTCAGCTTATTAAATAAAAGAAAATTGTTGTAAGTAAATAGAGAAACACACAAGCAACATTCCTCTCTCTGGTCACCACAAAGACACAGTTTTGACCGAATTCAAAACAGCGTTCACACAGATGCCATGTGTGTGTTGGTTGTCCTGGAGATTGCTCTGTGTTGACTTTCCTACAAATGGGGTCTCATTGTCCTGGAGAGTCCTTGGAGTCATCAAAGGTTTTGACTGTATGGTGTCTGGCTAGCTGTGAGAAGCATCCAGAGAGGGATCCTGTAGGTTCTGGATCTGTGTAGCTCTGGAGATAACTTTTCAGGGGTGCGAGGGAGCTACTCTTAATGAGTGTCAGTCAGTAGCTGGATGTGCAGAACAGAGGGCTTCAGCCTCAGACTGCTCACCCCGTTAAGTTCCCCACGTCACTCTGCGGATTCTGAGTTCTTTTCTCTTCTTGGACCAATAAGTGCAAGAGTTTCCAGTTTATAAAAAATAAAACATTCTGGTTTGGTTGTCAGTAGAATTTAAGACTGTCCATCAATAATTTGCAATGTTTATTTGCTTAATTAAGTGGATTTATTTATTTTGTGCATACATCTCTCTCTGTGCATGTGTGTGTGTCTGTGCATGCATGTATGTGCATGTGTAAAATGAGATGGAGCCACCATCATGGTCTGCATAGAGTATCGTCAAGGCCCTGAAAATGCTCTGGTGATTCATTTCCTAATTGTTGGCTGTGGTGTTTTTTAATTCCACCAAAAATGTATATCTACATTTGACATTTTTCTTACTGATTTTTTTTTGAGACAGTGTTTCTCTGTGTAGCCCTGGCTGTCCTGGACTCACTTTGTAGACCAGGCTGTCCTTGAACTTGCAGAGATCCACCTACTTCTACTGCCCAAGTGTGGTGGGATTAAAGGCGTGCACTACAGTGCCCGGCTTCTTACTGAAATTTTAAGTCAATTATATCACAGTAACTTTACTCTGATAATTGCCGTCAGCAAATGAACTAAAATTCTGCAATAAAAATTTTAAACACTTTCTTTGAATGTGGTCATCTTTGAGGAGGTCAACAGTGTACGTGTGGAACACATACATTCCAGTAGAACCTCTCCTGTAGGGCTGGTGGTTACTGTCAGTGAGCTGGTGCAACTTAAGAAGTAGTTTTGAAGATTACTGTGCAAGGAGAGACACAACTTGATTTTGTATGAAATTTTACCTTCTAGAAATGAAAGGAAATGTTGAAAGCCACACATGGCATTTAGAGTGAAAATAACCTCCAGGGATTTCCCTGCCCTGCCCAAGTGGCTGAGGGGCCTCAATCCCACAATCCTATGGGGATACTGGATGTTACACTCAAGAGCAGAACTTTAGGAACTTAGAGGATGGCTTGCTGCCCTAGCATAAGGATCTCAATCATCCCTAGAGCCTACATAAAGCTTGGTGTGGGAGTGGGTACCTGTAATCCCTGTAACATGAGAGGCGGAACATAACCTTGGACGTTCATGGGCCAGTTAGTCAGGCATTACATAGCTCTGATCAAGAGGTCCTGTCTCAAAAACAAGGTGTAAGACAAAGTTCGACACTTGAAATTGTTCTATGGCTTCCACAGGCACACAGTATTGACACCCAAACATTCACACATAGAAATACATACGTACATCATGTATACATTCATTAATTTAAAAAGTAATATTACCTGAGTGACTTTGTTATGGTAGTTTAAATTTGAAAGAAAATAGTGCCTAAGCAATCAGCATTTAGATTGTATAGGCGATTATTTCTAGTGGGCTTTGATTAAGTTCCCCTCACAGTACACAATAGCCCCACCTCAGACAGTGTTCAAGCTTATTCCGTTATCCTAGAGCTCCCTTTCTTCCTCAGTCTGTCTTCCAATGAATTAAAATTACTGATTTATTTCCAAGGCCTTTATAAAAAGCTCTCCAAAAAGCACATACTATTTGTAGTGGTGACAGGCAATTAGCAAAGCATTTAGATTTATTATAAAGCGCCAGTGGAAGGGGTGTTCTATTTTTCTTTTACAGGAGTTTAAAATTCACTTCAAGAAAATGGGATGAGGTTGTTTTTTCCCAAGGACCAGTCCTTGGTGTGAAGAGTGAGACCACACATCACAGTTTTCCCACTTCCAGGTGCTTTTCTAATAAACTCACATTTTATATTTTTCAGTTTGATTTCACATGTTCAACTTTTCCACTCCCTTAAATTATAAAATTAATTTCTAATAATAGTTAATATGCTGAATCCCAGTGCAGTGGCAGGTGTTACAATGGTGGTCTTATTCCTCCTGTATAGAGTTTGGGGAGGAAGGCAGTCTGACCTTCCCTCTGCAGATTCACAGGACAGGGCTCAAGGTAAAAGCCATGGTAGTGAAAAGCATTGTGGGAGACGGAGTTCTAGAACTGCTTTGTCTGGTGTAGAGGCCAAGTTCTCTCCAAGAGAAGTCATATGCTTCTCATTCTTGAGCCAATTAATTTCCTCCCACTATAACAGACCTCTTCTTATTTCCCTCCCAACTCTTTTCCCCTTACTAGTTCACACTTTCTCTAAAACATCACTTAATAGTACTTAACTCTCAAACCCTTTAGGTTTAAAACAATATCATTCTTTATTTCCTGTATTTGTTGTCCTTTGGTCAGCATTAATCTGAAATTAGTTACTTTTCCAAAGTTATCATCTCTCTTGTAGTCTCTTTTAAAAATATTTATTTAATACTTCAGGTTACATCTCCATCATAGTACCCTCTTTCCACACCTTCCAGTCATGCCTTCCCACCTTTTACCCCTTATTTCTTCCAACCCACTCCTCTGGAGTGGAGTGTCCCTACATATCAGTCCCCCACCCCAGTTCAGCAGTCATATTAGGGCCAAGAGCCTCCTCATACACTGGGGACCTACAAGGCAGCACCACTAAGGCAAAGTGTCTTATTGACAGGAAACAAAGTCTATGTTCCTGTTCCCTTTAGTGCATTGGCTGTAGTATGGTTATCCTGTACTATATGGCTAAAATATGGCTATAAGTGAATAGATACCATGTGCATCCTTCTGAGTCTGGGTTAGCTCACTCAGAATACGCTTCTCTAGTTCCTTCCATTTGGCTGCAAATTGCATGATTTCATTGTTTCTGATAGCTGACTAGTATTCCATTGTGTAGATGTAGCACAGTTGTTTTTTTTTTTTATCCATTCCTCGGTTGAGGGACGACATCTGGGTTGTTTCCAGCTTCTAGCTATTACAAATAAGGCTGCTATGAACATAGATGAGGAAACTTCCTTGTGATTCGATGACAAATCATTTGGATGTATACCCGGAAGTGGTACAGCTGGGTCATGAGGCAGAGCTATTCCAAGTTTTCTAAGATATTGCCAGACTGACCTCCATAGTGGTTGCACAAGCCTGCACTCTGACCAGCAATGGAGGAGTGTTCCCCTTTTTCCACACCCTCACCAGCATGTGCTGTCATATGAGCTTTTGATCTTAGCCATTCTGACAGGTGTGAGATGGAATCTCAGAGTCATCTCGAGTTGCATTTCTCTGATGGTTAAGGATGCTGAGCATTTCTTCAAGTGTCTCTCAGCCATTAGGGATTCCTACTTGGTGAATTCTCTGTTTAGCTCTGTTCCCCATTTTTTGATTGGATTATTTGGTTTCTTGGCATTTAGTTTTTTGAGTTCTTTGCAAATTTTGAATATTAGCCCTTCGTCAGATGTGGGGTTGGTGAAGATCTTTTCCCAATCTGTAGGCTGACATTTTGTTCAAATGACAGTGTCTTTTGCCTTACAGAAGCTTTTCAGTTTCATGAGGTCCCATTTATTGATTGTTGGTTTTAGATCCTGAGCTGTTGGTGTTCTGTTCAAGAAGTTGTCACCTGTGCTGATGAGTCTGAGGGTTTTCCCCACTTTCTCTTCTAATAGATTTAGTGGGTCAGGGCTTATGTTAAGGTCTTTGATTCACTTGGACTTGAGTTTTGTGAAAGATGATCAGTGTGGGTCTAATTTCATTCTTTTACATGTCGACATTCAGTTAGACCAGTACCATTTGTTGAAGATGCTGAACTTATTCCATTGTATGGTTTTGGCTTCTTTGTCAAAAATTAAGTGACCATAGTTGTGTGGGTTCATTTCTGGGCCTTCAATTCGATTCCATTGATCCAGTGGTCTGTTTCTATACCAGTACCATGCTGTTTTTTATTACTATTGCTCTGTAGTACAGCTTGAAATCTGGGATGGTGATGACCCTAGATTTTTTTTTGTGCAGGATTGATTTAGCTATTCTGGGATTTTTGTTATTCCATATGAGGTTGAGAATTACTTTTTCAAGGTCTTTAAAGATTTGTTGTGGTATTTTGATAGGAATTGCATTGAATCTGTATATTGCTTTTGGCAGGATGGCCATTTTTATTATGTTGATCCTATCTATCCATGAGCATGGGAGATCTTTCCATTTTCTGATGTTCTCTTCAATTTTTTTCAGCAAGGTATTGAATGAAGTTCTTGTCATACAGGTCTTTCACTTGCTTGGTTAGAGTTACTCCCAGGTATTTTATATTGTTTGTGGCTATTGTGAAGGGTGTTGTTTCCCTAATTTCTTTCTCAGCCCATTTATTTTTTGTATAAAGAAGGGCTTCTGATTTTTTTGAATTAATTTTGTATCCAGCAACCCTGTTGAAGGTGTTTATCAGCTGTAAGAGTTCTCTGGTGGAATTTTTTGGGATCGCTTATGTACACTATCATATCGCCTGCAAATATGGATAATTTCACTTCTTTGTTTCCAATTTGTATCCCCTTGATCCCTTTTAGTTGTCTTATTGCTCTAGCAAGAACTTCCAGTACTATTTTGAAGAGATATGGTGACAGTGGGCATCCTTTTCTTGTCCCTGAGTTTAGAGAAAATGCTTTAAGCTTCTCTCCATTTAATTTGATATTGGCTTCTGGCTTGATGTATATCGCCTTTATTACTTCTAGATATGGTTCTTGTATGCCCATTCTCTCCAGGACTTTTAGCATGAAGGAATGTTGGATTTTGTCAAATTCCTTTTCCTCATCTAGCAAGATGATCATGTGGTTTTTTTCCTTCAGCTTGTTTATGTGGAGAGTTATGTTGATGGATTTTCGTATGTTGAACCATCCCTGCATTCCTGGGATGAAGCCTACTTGATCATGTTGCGTGATACTTTTGATGTGTTCTTGAGTTCGGTTTACCAGTATGTTATTAAGTATTTTTGCATCTTTTTTCATGAGGGAAATTGGTCTGAAGTTCTCTTTCTTTGTTGGGTCTTTGTGTGTTTAGGAATTAGTGTGACTGTGGCCTCATAGAATGAGTTTGGCAGTGTTTCTTCTGTTTCTATTTTGTGGAAGAGTTTGAAGAGTATTGGTATTATCTCTTCTTTGAAGGTTTGGTAGAATTCTGTGCTAAAATCATCTGGTCTTGAGAGGCTTATTTTTGGATGGGAGATTTTTAATAACTGTTTCTAATCCTTGGGGGTTATAGGACTGTTTAATCTGTTAACCTGATCTTGATTTAACTTTGGTAGGTGGAATCTATCAAGAAAATTGACCATTTCGCTTAGGTTTCCACATTTGGTGGAGTACAGATTTTTAAAGTAGGACCAATGTTTCTCTGGATTTCCTCAATGTCTGTTGTTATTTCTCCCTTTTCATTTCTGATTTTGTTGATTTGGGTTTTTTCCCTCTGCCTTTTAGTTAATTTAGCTAAGTGTTTGTCTATTTTGTTTATTTTTCTCTTAGAACCAACTCTTGCTTTCATTGATTATTTGAATTGTTCTTTTTGTTTCTAAGTTGTTGATTTCAGCCCTAAGTTTTATAATTTTCTGCCTTCTGCTCCTCTTGGTAGTGTTTGCTTCCTTTTTTTTCAGTTCTTCCTGTCTGCTGTTAGTTTGCTAATATGAGCTGTCATGATTTTCTTTTTGAAGGCAGTTAGTGCTATGAACTTTCCGCTTAGCACTGCTTTCATTGTGCCCCCATAGGTTTGGGTATGTTGTACCTTCATTGTCGTTGGATTTTAAGAAGTTTTTGATTTCCTTCTTTATTTCTTCCCTGACCCAGTGGTCATTCAGTAGAGAGTTGTTCAATTTCCATGAATGTGTAGACTTTCTATTATTTCTGTTGTTGTTGAAATTAAGCTTTATTTCATGGTGGTCTGATAAGATGCAAGGATTATTTCAACTTTCTTGTATCTGTTGAGGCTTGCTTGGAGGAGATTTCATGCGGTGTTGAAAAGAAGTTGTATCCTTTTGTGTTTGGGTGAAACGTTCTGTAGATATCTGTTAGGTCCATTTGGTTCATGATCTCTGTTAGGCTCATTATTTCTCTGTTTGGTTTCTGTTCCAATGACCTGCCCATTGTTGTGAGTGTGGTTCTCTTGTAATCTTTTAAAGCTAGTTTTGCCCTAAGACTTTATTTTAGACATACTGAGACGAGTGTGTCCATACATACATACATACTCATGCATAAATACATATGAAAACATACAGGTACAATCAAATCTTTAGGATACAAACATTTTCTTCTGCACAAAACTAAGAAAAGGGTATTGATAATACTAGTAAGTATATAAAATACTATAATGTATTATTAATGTCTATAATATGGTCTATAGCATATTAAATAACATAGCATATTGTTAATGTATACAATATAATCATCTCCAGGTCTCTTCATAGGATTTGACTTTAGGATTACTAATGGACAACCAAATCCATGGATATTCAAATCTCATTATAAAATGGTTAAATTTTGTGTATAATATGTAGATGTTTCCCACATACTTTAAGCCACTTTTAAGTTACTTAATACAATCAATGTTGCATTATACTGTTCATAGAATAATCACATGAAATACATCAATATATGTTCAGTTCTGATGCAATTTTCTTTTTGTTTGTTTTTAAAAGAATATTTATTTTGCAATTGGTCAAATCTTCTGATGCACAATCCACAGATATGGAGAACTGGTTGTATAGTCACAACGAACATGTTTAATAATGTTCTTATAATAATTATCCTATTAATAACATTCACATCATGAATAGCTACTGAATTACAGTAACCGCAGTCTCTTTTGGTGTATTATGTATTGCAACATATGGATAATAATCATGGCTGTAACAACAGCAGGTTGTTGAGAACTTTTCTGTGCTTATGCTGTTTATGACCATCACGTGTCTCATCTTTGCAGCTTCATAGAATCTTTCTGAGGTTGACAGAAAAACCTTTAGCAGGTAAGGGGTTTGAGTGTTGAATGCAGATTTAGACACAAGGCAAGGGTGATACAAATGTTCAAGTCCTATACTGTAATACCTGGCATGTACAACGCCATCAACCTTCCTGTGTGGAATGATCATATCATTCTGTGATGTAGTTAGAACATTAAGTGTCCTCCAAAGACTTACCAGGCTGGAACTGTTGGGGATTGGTTGAAACTTTGGAGGTAGGGCCTGGTGGGAGGGAGTTAGGACACTGGGAGAACATCCATAAAGAGGATATTGGGATTGTTACTCCTTCCTTTCTCTGTCTCTGCTTCCTGGCTGCCCTAAGTGAACAGCTGACTCTGCCGTACACTGCCTCATGGTGTTCTGCTTCAACACAGGGCCAAAGATGATGGCATCAACTGGCCACTGAGTGAAATTTCTGAAACCATGAGCTCACATAAAACTTTCTTCTTTCTGATTTGTCCGTCTCAGCTGCCGTGTTTCAGTGGCACAAATCTGAGAACCACATATTCACAAAATCTGAGTATTACTCTAGGACCTCTTGTGTGACCTCAATTGCACACATGTGTGGGTGTTGTGGCCCCTGCATGGGGCGGCTCAGTGGATGGTGTGGGAGGCTTCTGTGTTGCTCTAAGAGTAGGAATGCCCATGTCTGCTACCAAACCGAGGGGTGCAAGACAGAGGATCCTAACTAGTGAGCGTCAGATTGGGCCCGGAATAGTAAGATGGCTGCCTTGGCAGTCTTCACAGAAGTCTCCTCGGGTGCTGGTAGCCTGGCACCTCCCCATAGTGACAGTGGGATAGGTGGCCATCTCCAGGCTCATGTCAACTCCTCATTGTTCCAAAAGCTGTATAAAAATGCTTGCTGCTGAGCAATTCAGTAGATCTACACTCGAAGCCGGTCTCTATCTCCCTCATCCTCTTCTGCATCCCAGTTTCCACACACATGGTGCTTTTTCATTCTTTCCCCTCAGAAGACCCATTTACCTCTGCAGCACAATGCCAGTGTCCAGTGGTTCAAGAAAACCATTGCCTATATGATATGCTAAGATGATCACAAGTTCCTCTGTACTCAGGACATTTTTATTGCTGTTTATGGTCTTCCCTTCCTCAAGAGCAACTGAAAAACACTAGAAACAAAAAAAAAAAAAAAAAAAAGGTCCAGTGTTTTGGTATTTGTTCACCAGCTTCTAAAATCCCTCTCACTTTTAAGAAACAATACACAGACTTTTAATTAATATGCCTTTTGTCATTTTTTTCCTCACACAAAATGTATCGAATTCATTCTTATGGTTTTAGCACTGGAGAAGGAAAGTTGAAAGTACAATTAATTGCTAAAGGGTGGCATTGATATTGGATGAGCTGCATTGTGGATAAGTATAGGTTTTTAGAATTTTAAAAGGAATTTCCCAGAGTTTTTAGTAGCACTAGAAAATGTGAAGACTGTAAAATTAAGGAAAGTGAATGCTCAATTTATAAGCCGCACAATTTTGAATATATTAGTATATATATATATTTACGAAATTAAAATCAGGCTAGAAGATCCCAAATGCTAATATTC
Source organism: Lophiomys imhausi (assembly GCA_907164525.1). NCBI lineage: Eukaryota > Metazoa > Chordata > Mammalia > Rodentia > Muridae > Lophiomys > Lophiomys imhausi. Next base: position 2,620,049 of record CAJQZJ010034182.1, read on the forward strand.
ACTTAACAACTATTATCTCTGCATCTCTGCATCTTGGAGTTCTGAAAGAGTATTCTATTATTTTTCATAATTTTTGTGCATTTTCAATATTTTTTACAATAAAAACATGTTTATGTTATAGTTAGAAAATCATGTTTTCTATACAAAAATGATGACCAAGGCGATTAAGTAAAGTCTCCCCACACACTTCTTATCAGTAGGCATGTTCTGGAAGGCACTGTGGCCTCAATTAGAGCCCCTTTTCATGTCGGTTTGTGCTTCCTGCCTTGCAAACCTTCTTTAAGAGAATCTTGCAGCAATATTGTGCAGCTTTATCAGGAATCTCTGCTGTCTGTCTCAGCGTGGAAGAAAACCATTGTTAAGGAAAACACTTGCTGGGGTCCTCTTTTTTCGAGGTTTTTTTTTCATGGCTGCTAATTTCTCAGTTGCTTCAGTTTCTCATTTGACCTTAGAAATATGTGATTTTTTAGTGTCCTCCTGGGAGGCCTGAGGGTGCTGGGTATGAAAATCCTAACATTTCTCCCTTGTTGCCTCTTATTCAAATTTAGATTATGACCACATGAAAATTTGTTGGGAAAAGTCATCAAAAGGGCCATATGTTTCAAAAGTCCTCCTAATTTCCATTTGACTCACATCATAAAAACCATCTTCCCATTCAATCAGGCTATTATAAGGTATTTTAGATGAGTGATGGCAAGCGCCTGCCAGAAGAGACCTAATCGGAAGGCCTTGATCTTCCCGAGAGCGATTAATCTTTCGTCTTTCACGTGTGCTCTCCCCCTGCCCACATATGTGTGCTGCTGAGAGTGAAACCATAAAAAAGAAATCTCTTTAGAGTCCATAAAAATGTGAGTAAGTCTTTACATTTTATTTTTATTTACTAGAAATTTATGGAACACGCGCGGAGGCGTAGATGTGATTCATAGCCTGTGTCCCATTTCTGCGTCTTGCCTAGGGCTATGACACGTTCACATTCTGTACGGTCCACCCCTCCCCTCAGAAATGAGGAGAGCTCACAGGGAGAGCAGGGAGCTTTGGTTCAGGTCTGTGAGGACCACCGAGAAACGTGAATCTTGGCTGGCTTTCATTTAGAATGTTTCCTGTCATTATATTTAACAACTCTTTATATGAACCTCCCAGGTCAGCTAAAGAATGGACTGCTCTTTCCTGGTTAGATGATGATGAGGTGAAATCTACTTAATGTGCCCAATGATTCATGGTGAGTGTTAATGATGAATGCCGTTCTGAATGACCTATGTATGGCATTGGAGTGCTTCGGGAAAGGTAGCTCACTGCATAACAGGAATGTACCTCCATGGAAACCTTATCAGCAAGACTGTGGACCATGTGGTTACTTTTCATCATCAGAGTTTCAAAGATTTGTTTTTTAATTTTCCTCCATGTACATGTGTGAGTGTCTGTGTGTCTGTCATGTGTGTGAAGGTACCCATGGAGGCTGGAAGAGGAGGCCAGATCTCTGGAGCTGGAGTTACAGGTGGTAACAGGCGAACTGATGTAGATGGTGGGAGCCACACGCTGGCCCTCTGCAAGAGTCGCAGATGTGTCAGCTTCTGAGCCCTCTCGCTAGACCCAACATAGGAATTTGTGTGCTATACATGACTTCTGTCAAGTGTTCATGATATAGGTTATTTATAGCATTTGGCCTTTAAGGTTTAAAGAAAGAAAGAAAAGTATAATTTGATCATTACTGGAGACAATGAATTATGCAAAGTATTTCCTGTAAATTCAACAACTTTTGCAGTTGGACATTAAACATTTGGCTAACTTATGCAAATTAGCTTTGATGGAAAACAGTCAAAAATTTGAAAATCCATATATAAGAAAAATATAATCAGAAGGTAAAGTGTTTTTTTTTTTTTTTTATGGTGGTTTTGGTTATCTGAGACAGGGTCTGATGTAGTCCAGGCTGTCCGAGAACTTGCTTTGTAGATAAGAATGCCCTTGAACTGATTCTTTGACCTCTGTTTCCTAAGTGTTTGATTACAGTCTTGAACACCACCATGTGGGAGCTTGGTAAGTGTTCTACTAATGATATATATATATATATTTTTTTTTAAGACAGGATTTCTTTGTGTAGCCCTGGCTGTCCTACAATTAGACCTGTAGACCAGGGTGACCTTAAACTCAGTGATCAACCTACCTTTGCCTCTGGAATTCAAGCTCTGAGGTGCACGTGTGTGTGTGTGTGTGTGTGTGTGTGTGTGTGTGTGTGTGTGTGTGTGTGTAAAGGTGCATATGCCAGAAGTAAATCTTGGGTGTTGTTCCTCAGGAATTGTCTACCTTGATCTCTCAGATAGCTTCTCTAACTGGAAAAGACGGCTTACTCAATTAGGCTAGAATGGCTGGCCAGGGAGTGCTAGAGATCTGCCTGTCAACATTTTTCTAGTGCTGGAATTACAAACATGTATCCTTTTAGTGTGGGTGCTGGGAATTGAACTCAGAGGTCTTTTTTTTTTCTTTTTATTGTCTTTTTTTTTAATTTTGTGAATTTCACATCATGCACCCTGTTCCCTTTCATGTCCCACCTCCCCTCAGACCCACCCTCAACTCTTGAAACACCCCCCAAAAAAACCTCATTATGGAAGCTGCAGTGTGTCTCAATGTGTCCCACAATATTCCCTTTTGTCCACCCTTTTTTGCTTGCAAATGTTATTTTAATGATTCCTTGGTCTGGTAAAAGGCCTCTGGCTTCTGCTACTTTGTCAATACTGGAACCTCACTGGGACTCCTCTCAGATATCTTATTGTTGTCCTGTGTCATGGAGATCATGTAGTTTTGCATCTGTGGAACTGGCCTCTTCATGCACTCCAGAAGTTCATCCATGGGGTGCATGTGAGGATAGGCCAACTCAAAGCTCTGGTTCAGGGCCTGCAGCCCCCGGATCCCACACTGGTTCTACTGTGCTAACCAAGTAAGGTGCAAGGCCTGCTCTCCAGAATGCTGCAGCACGTAAGGGGTTGGACCAGCTCTCCTTCTCTCATGACCCCATCAGGGCCAAATCTCCTTCCTGCTACCTGTGGTGAGGGCCTCAGAGAGTGGAGGGATCTCTACTTCACCAACACCATGGCAAAGAGACAAAAGGCAGGGCTGGCTCTTCCACACTCACTCCCTTGGGGCCGGCTCACCTACAACTCCCACATTCAGGACCAGCTGTACTGTGCTACCCAGGCAAGGCTCACATGCTGCAGCATGTGAGGTGCAGAAACAGCTCTTCTGCTCTTGTGACCTCATTGGAGCCAGATCTCCTGTCCACCACTGGTGGTGAGGGCAAAAGGGTGGGGAGGGTAATCTCTCCCTTGCCAACACAACAGAAAAGCATCCAAATGTCAGGCCTGGCTCACCCACAACCCCCACATCTAGGGCCAGGCAGGGTTCTTCTAGTCTCTGGCTTGCTTCTTGTCCTGGAAGGGCATCTGGTGCTTGTCTGGTGCTGGACTGGTGGCCATCACAGGTTTCTTGTCTGGGCCCTATAGCACCAAAGTGCTGTGGTCTCTGGTTTGGTATTTTTCTGGGTATGTTAGGCTACCATTCATTCAGATGTTCATAGGTCAGAACACTGAATGTAGACATTGCCTCTGTCCTCTCCGTCATGCACTGATGCACATAAGGAGCCACATCTGCCACCTCTCTAGGGGTAGCAAACTCAGGTCCTTATGCTTGTATGGCAAGCACTTCACCAACTCATCTACTTCCTCAGCCAAACGGTAAGATGCTTATAACAATTTCACAGTGTATATGTTGGGGTTAAATCTATCATTTATCTATTTTCTATCTATCACTTATTTATTAATTATCTATCATCTATCAATTATTTATAATTTATCTATCAATTATCTATCTATCACCTATCTATCAATCAAAAAATCTATCATCTACTATAAAGTATTTATAATTTATACATTAATTAACTATCATCTATCTATCACTTCTTTATCTATTATCTATCCTATTTACCTACCAATATCTATCTATCTATCTATCTATCTATCTATCTATCTATCTATCCATCTATCTTTCTATCATCTACCAATCACATATTTACCTTTTATTTTTCCACCATCTATCTACCTATTTATCTATCTTTTATTTCAAGAGAAACATTACTGAATTTTAATGTAAAATGTATCATTAGCAAAAACTTTAATTTTAAACAAAGAAAAGTTTTTTCACTTTTCTTTCAGCTTCATTAAAAAACATTTTAAAAAAACTACCCTCGAGTTAGAGATTTGTGAGAAATGCGTATTCCAAACCTTACTGTGTGTGTGCTGCTTGGAAACATGCAGATATGTTACATGGGCTGAGGAGATGGTTCTGAGGGTAAAAGCATTTTCTGTGCAAGGCTGATGAGCTGAGTTCAGATCCCCCAAAGTCACATAAAAAGCTGAGTGTAGTAGTTAAGTGTCTGTAACCCCAGTGTAATCCCTAAAGGGCACGGAAGGAGAGACAAGGGAGTCTCCTAATGTTCCTCGGCCACCAGCCTGGCTTAGGAAGCACTGAAGAGAGCCTGTTTCAAACAAGGTAGAAGGTGAGGACTGATTTCTAATGATTGTCTGCTGGCCACCACGTATTTGCCTTTGCACCTGTGTGCCTACACTCACACATATAAGCACTTTCACATATATATGCATATAGTCACACACACACACACACACACACACGCTCCCCTCCCCCCAAAAAAAGAAAAAGAAAAGGAAAGAAAAAAATGTTACATGTGGGCTGAAGAGATGCCTCAGATGTTTAGAATGTATGCTGCTCATGCAGAGGACCAGGGTTTGGGTCCTAGCACCCACACTGGGTGGCTCATAATTGCTTGTAACTTCAGCTCCACTGGTTCTGATCTCTCTGGGCTCCAGGGACACCCACATTCACATGTACATATCTACACATGTACATGCACACATGTGCATGCACACACACACAATTACACATAAAAAATTAATAGTAAAAAGAACATCACATGAATGTTCTTCCACTACACATTTGCTACATTCTCAGTTCCATGCACAACTTTGAAATAGTTATCTACCCTTTAAGATTTGCCAAAATAATAGCGTATTCAGGGACAGTGTGAAGGATCCTGGTATTTATGAGCTATTGCTATCTGTCTTTGAGTTCTGAATAAAACACAAAGATAAAAATATTACTAGAACATCTTTCAACCACACTCTCCAGTTGTGTTCAAGCCTACCATTAACACACTTTCAAAAATCCTTGCATGTATTTCTCTGCCACCTGATGTTTTGCTAATATTTAGAAATACTCGCACAGCAGGGATTTGCAAATGTTCTCCCTAGAACTTGGGTAAACTAAATTAACATAATTCCAAATCCGATTGCTTTTATGTGGTGAAGCATAGGAAGCAGTTTTACTGTTTTGCAGTCATGAATTTGAGAAAGGGGAATTATCACTAAGAAAATCCATGAAGATATTTTAAACACTGTGATAGATTTGCAGGTAAATATAGTCTCAGCATGGCATATTAGGGCCACAATTTATACCATGTCTGCACAATGTCCAAATAACTTTACAAATTATCTAGAATAGAGAGAAGTGAAACACACCATCATCTAAACAAGCACCATCTTCTGATTGTCCCTTCATTTTCGTTTGGTATTAATTAAATATTGTTCTCAATGAAAATCACTTTACCCATATATACTTAATTGTGTATCTTTAAAAAATATGGCTGGTTTATTTTTTCCCACAATGCTAGCATTGTAGTCAGCATTACCAAGGATGCTTTTGGGTCTCATCTTCTGCATGTGTGCACATATGTGTGCCTCAGCATGTGGAGGTCAGGGGTCATCTGCAAGTATCGTTCTTCAGGTATGGTACACCTTTAAAAATTTTTAAATTTAAGAAAAAGTTTTTTTCTGGCTTGGAACTCTCTAAGTGAGCTCAGGTGGATGGCTGGTCAGCAAGTCCCAGGGGTCCACTCCCGAGTGCTGGGAGTACAAGCATGCACCATCATGGAAGACTATTCTACTTATTTATCTTAACATAGGTTCTGAGGGATCACATTCTAGGTTTCATGGTTGCACAGCAAGCACTTTACTGAACTATCTCCTGTTTTTTTTTTAATATTAACTAACATCTACCACATTTTCTTAATTATCTGATGATATAACTTGATTGGTAAAGAGCATTCCCCTGTAACAGGTATTTTGTATGTCTGTTAGGACCCTATCTGTCTCCTGCCATCTTTGTTGCCACTAACTCAAAGAATGTGTCAGGTAATGGCTAATTTTGTTTGTCAACTTGGCTGAGCCATAGGGATCAGCTACTTGGTCAAGCTTTAATCTAATTTGTTGAGTTTTATTTTTAAAAGTTTCTAAATCTAAGCTTATGGACTTGAGGAACGCAGAATACCTTTCCTATGTTGGTCGGTCCCCTTTAATCCTTTGAAGGCCTGAGTAGAAGAAACATTCTCACCTGAGCAGGAAGGAATCCTATTAGCAGGTGTCCCATGAACTTCATCTGGAATGAGGCTCTTGCTTGTGTCTCCAGTTTGCTGTCCCACCCTGCAGAGTTTGGATCTGCCAGACACTATCAGTGTGTGAACCAATTTCCTATCATAATTCTCTTCATATGTACACAGAGATGTTTGTTTTTATTCCACCAGAGAACACTAATGTAAGCCACAATCTAGCGAAAGAGAGAGCATGAATACAGTCAAAGTACATGATATACTCACGTGAAAATGTTTTTATGAAATGCATCATGTGTATTGTGAATATATGCCAATTAAAAACTGTATATGTCTCAGAAGTTTTCTTGGCATTATCCCTTATAAACTAGAGTACAATGATTGATCTAATAAAATTTCCATTATATTAGTGTCTTAATTAGGGCTTTGTTGCTGTGAAGAGACACAGTGGCCAAGGCAACTCTCATAAAGAAAAGCAGCTCATTGAGGTTGGCTTACAATTTAGAAGTTTATCCACTCTCATCATGGTGCAAAGCATGGTGGAATGCAGACAAACATGGTGCTGGAGAAGGAGCCAAGAATTCTACTTCTGGATTGCCAAACCAGGGAGATAGATAGATAGATAGATAGGTAGATATAAATAGATGATAGATAGTAGATAGGTAGGTAGATAGATAGCAAGATAGAAAGAAAGAAAGAAAGAAAGAAAGAAAGAAAGAAAGAAAGAAAGAAAGAAAAAAAGAAAGACAGGTAGGCAGATAGATAGATAGTAAGATAGAAAGAAAGAAAGATAGATAGATAGATAGATAGATAGATAGATAGATAGACAGATAGATAGACAGAGGTATAGAGACAGACAGTTTAGCTTGAGCTTCTGAAACCTCAATGCCCACTCCCACTGACACACTTTCTCCCACAAGGCCACATGCACTAATTCTTTCAAATAATGCCACTCCCTATGAGCCTCTGTGGCCATTTTCATTCAAACCACCACAATTAGGTACTGTAAGTGATGTAGTGATGAATTCAAACATATGGGAGAATATACATAGATTGTATTATACATAGAAATACCACATTGTTGTTTAATGAGGAATTAATCATGCATTTTTGTTTTGTTCTGTTTTGGAGCTGTGGAGATCCTGGGACCAATACACTTCCATTATGGAAGGACAGCCACACTATTGTGCATTTTCAATGGCTAGTTTTTTCCCAGAGCATTAAAAAAGCACATCAAATATTGCAAATTTAAAAATAAGACTATAAAGTCTTAAGCATAATTTTCATTTGAAATATCTTATTTTCCTGCCCAAATCACAATTTATTCTGATTATATCTTATAGGGTCTTAGGAAAGCAGAGCTATAACTCACATCACCTGAATTGGCTTCATTGCTTATTCACCTTGTTTTCAATTGAGCCTTGTGAATTAAATCCAATGAAAGAAGGTAACTTTGAAATCATGTTGGATGCATTTAAAACATTAGAAAACTGCATGAATATTCCTCATGAATTTTAAAAATGAATGAAGAAGAAAGGTGAAGAAGTTGGAAGTGTATGAGTCACAAGAAGAGAGTATCAGCTATTACAGGAGAAGTGGATAGAAACTAGAAATTATGGAGGTTACAAATGTCCCAATTTAACATTTGAAATGGAAAAAATAAAATAAAATTAAACAAACTGTCTTAAGATTTTGAATTTTTCATTCCAAACTGTTATTCCTTATCAATGGATCTGATTTTCAAAAAGCAGTCTTGAGGTTTCACTTTCAAACACACTGATTTAAGTTCTGAGCAAATGTCTGACATAGAATGTTTAAAGCATCTGGCATTGTCAATAACTGAAATATATGATCAACATATTTGCATTTCTGAGAAATCATTTAAAAATTTTGGTTGAGGACATTTTATCCCAACTTTGGATATTAAAAAAAAAAACCATGAATCACAATAGTATTGTGTTGGCTAGTTTTATGTCAGCTTGACACAAGCTATAAGACTGAGCTGTAGGCAAGCCTGTAAATAAGGAATTTTCTTAATTAGTGATCGATGGGAGAGGGCCCAGCCCATTGTGGGTGAGGCTATCCCAGGGCTGGTGATCTTGATTTCTAAAAGAAAGCAGGCTGCACAAGTCATAGGAAGCAAGCCAGAAAGCAACACTTCTCCACTGCCTTTGCCTCAGCTCTCAGCTCCCACCTCTGGGTTCCTGCCCTGTTTGAGTTCGCGCCCCACTGCTTTTGATGACAAACTGTTATATGGAAGCCTGAGTGTAATAAATTCTTTCCTTCCCAAGCTGCTTTGGTCATGGGGTTTCATCACAGCTTTAATAACTTTAATTAAGGCAAGTATCTTGTAGGAGCTTCAGTAAGTCAACCTGGCATGGTGTCATACAGCTATGATTCCTAGCACTCAGGAGAATGAGGCATGAGGCATCATCAGGGCCACCAGCCTAGGTTATCAAATAAGAAAAAAGAGATGTTGATTGTTAAATGTAATAGTCTGATCATGATGATGGTTGATGTGTCTTAAAAATAACCATTAATAGAATTCAAATGATTTGAAGCTTTGGAATTGTTGAAGGAGAACACATGGAAAGACTTCAAGACTTGGACTCTGATAGCTCAATAAATAAGAGCAAGAATGTGGAAATGGGTTTGAATGAAATTAAAAAGCTTTCCTCCAGCAAAGTAAACAATTATTTGCATGAAGAGACAGCATAAAGAATTTGAGAAAATATTTGCAAACTACACATCTGACAGAGGATTAGTATCTAGAATGTATGAAGAACTTTAAAAAAAATCACACCTCAATAATCCAGTAAAAGATGGGCAAGTGAAGTAAACAAATAGTTCTCAAAAGATAAAGTACAAATAGCCAATAAATATATGTGAGAGTTCAACATTCTTAGCCATCAGTGAAATGCAAATCAAAGCTATGTTGACATTCCATTTCAGCTCAGAAAGAATGGATAGTGTTAAGGAAACAAGTAGCAATTGATAGGTCGTGAGGAAAGAAGAACCCTACTCATTGACAACGGAAATGTGATGGTACAGCTCCCATAGGAACCATGTATGTTTCTCAAAAGTACAGCATTTCCATGCAATAAATACTTTGGATATTAACCTTCTGTCAGATGTAGAGTTGGTGAAGATCTTTTCCCATTCTGTAGGCTGCTATTTGCTTAACTTATTCAATCAACTGTCTTCCAGTTGCATCCATTTTATTCCAAATTTTATAGCTTTGGTTTTCTTTGTGGCTGGATAAAATTCCATTGTGTACTGCAATGACAAGGCACCCAGTTCTGTAGGGTTCTTTTTCCTTGAGAAACTGTCCTCCATGTTCCCTCTGAGTCAAGAACCATAAATTATTTATTTACCTTCTTAGTCAATAATATTACATTTGTTGTACATATAGTTTCATGGGGGAATAAGATTCCTTTCAGGACTTTAATTCAATAACAGTCTCTTGAAAATAATTATTTTGTATGAGTAAAAACAAAACCTCAACAAAATTATCTCTTAGCTTTTCTGAGATGACTCAGAACATAAGCAATTCCCTAAATTTGAGGTGCTGACAGTGTAGCCTAAGATTTCTGTCTAATCACAGTATTCATTCTACTTTGATGTATTTCCTGGAATGTATTATTTTAAAAATGTATTGTGATGAGTTTTATAATAACAAAATTTTTGTATTAATTTGTGTGTATATGCATATATATGTGTATGTGCACACGTATATGTGTGCACATGCCCATCATACATGTGGAGCTCAGACTGCAAGCTCAGGCTTTCAAGAGTCAGCTCTCTCCTTCTGCCATGTAGATCCTGGAGATTCATCTCAGGTCTTCACGTTAGGGGTCAGAGTACCCGGCACATTCCCTCACTAGGCTATCTCCCAGCCCTCACAGTAACTCTCATTAAAGCACAGGTAGTATTTCCACATTCACCCACCATCACTCTTCCTGCCCCATCTTGCTAATTCACGTCTTCTTTCCAGCCACCTGTTCTTTCTGTATGTTCATGCATAAAATATAGGTGTCATGGATGATAGACAACATGCTATATTTGTCTTTTTGACTCTGGATTACTTTGCTTAACACTATGAATTCTAGTTCTTAGAGCCCAGACTTGGGTAACAGTCCTTTTTCTCACCTATGACAAGTCATCCCTTTTCTGAACTGGTGAAGGCAGACTCCGTGCAATAAGAAGGCAGAATTGATATATTCTATTTGCACAAACAAAAGTAGTGGTTGAAACAGAGAAAAGGAAGCTATCTTAGAAACACCCACTCTCAAAAAATTATGTGTGTTCACACAGATTGCTCTAAAACTTTCTTCCTTGGGAGTTTTTAAGTATGGCACTTAAAAACACAAAGACAGTAACATAGCTGGATCCCATCAGAATGCTTAAGTCACGTGATATTGGATGTTAGTTGGATTTCCTCATTAGACAGAAATAGTCTCTTATCTCAATCTGGGTTATGAAACATTCAAAACAGACTCAGTCCACTGTCAACCTATTGAACCCTGTTATTATTGTAATAATTTCACTAGAAGTCTGACCTCGTTTCTCATTGTCTGGTAGGAAACATGGGAAACTGACCAAGGAGAATTCATGCTGTTACCCTAGATTCTTTACAAAAATATGATTTCTCTTTTGCAGACATTTGCTTTTTTTCCTTCTAAAAGAGAAGCACACACAATAATATCAACTAATAAATGATTCTAGCCTAGTGTGTTTTACAGTCCTTACCTATTAGAGCAGTCTGAAATTCTTTCCTTTTTTCTCCTTTATTCATCTGATTTGTAGACAATTTCTAATGGTTCGTGAAGCCGCTCCACATACATTACATTTTGATTGACCCTTAGAGAAAGCCTACGAAGCACACAAAAGCTACAGTATCTTCTTTGAAAGACATTCAGAGGTATTAAATAATACATCAAAGATTATAAAGTTAATCAACTGTTATAGATGACTGTGTGTTCTTTAACAAACTCATATGAAGAAGCTGCTGGCCCTCCTAAATGTGACTATATTAGTAATGAAGACATAATTAAGGTTAATTTTAGGAGATAGTTTGGGGACCTAACCTGAAAACATTAGTGCTCTTTCAGGCAGGGACACCAGAGTGATCTCTGACTCCTCTCTGTGTGAGATACAGCAAGTACAGAGCTATCTTCTTGGTCCTGTGCTGTATGGTCAGCACTCTGGATTATGAATTATGCTCCAGAGTTTTGTGAAAGGTAGAACTTGTAATGAAACATGAATACTTAGCTGAGGAGATCTTTAAGTAAATTATTATAGAAATGGGAGACAGAGGGAGAGGAACAGAGAAAGGACAGTGACAGAGAGAGAGACAGAGAGTTGTATGTTATCTTTAAGTTAGCTCTAAGGTGAGGCTGATATTTTTGGGATAAAGAATTGAGCAGAGATCAGCCATCTTGGTGGAAGCCAGGCTTGGAGGTACAATATCATTTGTTACACTGTCTGCTTGAACTGAATCCCATAGAAAAGGGAGGGCAAAGCAAAGATGGCTGCTAAACTTGTGAGCTTCTATAGCAGGGGGCCTGAGTATTGTTCCTTGGCAAACATGTCTTATCCTTCATGAAAATGAAAGAATGACTTCATGGTGGTTTGTTTGAGTGAAAATGCCTCCATAGGCTTATACATTTGAATGCTTGGTCCCCAGTTGGTGGATATGTTTAGGAAGGGTTAGGAGGTGTGGCCTCATTGAAGGGGTTGTGCCACTAGGGGTGGGCTTTCAGACTTCCAAAGCCTATTCTAAGCCCAATCTCAATCTCTTTTTTTTCTGCTTCCTGCTTGTGGATGTACTGCTCAAGTGCCATGTCTGCCTGCTTGCTGCCAGGATGATGGGTATGAAGTCTAACCCTCTGAACCTGCAAGCATGCCCTCAATAAAATTTCTCTTCTATAGTGTTTCCTTGGTCATGGTGTTTTCATAACAGTAAAAAAGTAACTAAGACAGACTGATCTTTGGGCTGGATTTCAAAGTGTATGGTCACTGATCCATTTTAAGAGACGGTCATGGGCTTATTGCTCCCATATCTGTGGTATAGAGTTTGCAGCTTTAGCCAATGACATTAATAGTTAGTTTGTCTTTAGGATCTAGAATTTGCCCTTTTGGGTTTGGGCTTCTCTAGGGAACCCATCACCTCTTCCTTTGCTCCTGTTTGCCTAGCTAGTCAAAATGATCTTATGGAAACACTGTTGTACATGTAATCTATCATTGACTAAAACGCCATTATGCAACTATGCCTGTCTAAGCCATTCAGCCCTGGGTATTTTGTTATGATATCTTGAACAGATCAATACCTATGCTACTTCTTACGTAACACTCATGGCAGCATGCTCCTCAGCTTTTTAGTCTGTTACTATGAAAATATAAGCATATACCATGTACTGTATCTGCATTCTGGCATGTATGGAACCTAAAGACCTGTAGAGAAGTTATCTCTAATTAATTTAATAGGTGTCTATAACATTGGTAAGATTTAGAACTCAGACAATGCTTAATGCTTTAAAGTCTCAATTCACCTTAACTATATTGATTTTTCATTGTTATTACGACACAATACCTGACAGAAACAGCTGAAGGGATATAATATTAGTTCTTCTTAGTCTCAGAAGACTTATGGTGGGAAAAGCATGGTACAGCAGAGAAATTAATGCCGTGACAGTGAATAAGTGAAGAATAGGGAATGCTGGTACTCAGATAGATTCTTCTTTTTATTTTATCTTGTCCCTAGCCCATGGGCTGGTGTTCCCACACCCCAAATTCTCATCCTTTCTGGAAATCCTTTCTAGAAAATCCCCCATGGAGACACTTGGAGATGTGCCTCACTTGTCCAGTAGATTATGAAGATTAGTTGTCACATTAGGCTTCAGTTTGAGAAATGTCACATTTGCTGATTGCATATGGCCTTAATGAAGTCACCTCTTTTAATTTCATTTGTACAGTTAATAAAAACAATAATGAAATGAATAACTTCTAGATGTCCAAAATATAGTGAGCACTTAATAAAGTGCACTGAATGCTTGAAATTTGTGTAGATAGTGGATTATCAATTTTTATCACAGAGACAAAATGGTAATGATGAAAATGTATAGAGATGCTAAACAACCTCATCATGGTAATCATTTATAAAAATACCAAATTCTTTAAAATATAACTACTTGTCTTAGTCTCTTTGGGTTGCCAAACAAAATACAACATACTAGGAAGTATACAAACCAAATCAAACAACTCTATTTTTCAGGATTCTGGAGGTTGAAATACAAGATAATGATAGCAGCAGATTTGGTTTCTGGAGAGAGCTTTCTTTTAGTTCATAATGGCATCTTCTTGCAATGTATTCAAATGGTACAGGAGATGAGAGAGCTTTTGGGTGCCTCTTTTACAAAAACAGTGGTTTTAATGATGTGGACTTATGCTCTAAAAGATGTCATTGCACCACTGCCATTGCACTGGTAACTGGGTTTTAATATGAATTTGAAGAGGGCGATTGGGCTACAAGCACTCAGACACAGCACTGACGCATGGAATTACTGAGGATATTTAATTCATGATGAGCAATGTATTGCTAATGCATGCTATATTCCCTTGTGATGAGACCTATTATTACTCCTATATGTAACCTCCAGCACTTAAATAACCTACTTGTAATACTTACTTATGACCACAAGAGTGATAAAATCCATGAAGTAGCTTAAATTAAAAAAAATCTATGTCTTTTTGTATCTGATATATTGCTGGTTATAAAGAAGTACTAGGTATAGAGAGTAATGTGTGCATAGTGGTTACCTGAACAGGCAAAGAGGTCAGAGAGACATTGTTTGGATAAGAACTGTAGGTGACCTGGCCATTACTTATTCTTCTTGCATTAGAGTCACTGTCGATAAACTCAAGTCCAGCTTTGTCCTTCCTCTTTTCTCTTATTGTAAATATACAGCACTCATGTTCTTTTAGACCTGAAAAGAGACAGAAAACAGCTGGAAAATTTGCTGACCCTGACTGAAACTCTTTGTTGAGATTTTTTTTTTTTTTCAAATTTGGGTTAATGAAATTCTTCGTCCATTTAAAACATTTTTCCCTTTTTTATTTAAGATTTTTTTGTTTATTACACATTCCAATTCTCCTGGTACTACCTTCCCACCCATTTCCCCCATACCCCCCATCCAGTACCAACCACTCTGGCACATAAAGCCACATCAGGACTAAGTGCATCCTCTTCCATCAAGGCAAAATAAGGCATCTCTGTTAGGAAAATGACCTCCAGAGGGAGACAACATTGTCTAATTCTAGGATAGACCCCGTTCCAATTTTTAGAGGATCTACTTGAGAACCAAGCAGCCTGTCAGCTTCATGTGTGTAATGGGCCTAAGACCAGTCCTTACAAACTCTTTTCTTGGCAGATCAGTCTCTGAGCCCCCTTGTGTCCAAATTAATTGGCTATGTGGATCTTGTGGTGTCCTTGATCCCTCCAGCTTCCTAAAAGCTTCCCTTAACTTTTCCTCAAGACTCCCTGATGTTTGGTTGTGGGTCTCTGCATCTGTTTCCATTATCTGTTGGATAAGGCTTCTCAGATGGCAGTAATGTTGGGTTCTTATCCAGATCCCTCTCTCCCTCCACTCTGATACCTATTTTTATCTCCCTACTTAGAGGGATTGAAGCACCATTCCTTGAGCCCTCCTTGATACTTAGTTTCTTTGGGCCTGTGGATTGCATCATGGTGATCCTGTATGTAATGGCTAATATCCACTTATGAGTGAGTCAATACCCTGTGTGTCTTTTTGGTCTGCATTAGCTCACTCAGAATGATTTTTTCTGGTTCTATCCATTTGCCTGCAAATTTCATGATATTCTTGTTTCTGATAGCAGAGTAGTATTCTATTGTGTAGACGTACCACAATTTCTTTATACATTCCTCGATTGAGGGACATCTGGGTTATTTCCAGTTTTGGCTATTATGAATAAAGCTGCCATGACATAATTGAGGAAATGTCCTTGTGATTTGGTGATAAATATTTGGGGTATATGCCCAGGAATGGTATAACTGGGTCTTGCTGTAGAACTATTCCCAATTTTCTTAGGAGGTGCCAGAATGATTTCTAGAGTGGTTGTACAAGTTTGCACTCCCACCAGCAGTGGAGGAGTGTTCCCTTTACTCCACATACTCTCAAGCATATGCGGTCACCTGAGTTTTTGATCTTAGCCACTCTGACAGGTGTGAAATGGAATCTCAGAGTTGTTTTGATTTGTATTTCCCTGATGACTGGATGTTGAGCATTTCTTTAAGTGCTTCTCAGCCATTAGAGTTTCCTCTGTAGTAAATTCTCAGTTTAGCTCTGTATTCCCATTTTTAATTGGATTATTTGTTTTTTTGGAGTTTAATTTCTTGAGTTCTTTATATATTTTTGATATTAGCCCTCTGTCAGATGTGGGGTTTGTGAATATCTTTTTCCAATCTGTGGGGTGCCATTTTGTTCTAATGACAGTGTCCTTGGCCTTATAGAAACTTTTCAGTTTCATGAGGTCCCATTTATTGATTATTTATCTTAGAGCCTGAGCTATTGGTGTTCTGTTCAGGAAGTTGTCTCCTGTGCCAATGAGTTAAAGACTTTTCCTCACTTTCTTGTCTATTAGATTTAGTGTATCCAGTTTTATGTTCAGGTCTTTGATCCACCTGGACTTCACTTTTGTGCAGGGTGTCTTCTTGCATTTTAATAGGTATCTGTGCATGTGTGTTTTCCAAATCTTTAAAAAAAACTTTATTGTTTTTTTGTGAATTCACTCATTTTATAAACCCACCCATCTCCCTGTTCCTTTGTATCCACCCTCCTCCCTTGAAACTTCCCCACCAAAAAGAAAATAAAGTAAGATAGAATAAAAAAAAAATCATTCATTGCAATAAGTCATTGGTCTCTTTTGAGGTCTCTGGCTTCTGCTACACTATCAATACTGGATCCTCACTCAGACTCCTCTTGGATATCCTGTTGTAGCCTTGTGTCATATATATCCTGCAGCTTTGGTGTGGGCCAACTCTAAGCCCTGGATCTGGGGCTGGAAAGTATCTGAGTTGATTGGAGCACCTGTACCCACACTATCAGGGCAACCTCTCTAACACTGCCCTGGATAACTCACCCAGTGCCACAGCTGGCAATGGTCAGCGTCAGGTCTCCTGGTCTCATGTCCTCAGACTTACCTACACCTTTGCCACCAAGGTCAGCTCTATGGAGCTACCCATATGAAGTGCAGAGCCTCGTTTACTGAGTGCTGTGGCCAGTGATGGGGCAGGGCCTGCTCTTCTGCTCTCATGACCTCAGGCCAACCCAGCTCCCCCATCTGCTTCAGGCAGAGAGGGTCAAGGGGGGCATCTCTCCCTTGTCCATGCCACCCCACAGTAGTTGAGAGACAGGGCCAGCTCCCCTATGATCACACCCTCGTGCTGACTTACCTGTACCCCTGACACCAGGGTCGGCTTTACTGTGATATACAGGTGAGGGGTGGGGCCAACTTAACAGAGTGCTTCAGGGAGCAGTCCAGACAGGGGACTTCTGCATGGTCTTTGGTGGTAACATGGGCCTGGGACATCAACACAGATTCTGCTGCCATAGAACCAT
Organism: Lophiomys imhausi; assembly: GCA_907164525.1. NCBI lineage: Eukaryota > Metazoa > Chordata > Mammalia > Rodentia > Muridae > Lophiomys > Lophiomys imhausi. Next base: position 2,637,134 of record CAJQZJ010034182.1, read on the forward strand.
GGACCCTGACATGGCCCCAGCAGCAGCATGGGCCTGGATGTCCCCTCAGGTGGCAGCACAGGCCACTCAGGACAGCATGTCCCCCCTCAGCAGTACCATCCTCAGATATCCATATGGCCTCTGTTGACAGCCTAGACCACAGATATCTGCTTGGCCTTTGATTGTAACTCAGGGCACAGACATCAACACAGACCACAGCTAGAACAGAACCGTAGACACAGACATGGCCTTTAGTGGCAGCCAGGGGCAAGGACCTCACCATGGCCTACTCATATCTGTTTGTTCCTCACTGCTTTCAAGTCTCCAGTTCCACCTTTCTCCACAGGGTATGAAACCCTTGGGGGAGGCACTTAGGTGTCTTTCTTCTGGTCTCCCTGGGCTGATGTGGCCAGGGTGTTGAGTTTGGGTATCTCTCTCTTCTCTTAATATGTGTGTCTTTTAAAAAAGATTTTTTTTTCCATTTTGATACCAGATAATTGAAATTAAACAGACTACCCACATGTATCTTCCTAAAGTTAGAGGCATGTGTGTGGGGTGTGTGTGTGTAGGGGGGTCTCAGCTTGTTTTACCTAGATTAGATATGGCTTTCAGCTTCCTTTCCCAAACCTCTGAGAAAAATCAGAGTTAAGCTAACTTTCAAAGACACTTTTTTTCTCAAAACACCTAAAATATATAGAAAACGCATGCCCCAAGATAAAAGTACAAATGGTACAATATTTTAATTGAAAACAGCAAAAATCCTTGACTTACTGTATGAATATCTATTTCATTGTATCCTTGGTGCAGGCAGAAATAGGGTAAGGGTCATCTGCCTGGCAGATGGTAGTGTGAGCGCCCTTCATGGTTTTCTATCAGCGCACATTGTGCAAGATCCCTTTGAGCAAAGGATCAGTCTCTTCATTGAAGATCACTCCTATCTGTTTTCTTTCTTTTCTTTTCCTTACTTTCTTTCTTTCTTTCTTTCTTTCTTTCTTTCTTTCTTTCTTTCTTTCTTTCTTTCTTTCTTTCTTGTTTTCTTCTCCTTCCTTCCTTCCTTCCTTTTTTTTTTTCCTTCCTCTTCTTCTTTTTATGGAAGAAAGGAAGGGTTTATTTTGCTTATAGCTTGAGAGAACAGTCCATCATGGTGGGGTTGTCATGACTGCAGGAGTGTGAGGCAGCTGGTCATATTGTATCTCTACTCAAGAAGAGAGGGAGATGAATATTGGCTTTCTCTCCTTTTTTTCTTTTTTCCTCAACATAATATTTTTATCAATAATTTGGCAATTTCATATGATATACTTTGGTCATACTTGCTCCTATCCCCCTCACCAAGGAAAAATACACCAAGTCCAATTTGTGTTTCCTAGATACTCATTGGAGTGGTCAGGCCCTTAAAGAAAACTAAGAAGCTGAAGTGATGGCTCAGGGGTAAAGTGCACTGGCTAGCTTTCCAGAGGACCTGGTTTCAATTCCCAGCACACACATGGTAGCTCACACCTGTCTGTAACTCCAGTCCCTGGGGATATGGTACCTTCACATAGACATACATGCAGGCAAGACACTAATGCACATAAAAATAAATATTATAAAAGAAAACTAAGTCATCCCCCCATCTTCCCGAGCCAAAAGTCATCAACTGTGAAGAGCTACTTATCACAACTTTTCAGGTTCAGGACTCTTTTCAAAAGCTTCCTATTTGGACTGTTTCTATTTTTAGGGGGTGATGTGGGGGGGTTGTCACAGAAGCCTTCAGTGTCTCTCATCTGAACATGCAGACATTGATACCACTGCAAAAGAAGCTTCCTTGCCCATAGTAGGCATCTTGGACTTCATGGACTTCAACGTGGCCTCAGGCAACATACAGACCACAGACATCCATATGGTCCTCAATCATCCACACAGCCTGGGGTGGCAGCATGGACCATGGACACCAGCAGGTCCCCCAGCTGTAGCTCAAATCACAAATACCAAAATGGTCTTTGGAGGCCCAATCCAGGAAATGAACTGTTCTCCATCGCGGATATTCTGTTGTGGCTCAGAGCCAGGTTGATTGTGTGGCTGGGCAATGTGTTTGGGGCTAGAGACTCCCTGATCTCCAGACTGCTGCACACTGCACACCTCCCAGCACAAGCAGGAGGATGGGTCTGTGGGCTGAGCAGAGCACTGGCCCCGCAGGCCCCAGTGGAATGAGTAGCTCGAAAACCAGCTCCACTTGGCAATGGCATGCTCTTTTGCCCACTGTCTATGCCTGTCACTGCCACTTCACCCTTCTAGCCACCATGTCACTAGTTCCCCTTCTCATCTGCCTCTTCATGCACCTTTAAAAAAAATTCCATGAAACCACTTTTAAAAAGCATCTTTCAATAAGACCTGTCCTTATATTTTTTTACATCCTCCACCTCTGGGTCTCCCCTTAAGGCCTCTCTGTGTCCCTCATACTCCTTGGAATGGCTCCGCAGCCCAGGGGTGTTGGTGTCTGACACCATCTTGAATACAGTCCATCTATTTTCTATCTAAATATGGATTATTTGTTTCTGCCTATACTGTGGGGTCACAGACTAAGGCTAGGGGTTTCCTAGAGCTGTATTGAATGCTTCTGTTTCTTCTGAATTTTTGTTGACTGCCCTGATAAAGCGGCTGACCACAAATGGGCTATACTGTGTTGTTAGTTACAATCTCATGTTTATATTTTCATTAGGCTTTTGGATTATTATTAGTAAGACAAACATCCTCATGTCAGTATTTCCCAATCAGCATGGAGACAGTCAAAGCTGCAGAGTAACACTGATCACTGCTGAGTAGAAGATCTCTTTGGGATGATTGCTCCAGAAGGAAGGTGGTGAAAGAACAAAATGAAATGGCTATGATGTTAAGTGAGGCTCAGCCCACTCACTGGGAGTCTTGGATGATGCTGTTAGAAATCTCTGTGTTTCTCTGACAGACATTGATTGTGATGCTGTAATGTATGGAGAGAAAATGGGAACTGTCCAGGCAGCCACTGGTATGTCATTTCTTACTTTTGGAAGCTGTGGGCCCTGCACTTTCTATATAATCATATATATTTATCCCTCTCAGGTCTCTGAGGTGGTTGAAGAATAGATAGCTAGAGTCTCATAGTTAAATTTTGAGTTGTTTAGGAATCAAGAGGGTGTTCTGGATCTAGGAAGATGTTTTTAAAATTGTGAGGCAAGTTAGTATGAAAGCTGAGTTGTATATAGAACTTTAAACTCATGGAGATGGTTAGATAGTAGAATGATAAAGTCAGGTGCCAAATACATATGGACTGGACATTGGGAATGTATGCTAAGCCATATAACTCTTATAATTGTAGCCTATTTATTTCTGTTGTTTTGTATTGCACTTATTGTTATAAGAGAAAGAGCCATTTGTTGGACTGAAAGGGGGAGCTGTTGGGAGGAAAAAGATATACCTTAAACTAAAAAAAAAGAGGGGGTAGAAGATGGGGTTTAAGGGGGAAGAGGGTGGAAGGGTGGGACTGGAGGGGGGGTAGGGAGGGGATTGTGATTGAGATGTAACTTGAAGAAATAAAAAATAAATTATTAAAAAAAGAAATCTCTGTGTTTAGATAGGATCCCGTGGTGTGGATGGTTGAGGTGGGGGTTTCTTCCTCTTCCTCTTCAAAGGAGAACTGGACTTTATTAAAAAGAGATTTTAGTGTAATTTTGAGCATGAGCATTAAGGAAGTAAGAAGTAGGTGCTTTTGGGCTTCTGAAGAAGGAACCGAGACTAAGGGTTTTACCAGGACACACTTACATGAATATGTCATTTTTACATTTTCAGAAGTGACACCTTGAAGGTTTTATATATACTAATACTTTTATGTTGCTGTGATAAAGATAAAAGAGTGTGACCAAAATTAACTCACAGAAGAGGAAGTATGTTTTAGTTTGTGGTTCTAGAGAGAAAGAGTCTATCATAACTAGAGGCATGACAACAAGCCACAGGCATGGTGACAGGGGAGCTGAGCGATCACATCCAGGACAGACAAGAAGCAGTAGGAGTGAAGTGCAGTGAGGCTGTGAACTCTGGGGTGGATGTATCAGTGGAGCTCATTGCTACAGACTGTCTGGGATCTCTACTCTTCACTACTGAACCATGGAACTTTTTGGTAAGGCATCAGGGAGGCATGTTTCCATGCTAACCTCAAGGCAAACAAGGAACATCTTGTTCAGGCAGCCATTTTATCTGTACAGATGATCCCCAGGTGCAAGACACATTCCTAATCACTGGGGATGGCAACTAGAGTTGCTTCCAGCCTAGGATCCCATCCCACCTCCCCTCAGATGAACTTATGTGTTAGAGCTACAGACAGATGATAGGTTTAATTGTTTTCCTTAGGGATGTTTTGAAGATAATCGTGGACCTGTACAAATGTTTCCAGAGCAGTTACTACTGCTCAAAAGACCAGAATGATGGGACTAGGTTGTTCTTCAGACAAGCCCATCATATCTCACTCTGGAGGTCAATGGTGTTCTTGATGTGACTGACCTTGAATGAAACCAACCAACATGTTGGGTGCCATGTATGACAAATTATGAGGAAGGTAGGAATGAAGACAGTCAAAATGCATTGAAGGTTTACTTTTCCCCACATGGTTAGGAGAGTCAGATGTAGATTTAGTTGTAAAATATTTTATTTTATATATTTGAGTGTGTGTGTGTGCATGTTTGCGCACACACAGGCGCATGCGCATGCACCTGTCATGTGTTGTGAGTGCATGGAGAGGCCAAAAGAGGGCATTGGTTCCTCAGGAGCTGAAGTTGCAGGAGGTTGTGAACTATTCAATGAGGGCTGGGAACTGAACTCTGATCCTCTGGAGCAGCAGCAATTGCTCTTGTCTGCTGAGCCATCTCTTTTTCTCTGGATTTTTTTTCCTTTATTTTTTATTTCTTCAAGTTATATCTCAATCGCAGTCCCCTCCCTATTCCCCCCTTGAGTCCCACCCTTCCACCCTCAACCCCCCATCTTCTTCCCTTTTTTTTAAGGTATTAGATTTGGTTTTTATGATGGAAAAGAATAGCAATTGACATACATTAAGTATTAATCATCAATATTGGTCCTGGATGTGTATAAAATACCACTTAATCTAGACTATTCTGACAAAGTGAGATAAGGAAACCTGCTGCAAATTCCAGTCAGTATGTGACAGAGTCACGGGGTGACTTCAGTGCTACTGAGCACTAGTCCTTGGATGCTTCATTTCCCAGCATATCACATAGCAGATAGGTCGTGTATCAATGAATGACAATAAACAGTTCCCATGATTCTGTTCCTCTTTCATGCTGTGTATATTCAACTTTCTGGGCTTTCCACTCTGGTCACACATGGGGTAGTTTTCTTTTCAAAATATAAAAAGCTTGGTGCTTTGTAATTTTCTTCTGATTCTGTCAACGTCTCCAATGACTGGGGAAGTTGTGGAGTGCACTAACGATGGTAGCTGCAATCAGAGCCACAATTAGACAGCGATTCACATGCAAAGGATTCATCATGCCAATTGATGCAGAATGACATGCCATCCTGCCTGGCACTGATTGCCGAATCCTTGAGTCTTAGGAGTTTGGTTATAATCACTTTTAGGCAAATGCCCTTCGAAGGTGTCATTATGGGTAATCTGACATGGAATATTTGTGAGCACGTGTGTGTTACTGTGACAGAATTAGAAACCCCTGGTGTATTGGAATCAGCATGGAATCACTACCTTGATTTGACTGGTGAGTTTTAGCCTATTTTAATCCACATGTTGGGGATGGCTCTGTATATATAACTGTTCCTAATGGACAGATCTTTTCCAGTGGGGCCGTAGACAAGAAGGAAGTGCTTTCATTTTGTTTTGCCTCCTTTGTCCATTGTGGGTCGCCCTGAAGCTGCCCCCCACTGTGCTGAGCATGAGGTTGATGAGATGTCCTTGTTTTAGAGGCACCGTCCTGGGACTACACAAGTGGTTTTATTACTTGCTGTTCAAAATATTCAGGATAAGCAACAGTGTGATGAGCTTTTTATCTCAGTCATCAAATATCAGCCCTGCATTTTCTGTAGATTCAGAGTTTGGGCATCAGATTTATGGAACCCCTTCTTTATTCCTCCTCCCTTCCACTCTCCTTCTTTTCTGTTTTTCTCCAATCAGTCCCTCCAATCCCCTGTCCCTTCTCCTACATCCTTCTCTAGCTGTCTTTCCTTTTTTCCTTCTTTCTTCCTTTTTCATGTTCTCCATTTCCTTCTTCCTTTCCTTTTTTTTTTGAATTACAGTATAAATTAATTAATTTTAGAGGTTAAAGTTCAGTTTCTTGAAACGTCAGAGAAAGCAACATGTAAACTCTGGTATAGAAAAACACATCAGCTCAACTCCATTATGGAAAAGGGGGTAATTTTCATCTGAGGAAAAAAATATCACACTTCCACTTCCTTGAGTAGACAAAAAAACTAATCAGGAGGGGTCTGTTTTGCGCCTTATAAACAGAAAAGAATAATGAAGGTGAAAAATGAATTATAGGCCAGCAACATGGGTGAGTATAAGTGAAACTTTCCTCTAAAATCATACATCATTTTGGAAAAGAAGACAAGTAATGCTTGTGGTTTTGAACTTTGGCATATTTAGCCATTCAAGGGTTAGATGGATATTCATTCATGTAAACAATGTGTAAAGTTTATGTGCACCCAAATTACTGCATAAATAAAAGCAAATGAGTAAAGCAGATGGTCTATCTCACATTTTTAAAATTTGTAATTATGAACATATATTAACTATACAAATTAATGATATTTCTTGTGTTATTTCCATACACACATATACAGTTTGCTCTATTTATCTTAAGTTTTTAAGTTTGATTCAATGAATTGTATTTAGTTAAAATAAATCTGTGAGTCAGAACAGGTGAGGTCTATGGGATCCCCATCTGACTGGAAGTACTGGAAGAAAAAAATCCTTCTCCGAAGATCTTGGTGTTACAGCTCATTGAGAAAACAGCTATGTTAGACGGTATTTAGTGAAACAGTTAATGTGTATGTTTATTCCAGGGTGAATAAGGGAAATGAGAAGGCGTTTCCAGGGTGGGTTTAGTTTTTGGTTGAGGCTTAAGGTATTGGGGTACCTCATTTGCATGGAGAGGCATTCCAGGTCCTAGGCTATGTGACTACCTTGAGAATTGTGTCATTGTGCTTTGTCTCCTGGGGCATGCAGTCAGGGAACAGGGAATGAGCTGTCCTTACCCCTGCCACTTTCAATATTTGAGATTTTCAGTCTCAAGACTGAGATTTTTCAGGGTTTGGACATGCCACTGAGTTCACTCTTGCTCCATGCCTATTTCCCTGGTCACCTAGCCAAAGTGCTCCTCATATCTATCTGTCTGTTTGTCTGTCTTTCTGTAAATTTATCTATCCATCTATCTATAATCTGTCTATTACCTATATTTTCTGCCATCTACATCTATCATCTATCTACATTTATCATCTATCTATCATCCATCTATATCTATCAATCAATCATCCATCTATTTATCTATTTATCATTTATCACCCAGCTATCTCTCTAATTTTGCCAATTTTTTTGACAAACATTTCAACAGCTAAGTGGCATTATATACAAATATGTCTAGTTGTAAAGGGTGACTTCTTTTTTTAAGAAAGATACTGAGCCTGGATCCCAATGGCATAGGATTGTTCTGTAGGCAGCAGCTGAGGGCTCATTTTCAAAAGACAAAATGTAGCTTTGCTTTCTCTCCATGAGGTTATTGGTCCCAAGTGCTGAGTTAACACAAATGAACAATTTAGCTTTCTTCCAGAATATGAATCTTTCTAATTGTGGATATGAAGATGAAATGTGAGCTCTGATCCATTGAATGAGGAAGGGCAAGGCTGACATTTTCAGACACGCTGAGATAGAATTCCAGATCAGAGCTCAGATTCAGGAAATTTGGGGAACCTAACTAATGGTGCCATATTGAATGGCATCTAATTCAATCTTGTGAAAATATAAAACCCAGTTTGAATTTATTAAAAGTTATTACATCTAATGTGTGGTAGGCATAGAGTTGGGTTGCTAGACATATAGTTGACAGGATGGACATGACCTTCGCTTTTAAAGGAGCTTAGATCTTAGTGGGGAAGATGTGTTAACTGGAGGAATTTAACAGTGAATATGTAAAAATATTTACATTTTAGCATATAGGCAAACTGTTAGGGAATAAGGATGGCTAGTAGTGGGAATGCGGCACTAGAATTATACATCCAGGAATATTTATCTACTCTTTGGGTCAGGATATGATACAGGCAGGCAGGACTGAGAGTCAGAATCACACTACTCTTGGAAACCGAATGTACTGGAACCTCAATGTATAAAACCCCTAGACAAAAACATGCAGCAAAGTAGTATGAAAGAGAAGCTTCAAGCGAATCACTATTCATACAGTAAGGTTGCAGTAGTCCATTCCTGCAGGGCTTCTGCTGTCTTTCCTCCTTTCCTCCTGTAAAATATCTGCTTATCCCTGTGCAGATCTCTTTCAGACCACCAGTTCTCCTTCTTAACATGAATTACACACTGGAGATTCACATACCATATAAAGCACTGCCAGTGGTTACATGGAAATTAGGAGTTGAATTAGTGAACACAATGACAATGAATTTTTCCTTCTGGGATGCCTTACAAAGCTTCAATAATGGTGAGTTATTGTCTCATTGTGTGTGTGTGTGTGTGTGTGTGTGTGTGTGTGTGTGTGTGTTGTGCATGTGTGCGATGTACATATATGTGTGTGGTGTGCAGGTATGTATTTGCTCATTGATTGTTCTCTCGTGGAGGCCAAAGGACAGCCATAGGTGTCATTGCTCAGTTGTTGTGCACCCAATTGTTTGAGATAGGTGCTCTCATTGAGATCTAGGGCTCAGGCTATGCTGCCTGGCCAGTAAGCCTCAGGATATACCTGTCTCTACCTTCCAAGCACTGGGATTATGTGTTTATTGTCACACCCACATTTTTAAATGTGGATTCTGAACATGGAACTCAGTTCCTTGTGCTTGTTGACTGGGCTGTTTCTCAGCCCCTTCCCTATGGTTCTGCAGGTTGAGATAAAGGTTTGGACAGGTTACTTGTCTTCTTAGGGGCTCTTTCCTTGACTTGTCAATAGCAGTCTTCTTTCTGTGTCTTCACTTAAGATTCTCCCCAGTCCCTATGTCTGTGTGTATGTGTCTTTATATCTTCTTAAAAGGGTATTGATCTTACTAGGTTGAGACCCACCCTGATGACCACATTTTAGTTTAATTACTCTGTAAGAGTTCTCATTTCCCATTATGACACCTTCTTAGATGCTAAGGAGTAGATCTTCACCATATGACTTTGGAAGATACAATCCAAATTATCACAGATGATGTCACTCAAGCTCATGCAGTTCTTCAAGAGAGCTCGCAGTCCTTCGTGAAGTCTGGTGGTGTTCACCTGGTCTTACATGATGCACTAATATGGCCTTTACTTTACCTGTATACAAAAGCTTATTGGTTACTTAAAGAGTGAAGGATGGAAGTTATGAGTCCATGGTGATGATTTAAGGCAAAGAGAAATAATTATAGCTTCTAGGGAAGAGATACCAGGTCTCTGAAGGCACAGTCAACAAGGAAACTTGCAGAATAGGTCAACTCTATGCCACCATGATCCCTGATGAGGACCCTGGAATGAAGTCCTATGCAAGGTATGCTTATGGAAATCAGGATGTGTTGAATGTTATTTGAGGTATTTCCATCAAAATTCTTACAGTAATCTATAAGATAGAATTAAAAGGGACATAAGTAACTTTTTTGGTGCACTATGTCCTCCCCGTCTCTGGGCCTAAGAAATTTCTGTGGCTCCCTTGCTTGGGACTTCTGGTATGAGCGCTGCACAGTCAGGAGGTGAAGGTGAAAGGTAGAGAGGGAGAGGGGGCAGCTTCTCAATCTCTTCTCACTCCTTACATCACCTTTTGTGAGCAGCTACCTAGCTCCTCTATTCTTTCTTTTACTAATTGTGAAGGTGTGGTTTTCCCTTTCCTTTACCTCTGTCCATCCATCTCTAAAGAATCCCTTTAGTGACTCTCATTGTCCCTTCGTGTGTGACATTTTCTGGAGTGACCTTGGCTGTACCAGAGATAAGTCTAGTTTCCTTAAGTCATTCAATAAAGAGTTGGATCATCACTAATGTCCCATTTGTGAATTGTGGATTCTTGCAGATGAAATGACTTTAAAGCTCATAGGACCAGGCATTCTGCTTACAGATGATGCTGCTAAAACTCATGGATGAGAAGTGACTCTGTATAAGAAAGGGGAACCAGGGCTAATTAGATGCTGAAAAGAGTTCCTCTGTATCCTCCCTCAGAAGAAAGGTCTGTTCCCCATGACTATTCTTCCCCCAGCTATTGGCTCTCCCTCTCTTTCAACAGAACTCTCAAGAGTGAGACTTTGGATTATATCAAAGGCCACTCCAGGCATCTGTGGGAACAAATGATTTCTAGCTCAGAATTTTTCTATTCACATTTTCTCCTCTAGGTTGCCTTGGAAGTTCAACGGGTAACTTAGATCATATTCTTCCCAGAATCCCACAGGCCATTTCAATGCAATAAAACATTCTGTTCAATGGACTTTGATGGATGCAAATTTATGCTAAATGAGCCTGACTTCATTAGCATGTAAACATATGTTATTGGTGGCAGCTTGCTGTGCCACATGCCAGATAGCATAGGTTGATACCCACTGGACACCCCAGCCTGCTTAGACTTGCATCGCTTCTGGCTATGGCTCCAGATGTTGTTTTTCTTGCACTACGGGGTATACATTTTTGTTAAAGGGTCATTTTCTTTCACAAATGGAAGGAACACAGGAAACACAGGGAAAATTGTGTTTCTATGTTGGTGTAGCAGAGGGAGCCTTCTAGTATATGGAGTCTTCGGAAACTTTAAAGGGCTGCAGCTCTTTCTGTCCAACAGTTCAAAGACTCAGGAGACTTGACACAAAGGTTGGGGTCTAATTCTATTTGACATTTCCCCATATCAATAGAGTTGTTGATACATCTGCTACAGTTAGAGGTATTTTCAAAAGAGAAAGAGAGAAGATACCACTCCAAAACCAAAGAAGAATGCAATGAAGAAGCTGATGGAAAAAAAAAAACTCTCTGCTCTTCCCTACTTGGTTGAACAGATTTATGAAGGCAAGGGTGTGCTTCCTCCTTCCTGAGCCAGGCAGGACTCAGGTTGATTATTGAAGAAATGCTTGGCTTTATTCACTCTAATGTATCAGTAGTGTGATGTAGAAAATAAATATAACCCCACTAATGGTACCATTGACTTTCGATTGCAAATCAAGGAAAGGGTAGTAAGAAAGAAAAAATAGGTTTTAAGACACAATGCTATAAAAGAATTTGATGTATCACCAGGTGTATGCTTAAGAGACAAAGGATGCATTCATTCTGGGAGGAATGGTCCAAATGATGTCTAAATGAAAAGTAGAAGTTAAGTATTGAAGAAATTGAGTAAGGATTCATAGTAGTCCAAAAATAAAAAGAGAGAGAAGAATATGTGCAGAATGCTTTTTTTCATGAGGAAACACAACATATTTAAAGACACAGTAGAGAAGCTGTTACAAGATGATGATGAAGAAAGTAGAGTATTGTGTGTTCTTAGATATTTTGTTCTTTATCTCACTAGCAGTGAAATGATGGAGAAAGTTGTTATGATGTCTATAAAGCAGGCAACATATAATATGCTTCAAAAGTGATCACATGGTCTTATAAAATCAAGTATACTTTTAATAGTTGATACATACTGTGGTGTTTTCAGAAGTCATAGCAGATCCACACCATGAGAGAACCCTCATGAACACTCTGGATTTCAGATGATCACATCTTGATATAGGTTGATAAATTCTAGTATATCTCCCACTCTGGAAGAGGATACGTTAGTAGGGGAAGTTTTGCATGTATGAGCACAGGTGGTATATGAGAGATCTTTGTAACCCTCGTTCAGTTCTCCCCTGAGTCTAAAACTACTCTAAAATTGTTGTCTTTAAAAATAGTTAGAAAAAGCCAACACTTCCTCCAAAACAAGAGCAATTAACAACCACAGAAACAAAAATTGATCACACTGGATGCTTTAGAACAGAAAAGAAGGAAAAAAGACTGGATTTACTTTCCTACCAGAAACAAGTAGATAAACAACCAGAATAAAACAGCCAGAGAGCCTCACAGCTGTGGTGCTGTGTCTGTGCAGTGGTGTAGACAAAAGAACAGTAGATGGAGTTTGTGACTGATCACACTTGCTGCCTTGAGGAGGTTTCCTAAATGGGGTGAAAGACAAGAAGGGGAGCAGAGTCCTGCAGTCCTCATTAAATTAAAAGCACAACCCATACCACAAGGAAGATAGGAAAGTGAGGATTCACAAGGAAGGGCACTAGAGAGAGAAACTGAGCTGCTCAGAGTCTGAGCTCAGACTGTCTCTTCAATTTCCCTCTGGAGTGTTTATAGGGATACAGAATGGAATCATATGACGGGAAAAACCTCAGGAAGTAATACCACAGCTTGAAAGGAACAGAGTCACACGGAGCTGGTTATGGTGCCTCTGTCTACTAACGAGTGTCAAACTCGTTATTTCTTACTGAGAAATTCAGTTTTTTTTTCTTGTGTGGGTCAATGTTGACCTTACAACTAATATTTCTCTTGTCTTCTTAAAAAATGAGGGCCTCTGCCTTGTCGTATTGTATCTTGTTTTGCCATGTTTGGTTGTTGTATCTTGGAGGACTGCTCTTTTCTGAAGGGAAATAAAGGAGGAGTGGATCTGAAGGACAAGGAAGCTCAGAGGAGTGGAGGGAGGGGAAACTGTGGTCAGGATATATTGTATGAGAGAAGAATCTACTTAAAAAACAAAAAACAACCCCACTAACAACAAAGTCCAAAAGTAGGAAAAGATTAGTTGTTTCTAAGTAATTATTTTTTTAATATTTATTTATAACTTCAGATTACATCTCCATCGCAGTGTCCTTTTTCCACCCCTCCAGTCTCACCCTCCCACCCTCTACCCCCTACCCCTTCCTTACATAACAGTCCTTCGCCCCAGAAACAATGAAATCATGCAATTTGCAGCCAAATGGATGGAACTAGAGAAGCTCATCCTAAGTGAGCTAACCCAGACCCAGAGGGATGCACATGGCATCTATTCACTTATAGTCGGATTTTAGCCATATAGTACAGGATAACTATACTACAATGAATGCACCAAAGGGAACATGGACATAGATTTTTTTTCCTGTCAGTGAGACTCTTTGCCCTAGTGGTGTTGCCTTGTAGGCCCTGAGTATATGATGAGGTTTCTAAGTAAGTCTACAAAAAAAAAAGCCTTTAGAATATTCATTATAGCAAAAACCTTTTTTGCATTCCAGTAGAACTCAACATGTACCCTTCTGTGGAGACAGTGATTGTGACAGGTGGGTGCTGTTAATTCCATTGGCCACTGGTATGATCAGAATTACACAGGACAAGCCAATGAGTACATTTGTCACATTGACTCACTTAGAAAATGTGATTGTGGGGACTGGAGAGATGGCTCAGCAGTTAAGAACACTGACTACTCTTTCTGAGGACCTGTATTTAATTCCCAGCACCTCCATCACAGGTGATTAACAACTGTCTCTAGCTCCAGTTCCAGAAGATTGGACATATTCTGGCTTCGGTAGGCATTATATGCACATAGTGCACAGACACACATGCAAGCAAAACACCCATACACTTAAATAAAAAAAAAAAAAACAAATCTCAAAAAATTGAAAAAAAAGGAAAAATTATTTTGGAAAAAAATATACTGCAAGGAGGGGTTTGTAACCTGAAGTATTCCAACTCCCCCTATTTTGGTTTTTCAAGACAGTTTCTGTGTAGCTCTGGTGGTCCTGTAACTCTCTTTGAAGACCAAGCTGACCTCGAACCCTCAGAGATCCTCCTGCCTCTGCCTCCTGAGAGCTGGAAGTAAAGGCATGCACCACCACACCTAGTTATTTCCCCCTTTTTATTCTGTTTAAATCTATATAAAGTCATTCAATTATAGTATTATTTAATATGTAAATTATACTGCTATATAGAAAATAAAGTATGGTTTCAAAATAAAATACATTCAATATATCCTACAAAACCAACCAAAGAACTGAAAAACTGAAATGTGTGAAATCTTTAAACAAATTACCAGGTATTCAAAGAAGTAAAATATACACTGTATAGTGACAGGCAAAAGTCTCAAATAGACTCAGAAAATACTCACGTGATGGAATTAGGAGATGAGACCATTGTGGCTGCCGTCACAGTTATATTCCAGGTGCTCAAAAACGTACAAGAAATGTTAAACAGGTTCCTCAGAAGGTTGGAAGATACAAAGGACTCAAATTTAATAAACTGACAAAAATAACCCAGAAAACAAATTAACCAACTAATTAAACCAGACCAGACCAAACCAAACATAAAAATCAAAACATAATAACCCCATCCTCCCCCTGCTAGACACTGTCATGTGCTGATGACACTTACATTTTGTATGCTGTGAGTTCAATCCCCTTAATGTGGTTCCTTTCCCAGCAATCCCAGTGGCTTCTAGTAGAACACAAATATGTCAGATTCTTAGATACAATTCATACAAGACATTATGAAACTCTAATTTGTGAAATATTGTTCTAAACCTTAGAATCTCATCCCCCCCCCTTTCTCCACATATTATGTTGAAACAGCTACTTGTTTTAAAAGTCCTGACTTCAAAACACACAGAACTACTTCCCATTCATGCTGAATTGCTTTTAGTTTAGATTCTTAAAAAAAAATTATGTGTGTGTATGCATAACATGTGTATGTGTACATTTGCATGTGTGTAGGACATATGTGTGGACCTGAGTGTGGAAGGAGAGGCCAACCTTGGGTGTTGTCCCTCAGATGTTGTTTAACTTATTTTCGGGCACAGGATCTCTCATTGGGATCCGAGCTAATTGATTAGCATAGGCTGGCCAGCCAGAGAATCCAGGGATCCTTTTGTTGTCTCCCCAGTTTTGGGATTAGAAACTCTAGCTACTACACCCATTTTTTTTTTTTTAATGTGGGTACTCAGGTTTAAACTCAGGTCCTCCTGCTGTTTAAACCATCTTGCCAGGCCCTTAATTCAGAGCCTGACTACTCTATTTCATGTGTTGATGTAGTTTCCCGACAGCTGCCCTTCTACAACCTGTACTTCTGGCTTTCCTTCCATAAAATGCTACAGAGTCTTCCTTGTAAAGTATGATCTTAGGATCAATCAAAATTTGGAAGAAACCTTCCTGCTTCTCCAGGACATTCCTCTAGCACACACAAAATGTTTTGTGTAATTTGACTCCAGGCTGAAAAACTTTACACTTTTTGCAGAGCACTCTTAATTGTATATAATGATATTCAAATCTCTCCTGTATGTCATTGCGGTTGTCCTTTCCCATCTGTATCTCTCATGATTTTTATCCTACCATTTACTGCTTACTATACCAAGTACTCCATTCACATCATGTTGCTCTTTCTTCAGTCCAGTTTTCTGACTCTGTCTTCTGTCATGTTGCTCCCTCTGCTGGATGTACTATTTTTAAAAATCTAGATACAAAATTTGTGCATGTTCCCTAGAGAACAACTCAAATCTAGTTCCACTAAATTGTTCCAGGTTCTGCCACATCATCTCATATCCTATGATAACCTAAAGATGGTATTTCATTGAGTATACATTATTTTGTCTTAACTATGTTAATATTAATTTATTTGAAGGCCGGACTGAGATTGCATTCACTTTTCTTTCTCTCTTAATACAAGTGAGTGAGCTTTGTGAAAAGCCACATCGAGAGCCCAGAGAGGTGACTCTAGCAAAAATGTGCCTGGTGTACAAGTATGAGGAATTGACTTCAATGCCCAGAAGCTACATAAAATGTCAAGAATGGTGGTAAACACCTACAACCCCATTGTTGGTGAGACAGAGACAACAGGACCCCTGGAGATTTCTGAGAAGCCAGTTTATGTAAATTGGTGATCTACAGGTCAGTGAGAGACCTTGTTTCAAAAAGTAAACTGAGGAATGACCAAGGAAGACAACTTACACGTGTGTGTGTGTGTGTGTGCGCATGTGCACGTGCACACACACACACACACACACACACACACACACACACACACGTCAAATAGAGTAAGTTGTTGCATACTTGCATACTGATGAAAAAGAAGTAATTGATGCATCTCACCACTATCAATAAATATTTAGGCAACAGAGACATAGCACCAGCTATACTAAACAAATCCATGTCAACACACATTTTTATTATGTACATAGCAACTAAGACACCAAATACAATAGAAAAACATGACCTAAGTATTAAACATTTATCACAAAGACATGTATTTAGTCAGGAATATGATGAAACAGGCTCTAGTAAGTTCAACATAATCCATTCTAATGAATTTTTAGTTGAAGCAGGCCAAGCATTTAGCATTCCTGGAGAAGGGCACATGTATCTTTAATATTTGCTTAACATTTTCTTTTCTGATTCTCTTTCTGAAGGGCTGTGTACATTGTTGACCAATGGCCTTACGGGGAGGATTACAGCTGAGTCCATATCCTCTCAACTTTCTTCAGACAGTTTATATTTTTGTACAGTAATTTCACTTCACCAATAATTCTCTAAAGTTTATTCTATCATGAGGGTTGCCAATACAGAAGACTTTGTGTAAGGACAGTCTTCAAATTTATGATTACAAGAAATTTGACTTGTGACTGTTATTATTTGTGTGTGTGTATAAAATTTTCTTTTTTAACAATTTCATACATGTATATAATGCATTCTGGTTACTTTCACCGTCCAAAATTTCTTATCTCCTATCCATCCCTGTTAATATCCCTCATCTTCATAAGCCCCTTCTAACATTCATGTCCTTTTGTTTTGTCTTCTGATTCACTGAGTTTTAACTTGGGCCATCTGTGTGATCAAGGGGTTTGAACTATCCTTTGGAGCCTTCTGGGCTCACTTGTGGGCACAACAATTGCAGAAAATGACTGCCTCTACCCTAGAACCTACAAATATTCAATAGTTGAGTAGGTTAGTATATGGTCCCTTCCTCATCTGTGATTGACTGGTGACAGGCCTAATTTTTTTACAGGCAAACAGAATTGCTGTAAGATCACATTTGAAATATTCATATTGTGATGGGCAGAAGATGACATTTTGTATCTTCTGGTGTTTAAATTCTTTCTGCAACACTTCCTGAGCCTTAGAAGGTGGGGGTATAATTGTCCCAATTAGGGCCAAGCACTCAATTGTCACTTAGCAGTGCCACGAGGAGCCATAAGTCTCTGTATTCATCACAGTTCATTGCACTACCCCCAACCCCCATCTCCACTCAACTATTCACTACTGGTGAGTAGTAGGGGAGAGGAAGTAATTGTCTTAAGTTGTATATGCACAGGTGAGTCCATCAGGCTTCTAAGAATTGCTTGAAACCTATAGTCACACAAATGTACTGGTTAAACTCAGTGGGTCACATGACAGACAAAAACCCCATGAATATGAGAAAAGGATTTGTAAGGAGAGATGGTTGATGGGTGGGAGGGAGATAGGACAGGGTGGTGGAGGAGAGTAACCAAAAGGCTAGGTATATTGGCTATATCATTGAATATTGAATATAGTCTTACATAATCCATTCAGTAAATGATACTATCTTCTCCATTTTACTGATGAGGAAACTAAGAAACAGAGAGGCTAAGTCACTTTCTAAAATAACAAATTTAGTAGTCACACTAGGATGTGAACTCGGTCAGCCTTATTTAAAGTTTATGCATCTATCATCTATCGATTGATCTATCTATCTATCTATCTATCTATCTATCTATCTATCTATCTATCATCAATGTATATGGTTATTGGTTTACCCATCCCAAAATTTCATGAGTAGAGATCAGAGGACAAGTTGTGAGGGTCAGTTCTTCCCACTAGGTGGTTCCTGATGATTGAACTCACTCAGGTTATCAGACTTTGCAGTAAGTACTTTTAACTAATGAGTCATCATGCCAGCCACTTCCCTTTAAGTTTACAGTTCTTTCTAATACAAAATGAACACCACTAGTTATTGCACAAGCCTTCATGCATAGCTTATAATAAAGCACAAAAGTATGTTACTTAAGCACAGAGATCTGTTGTAGTTAGGGTTTGCATTCACTTAGCTTCCCCACCTCTATTTTGAGATAGGGTCATACGTAGTCCAGTCTCGTCTCTAACTCATTACGTAGTCCAGGATTCTCCCCCTCTCTCCACCCACTCCCTGAGTCCTATAAATTCAAGTGTGCATTACCACACCATTCTCAGGACTTTGTGTTTATTGTCATAAATATGTAGGACCCCATAGAATTAATTAGAATAGAGCCAGATTTCATGTGCAGAACCCACTTGGTATCCATAGCTGGAAGTGAGTGATGATATAGTTTTCTCATAGCTGAATTCACAGTGAATCAAACCTACTGTTTGTCACTGTTATCTATGTTTTACAAGACCTTGGCCTTTCTTGTACCCAGTAAAGGCTTCTCATCAGCATGTGCTGGATAGGGTCATGGTTACTGTGCACTAAATGTCCTGAGCTGGACTAGGGTGGCTCTGTCTTATCTGGCTTCCCTGCTGCTTCTTTTTGTCAGAGATTTCCAGACTCTCTGAGACTTTATAATTAAAAGGTTGATCACAACAGCATTGATTTTGAATACCGTAGCCTTGAGGTACAAGTTTCTAGGATCTTTCTTGGATGTTCGATGGCAGAAGATTGGCAAATACACTGATGGGAGGATAGAGGAGAGTAGGCAGGAACTCATGGGCAAAGTGGTCTTCCATGTCCACCACAATACAATGGAGTGATGAGTTTTGTATGCTCTTTGCAGGCTGACCTCTGTCTTTAATGGAAGAGGTGTGGTCTCTTGCCCATGGAGAACTCAGTACACCAGAGATTGTCAATCTCCAGGTCATTCATGGAGTTCCATGAGCCTCCCTGCAGTGACCAATAAGTCTTTTAGCAGTCTTTGTGGAGAATCGGACCACTGGTGTTCTCCATTCTGCTGACTTTGCAAATGGGATCCAGAAAAGAGCAAATTATTTATTACTTTGGATTCTGAGTCCTTTTCTTTGAAATATGGATGTCCTTTGCGCAATCTGTGCTGGAGTACTTGATCATTCTGCTAAATCTTTCTAAGAGGAAACATTGAAAATAGACTGAGCTCTCCATCTCTCTGTCTTTGTCTCTTTTCTTCTTCTTCTTCTTCTTCTTCTTCTTCTTCTTCTTCTTCTTCTT
>CAJQZJ010034182.1:2656449-2667594 GCA_907164525.1 Lophiomys imhausi
TCTTCTTCTTCTTCTTCTTCTTCTTCTTCTTCTTCTTCTTCTTCTTCATCTTCTTCTTCTTCTTCTTCTTTACTTTCTTTCCCCTCCCCTTCTCTTGTTGTTGCTGCAAAGAACATTCATGTTTAAAAACAATTTTTAACCCATCTTTTGTCTTTTTGTGTAATGTATTTCCCAAAGTAGATTAATTGAGCAAACAAATGTGCCTATAGATACTTGACATGTTGACTTTCAAAGAGGGTGTTTTACTGTACATATTATCAAGCATGGCATGGCAGTTTCCCATAGTCCCAATTAGACTCTGGAAGAGATGGTGTTAGCTCAGAGGTTGTTACGAGTATGAGATGGTAAGGTCAAATGTTGCCTGGCAGTGGGGAGTGGAGTGGATGGGTGATGAGGGTGGCTACAGATTGTTGAGAATAAAGAAGTACAGTTCATTAGCAAAGGATCCCAGTACTAATTCTGAGTACATCTATCTTTCTAATGTTTTTTCATAATGCAATTTTTCATTTTTTTATTTTTATTTATTTATTTATTTATTCAAGTTACATCTCAATAACAATCTCCTCCCTACTCCCCCTTCCAGTCCCATCCTCCCACCCTCTTCCCCCTTAATCCCCCATCCTCTTCCCTTTTTTAAAGTTTAAGGTATATCTTTTTCCTCCCAACAGCTCCCCCTTTCAGTCCAACAAATGGCTCTTTCTCTTATAACAATAAATACAACACAACAGGAATAATTAGGCCACAATTATGACAGTTATAGGGCTTAGCATTCATTCCCAATGTCCAGTTCTAGGTATTTGGCCCCTGACTTTAACATTCTACTATGTAACCAACTCCATGAGTTTAAAGTTCTATATCCAACTCAGCTTCCATCCTGACTTGCATCACAATTTTAAAAACATCTTAGATCCAGAACACCCTCTTGATTCCTAAACAACTCAAAATTTAACTATGAGAGTCTAGCTATCTATTCTTCAACCACCTCAGAGACCTGAGAGGGATAAATATATCGGATTATATAGGAAGACAGACTTATGGGAAGCATTTCACATGGGAAAGTGATAGCATCTGGATTTCATCTTTAAAAGATTTTTTAACTCTTAACTTATCCATTTGTAAAACCGATTAGTGTTATTTACTATAGATTGTGATGGGTGATCTTTGCAGTCAGTGCTGAATCTAACTTGTCTTCTTGACTGGTGATGGGCAGAGGTCAAGCATGAGGCCATGCATACTAAAAGAGACCATGATCTTTGTGATAAAATATGAGATTGGTTGGCAGAGGGAAGAGAAGGACTCCAGCTATTGCAGGATGTGGGCTTGGGCAATGATCAGCTATGGACATAGGTGTTAGAGACATTTTTCTCTTGGAGTACAGGTACCGTCTGCTGTGTAATGTACACCACTTATACGTATGTTGATTTGAGAAGGTAGATAAATAATGAAATAAGGCACGATTTCCTATTGTAAACTTAAACCCACCTGTATATACTCCAGTCAAATGATTTCAAAGTCATCAAGACTGTATTTGATGAGTTGTCCAAACTAAGCAGAATGACGTCTGAAAGACTGTAACTTAATGCTTCTCCTAGGAATGTTTACAATTGAAGAAGTTGAGAAAAGATGGGAAACTCCTAATAATGCATCTTTAAATGTTTTACTTCAAGTGTATGTCACCAGCACAAGGTGTGAGCTTAGAAACATGGGGCTGAACTTGTGCCTCAGATGTTCTTTGTTTCCAACACTTGCTTTAAAATAATTGTTTTTTGATAGAACTAATTTAGGGTAGATATGAATGAGTGGCATTTTGTTCTAAGAAGGAAGACATTGCAGTTTGCAAGGGTAGGGAATTAGTTTGCTAAAATTCCTGTAGTAGAAACTGGAGAGCTGGCTTAGCAGTTAAGAACACACACTTCTGATCCTAGTACCCAAGTTAGGCAGTTCTCAACTTCTATAACTCCAGCAGATCTGACATACTCTTCGGAACTCCATGGGTACTGTCTTCATACATACAAACCCATACTCTCTCATACACATGGACAAATAAGTAAAACAATATTTTTTACAATTCCTGTAGCTATATTAGCTATGGCTATTCTTATATGATCTGACTGGGAATGTGACTACTCATTTGTGTCCTCTGCAAAAATGGGACCTGTTCCCTTGAAGTGACTGAGGGTTCTGCCATTCCTTTCTGCTTTCACAGCAGTTTCCAGAAAAGCATGTCATTTTCTCAGTTATCATCATTAGTCTCTTCAATAAAACTCCTTAAGTATTCCATAAACTGAATTTAAGGCTGTCCAGGGGACTTCCTGGTATCCATCCATCTTCTCTCTCTTTATTATATATTAATGGTTAGTGGCTATGACATTGAGATTGTTTCTATTTCTTCTTTCCCTACACAAAAGGAAAACCTGCTGTTATGTCTTTAAGTGAAAATTTCTTGGTATGTTTTGGGTGTGCTATCCATCTTGGCACCGTGTTCCTTCCCATATATTGTTTTTTATTTTTATGATTCATTTTATTTTTATTCATGTGCATGAATCTTACCTTTTGTGTGTGTGCATATGTGTATAAATGCACAAGAGGGCATATGATCCCCCAAAGCTGGAGTTAGCGGATTTTATGATCTGTGCAACATGCTGCAAGGAACTGAACTATGGTTCTCTTGCAGGATCAGCAAGTTCTCTTAACTTCTGAGCCGTCTCTCCAACCCCGTGCAACCTTTACTTTCTTTCTAAAGAAAGAAATAGCTTTTCCTCCTTTTATGCTGTAGAAAAGTACTGAGTGTCTCATCCATTTCCTTTTCTCCAAATGATTTAAAAAATAACTGTCTCTTTACTTGTAATGTTTATTCATTGCTCAGTTTTTCATTATGGTTATCAGAACTTTCTCTTCTAGCTGAAGGTCAAAATGCCTATATTTTAGACCATACTAGAGTTTATGCTTTTGTCTTTCCTATTTTAATATAATATTTTAATTTATTCTTTGAGATTTTTATCCATGTCTACAACATTTTTATGATTCTTCCCTTTAAAATACCCCTTTAAACTGATAAGAACAGATACTACACTTGATCTTAGCCAATTTGCGGTGAGAAGCAACTGGCCGCTGAGCATCATGGGAGGTCTCATGGATCCTCGAGACCACCAAGGATCGTGAGAGAATGCCATAGAGACTCCATATAAGCCAAAGATCCATGAGGTCTCGCTCTCTTCTTCCTCCTTCCCTCTTCAACTGAGAGGCCACCTTGAAGAAGATCACCACAAGGTAGGTATGCCATTAACAGAATTTAGACTTCTGTAGCCCAAGGCAAAGGCATAGCATAAACTTGGTGAGAGAGGGTCTTTTAAAAATGCCTGTCTTGAGGCCCCAGAGTGTCGGAAAAGTGATTGAGGCAAGCGGAGTTACAAAGCTGCTTGGAGAAGCTTGGGACTGGCCCAGGCCAAGGAGACCTTGGAGGCAAATCTTAACTGATTGAAAAAGCCGCCCTCAGTTGGTGGTTGGGACTAACTGATTTTATAAACTGGCCACAATTTGATGGTGAAAATAAACTGGCCTTAAGAACTGGCAAAATAGGGCCCAATGGACTTTAAGCTTAAGGGACAACCTGATGGGACTGCTGTAAACCAGGCCATCCTGCACGGACATACGCTAAGAATATTAATATCCTTTTAAGAAAGTTAAAACAGTGTTAGTTGGATGTTTTTAGGTAAAGAGTAGAGTGTTCTTTGATAGATATTGGGGTGTTTTTAGATAGATTATAGATGATTAAGGTTTAGGTTATAGGATTTAGGTATTTTATAAATGCTTGTTAAGTATTAATAAATATAAGTATTGGTAAATAAAAAATACCCCTTTAATTTTCTGTCTTCTTTTTTTTCAACAAACCTTAGAGTGACATTAATAATACCTATATATGTATCATGTGTGTTCATCCACTGTATCATGGTCAACCCACCAGGGAAAACGGCCTTAAAAAAACCTGACATTCTCTCCCAGCCATCAACTGTCAATAGATCATCAGCTCGGGGTGGTAGCTCATGTGTCCCTCCTTGATTCATGTTGGTTTGTTGGCTTGATCTTGTGCAGGTGTTATGCATGTTAATGTATCATTTTACACATCTGCTTATGTGAGTCAGGGTCTCATGTAGTGCAGCCTGACTTTGAACTCACTATGTAGCTCAAGGGGGGGGGGGCCCTGCCTCTACCTCCCAAGTTCTAAAATTACAGGCAGGTACTACCACATTGAGTTTTTCTTTCAAAATCTTGTGTGGCTTACAAATATGATTCAGTATCCATATTTAATTTAATTTTTTTTTTTTTACTGTAGGTCTCTTAGAATTTGTCTGTGTTACAGCTCTGAGGGAAAAGCTTCTCCAATGGAGGCATTGAGACTCTGAAGTGAAGGCTTCTCCAATGGAAGTGTTACAGTTCTGAAGGGAAAGGAATCCTAGCAGTTGGGAGCCAAGGAATACCACAAAGTCATAGGACTCAACAAACCTCACACAAGAGATTTACTAGGAGAGATACAAGAGGGCAGGTGCCTTTGCTGGACTGAGACACAGCAAAGAACTGGGCAGGAGACAGGTTTGAGGGGAGGAATTTTCCAGGGTAGAGATTTTCAGGGTGAGGACTGGCGTGACTTCAAGTCCCAAGCTTGGATTAAGCCCAGGATTGGTGGGATTCCATGCTCAGGGATTAGTGGGTTTTGGTCATTTAACTTCATAGGGAGATGGGCTCAGAACTTTTACCCTGTAATGTCTACCAAAATGTTCCACATATACACAGGGATTCTGTGCTTTACTTACTTGATCAACAGTGTCATTCAATACTTTTTGTGAGTTTGTCTGTTATACCACATGCTTGAGCTTCTTGCACGGACAAGATATCTTGCAGGTATTTGAAGATTCTATTGAATTTCCACAAATAATGTGATGGTCATGAGGAGGACTCATGGTGGTAAAGTATGTATTAGTTTGTTTTGTTGCTATGAAAAAATAACTTAATAAAAGCAATTTGAAGAGAGGGAAGGTTTATTTTGGTTCTCAGTTTGAGAGTACAGTCTATCACGGTGGAAAAAAAATTGTGACAGGGACATGAGGCAGCTGGTCACACTGCATTGGAGTCAGGAAAAGAGGAGATGAATGTTAGTACTTGGCCTATTTTCTCCTTTTTATACAGTCCAGGACTTCAGCCTTTGAAATGGTGCTGCCAATATTAAATGTGGGTTTTCTTGCTTCAGTTAACTGAGTCTAGAGTCTCTTTTGCAAACAGGCCCACGTATTTGTGTTTGACTCTTAGGTTATTCTGTATTTAGTTAAGTTGACAGTCGACCCTAATCACCACAGAGGAACACGCCAGAAGTTAGAAGGCCTGAATGCTATGTTAATATTTTGACCTGCTAACTTGTACTCAGAAATTGCTACTGCCCAATAGAGTAGGGATAGAGTAGGGGTTTGTTTCTAAGGCCAGAGCTGTTCAGAGTGAAGAAGCAGCTTGTAAGAGAGATTATAGGATGGAAGGAGCTTGACTAAATCCCTTACCTTTATCTTATTGCTATATCTGTCTTATCCTGCTACATGACATCATGAATATATTCTTTTTACATAGGTATAGTAAGAAGAATTTTTACCTAAAATGAGATATATGCATGCTAAGTATATTTTCTTTGTGTTATAAAATAATGTGATAAAAGGAAAAAGAAAAATAAACCACCTATAAAAAGATGGAATGGACAAACTAGTACTTAAATTTCTTATGTTCCTGTTAGCTGATATCTGCATCAATTAGTGAGTTCCTATTATACACTGCATTTTTTTCCTGGAATGTTATGAATTAGTATGTGTGTCTTTCTGTTTTGTTTTTGTTTTTACTTTCCTACCGTTTTTAAAAATCAAAATTAAATTTTTATTGATTTATTGTGAATTTCACATTATGCACCCCAATCTCACACATTTACCTATCCCTTCATACCTGCCCTCCACCCTTGCAAACTTCCCTCTCAAAAGAAAAAAAATCTTGTTGTGGAAACTATGTAATAGTGAGTTCCATAGTATATAAAAGGGTATACCATTTTGTCCACACTTTCTTACTTACAAATGTTCATTGCAATGAGTCATTGATATGGTTTGAGACCTCTGCTTCTGCTACCCTATTAATACTGGATCCTCACTGGGACTCCTCTCAGGTATCCTGTTTTTGCCCTGTGTCATGGAGATCCTGCAGCTTTGAATCTGTAGGACTGGCCCCTTCATACACTCCACCAGTTTATAGATGGTGTAGATGTTGGGAAGGGTCAACTCAAAGTCCTGTATCTACACTTGGGTGGTAGGTGAGCTTGTCAGCCTGCCAGGTCTCCTTCAGTGGGTCCCTCTTTTAAGAGCTAAATATTGATCTATTTTATAAAAATTTGTTCTAACAAATTGATTTGTTGGTTTAAGAAGTAAAATAAATAAATGATGAAAATATCTGGTATGCATTATAAGTGCTAACATTTAAACCATTTCCCTTTAGTACCTGAAAACATCCTAGCACATGTTCATAGTCTGCATTCCTTTCTGAAGTGCACTCAGGAAAAGTTGTCTCTTTCAGGGAAGGAGGTCTGTCTTCACCTTTGTGTGTCTAATTTTCTTATCTGACCATTTTCGTAATCCCAAAGAAACCATTGGAATGCTAACAAGAAAAATTTTGCAATACTGTATTCAGAATAGTGGAGGAGAAAACCCTTTAGGCACCAGGAATATTTCCAAACATTTTCTCTAATAAATACGGTAGTGTAGTATTAACTCTTCCCATAAATCAACATCATTACTGGATGTGGTTCTTCACAGCTGTAATTCCAGTACTTGGGAGGATGAGACTGGAGGATTGTTATGGGTTTGAGGCTATCTCAAACTATAGAGTGATTCAGGGCCAGCTGGGTTACACAGTGAAACTATTTATCATCTATCTATCTATCTATCTATCTATCTATCTATCTATCTGTCATTTATCTACCTGTGCGTGCGTGCATGCGTGTGTGTGTGATACTATGTGTGTGGAAGTCAGAGGACAATTTGTGGACTCAATTCTCTTTTACCATTTGAGTACTGGGAATAGAACTCACAGTAAATATGGGTTCACAGCAAGAATTTTTATCTGCTGAACCATTTTGACAGTCCAGATTTGGATTTTATATCTTATATTAGATCACATTAAAAACAGACTGCTGTCCACAAAAAGGACAAAACTTGGTAGCAGGGAAGTCGACAGCCTAACTCTGCCAAGACAGGGTAGGTAAGTCCTTCATAATCCCTGCTCTACAACAAATGTCTGTCATAGAAACAGGACCCAAAGGCTGAAGACTGATGCAGGAATGTATGGAGAGAAAATGGGAACTGTCCAGGCAGTCATTGGTATGTCCTTTCTTAGTTTTGGAAGCTGCAGGCCCTGCACTTCCTATATAAGCAAATATATTTATCCCTCTCAGGTCTCTGAGGTGGTTGAAGAATAGACAGCTAGAGTCTCATAGTTAAATTTTGAGTTGTTTAGGAATCAAGAGGGTGTTATAGAACTAAGAAGATACTCTTAAAAGTGTGTTGCAAGTTAGTATGAATGTTGAGTCACATATAGACCTTTAAACTCAAGGAGATGGTTAGATAGTAGAATGTTAAAGTCAGGGGCCAAATATGTATAAACTGGACATTGGGAAGGTATACTGGGCCATTTAACTCTCATAAATGTGGCATATTTATATCTGTTGTTTTGTATAATACTTACTGTTATAAGAGAAGGAGCCATCTGTTGGACTGAAAGGGGAAACTTCTGGGGGGAAGAGGGTGGAAGGGCGGGATAGGAAGGGGGAATAGGGAGGGGTTTGTTACTGAGATGTAACTTGAAGAAAAAAAATAAAGTATTTAAAAAAAATTTAAAACTTATATGGGAAAATTACAATGTTCCCCCAAGAACTGTAGAACACAAAAACCTCAACAGTAGGTATGAAAAGACCTCCTTTGATTTTTTGGTCATTATTGTCCAAGAGATTCCCTCAAACATTATAAGCTACTGTTATTGCCCTGGTTACCTCCCAGAAGATGAAGAACAGTTTGTATTGCTGAAGACGTCATGTTCTTTAGACACAGGACCTGTATGATCTGAGAAGGAAGTGACCAGAAAGCATTTTTCCTGTGGTCTAGCTTTAATGGAACTGGAAGGAACCATGCAACCTTCCAAGAAAGGGAAGCAACCAATATTCCTACCCATCTCTGATGCTTACAAACCACAGCAATGACTAGCATGGCATGATAATCCTAAGGGTACAGTAGTGGCAAACATACCTTGGAGATAACCAGCAACTTCATAATTAAACCTGATGCCAGCTCAATAAGAAGAAAATCATGCCTGGAACTAGAAACCCAACCAACTGCCTGAAGCTAGTGAAGCTATGGATCTTGGAGAAAAAGCTATGGCCACATTATACTAAACAAGTGTAATTCCTAAGTACATTATAAATATTTATCTTATACCCATAGGTAAGCACAGGTCTCACCCCTCATCAAAGAAGGGTGTCATTGCAACAGACAGAGAGCATTACAGAAAGTCACAGCCAAGCAAAATGCAAAAAAAAAAAACAAAAAAAACAAAAACCAAAACCAAAAAACAAGGGATCATGTGATATTTAGTAGCAACTAGTAGAGTCACAGTATAATTCCTGTACTTAAGGTTCAGGGAACATCATTGATAAGGGGTCAGAAAGATTGTAAAATCCAGGTAAACAGGGGCTCTGATGTAAGATAGTAACTCTTAAAAATGATAGAGAAGATACATTCATGAAGTCTCATCATCATGGCTGCCTAAACAAGTCCAGAACAAGGATGATATCAATAGACATATTAATGTGGAAAGTAGAAATCTTGTGGGGTTCCAACTATAGGCAAAGAACTAGAGCAACAAAGGAATGCTGAGAGAGGGAGCAATAGTTCTTCTTAGGGAATAAACCCCAAGTTGGTTATCCAAGATCAAGTGATCATCCCTGATATCAAATGCATATGAGTAACATTATTATATGAACTGAGTACATTGTTATTAAGTCTCATCATTGTATGTGTGTGTGTGTGTGTGTGTGTGTGTAGAGGAATTTTGATCCAGCAACATGGCTGTTTTGGCAAGGAACCACATCCAAAGATTTTTTAGGTCTATGTGATCTGGCTGGAATGGAGAAACATCCTGGATTAAAGTATTACCTAACTGGAATTCAGACATGCCCTTAGTATACATCTTTAATCCCAAACAACGAAGGTAAGGTTAGTTTGTAGAATGAAGCAGCCATGTTTGAGAGTAATGTCTAATTGAGGGGCAGACAAAGTGGTGAATTAGAGAAAATTTTGACAAAATAAGTCAGAGATAGGATATTCCCAACTCTCACAAGAGCATAACAGGAAAGGGGGGTACTTAAGAGCAACATAGGGAGAGAGAAAATGTTTTTTAGTGAGAGTTGGGACAGTTTTACAGAGACAGGTTGCATAGGGAACATGCTGAAGACAGAACAAGCCAGATAATAAAAAGGAGCCAGAAGATTAAAGCATATTGCCAGAATTAGTGTGAGGCCAAGTCAGAATACAAGAGAAGTTAGTTTGAATCAGTCAGCTTAGAGAGTAGTTTAGGCCATAACAGCTGAGTTGAACCAGTCAGAGAGAGTTCAGAAAGAGCCATAAAGACTTGGGAACTGCTCTCATCTCATCCTCCCATCTAAGGAAATAAAAACATTTACAATGTGTGTGTGTGTGTTTGTGTGTGTGTGTGTAAAAACAGAGGTCATGAATTTTTTAGAAAGCAAGGGGGATATATAGCAAGGGTTGAAAGGATGAAAGGAAAGGGGATACTGAAACCGAACTTTTAAATTATTATTTATTTAACACTTATTTATTTATTACTAAATTCACTTATAACAAACACCAGCAATTTCTTAACTATTAATCCTATAAATTCCTACAACCCCTTTAACCTATCCACTAAACCTATTGATAATCATAACAACTACTTTCATACCCTTTTAGAATGATACAGTCTCTGGGGCAGGTCCTCAGTCGTCAGGAAACCAGTCTCGGGGGTAGACTCTTTAACGCACTTAGCAGTCCTTTTTCTGGAATAGCTCAGACGCAGGTTCGTCAGGGTAAATTGGCTATCGAAGTCTCACTTTAAATAAGGCTTGAGGCTTTCTTCTCTCTGGGAGACCTCAGCGTCTGTAGGCCACCTTACTTCCTTCGTATCAGCAACTCTGCCGTTCTGCCTCAGTCTTTAAAGCTGGCCACAGTTCCGTTCAGGCCACTGTTCGGACAGGTCAAACCCCTCTAGGCAAAAGCTGAGCCACAGGGTTTAGTCGTTGGCCTTTTGCTGTCTTGCCGAGGCTTTCTCTGCTCACCAGCTTCCTTCTGCCTCAGGGAGATCTGGCCATTGGTCTACCAGAACTTTCTCCAGCAGGACTCTCGGAGCTCTCTCATATCGGGGGCCCTTAGCATGCACGCGCCCCTCTGGCGTCATCCACTTGTCCTTAAATAGGATCACTCCTTGTTCCACCTGCTTCAGCTTAATTTGGGCTCTGCCCACTTAGCAGTTGAAAGCAATGCCAGGTCATAAAGTCTTTCCTTCTTTCACCTGGCTTCAACCTTGTTTTTCAGTCCAAAGAGACTCCCCTCATTTCACCTGACTTCATCCATAAGCTGATAAGCTAATTGCTCACAGCAGTTGATCTTCATGCCCCGAATTAAAAGACTGTATCAGAAACCTATATATTCACTAAATCTAACTTATATTAATCTATCAGCCCCTTCAGGATACAATATATAATATAGTTATATGTTACTTTCAAAAATACAAAAAAGATGTATAAAATTACTCTAGTTCTGCTTTTCACCTTTTCTAGTTCCAGTGTCTAGTTATACCAGAATTAAAAACGAACAAACAAACAAAAAAACCTTACCTCTTGACAAGAGTTCAGTGGGTAAGGGTGCTTGCTACTGAGCCTCACAGTCTGAATTCAATTCCTGAGACCCACAGAGTGGAAAGAAAATTGATGCCTGTAGTTTTTCATCTGAGTTCCATTTGTACAATGTGGGATACACACACACACACACACACACACACACACACACACACACACACACA
>CAJQZJ010034182.1:2674065-2793788 GCA_907164525.1 Lophiomys imhausi
AGCCAGTAGCAGCATTCCTCTGCGGTCTCTTCAATTGCTGCTTTGGATTACTGCCTTGGCCTACCTTGGTGATGGGTTGTGACCTGCGAACTGAAATAAACTTGTTTTTCCCAAGCTGCTTTTGGTCAGTGTCTTATCACAGCAACAGAAAACAAACTAAGGAAGCAGGATTCCAAAGTTCAGTTGCTTAGATTTCTTTGTGAAAACTCTGAGCTGCTCTTAGCAGGATTTGTCATCTTATCAAGGGTGTGGGCTAGGGAATTGGCTCAGGGACATTTTCAGTGGAGAACCTGGTATTGTTCCTCAGATTAATCCATTCTGTGGGATGCTCTTTCCACTGTATCTCTGTTTAGTTCAGCAAGGGTGGAAGTGAAAGGACAGAAAACTGATAGTAATGCAAATGGCCTTTGTTTGTAGTGATGCAAATGAATTTTCTCTGACAGAGACACAATTGATTTTCTTTCTGTAGAAGACACAACCAGGGACATTATTCTTACATCTGTCAATAGGACTTTTAGGAGTTTTCTACCTTTTAGCAAATTGATTTAGCATTCTGAGTGTATACATATCTTTGTTGACATTTTAGGTTGAATGAGTCAATATTTCATTATTTCTCTCACTTATTAGTGAGTTAAATATCTTCTTTTTGCTTTGACAGGTGTTGGTAATGTTTTTTATAGGGAAATAATGCTTGTATTCTCAAACTATGGTACTTGATCACTCCACACATTTGAGGTGTGTTAGAGTTCCTCTTCCTCTCCTACCCTTTTCTCTTCTCTTCTCCTTCCCACTTCCATTATTTTTATTGATCCTGCATTGAAAAGAGTAAACTTTCATGTTTATGTATCACAGAGTTTAATAACACACCTTGCTAAATTATGATTTCCAGTTTATGAACAAAGGAATGAAAGTGATAAGTCAGCAATACCAAGTCATACCATAAACACACAAGGAAACACAGACACACATAGACACATACAGATACACAAACACACAGAGACACAGACACACAGACAGACAAATGCAAATGCACACACACGCACGCACACACACACACACGCGCGCGCGCACACACACACACACACACATACACACACACACACACACACACACACACACACACACACACTCTGACATTTTGACCCGGGTTAGTTATTCTTGCTTTAGTGTGGATCATTACTTACGGAATTTGCGTTCTGCCTATAGGAATCCTTCAGGCTCAGATCTTGCTTAATGGTGCTTTCAGATCTGGGATTAGGATCCAGGAAACATGACTTCTGGTACTAATTGTATCTCAGTATTGTCATATTACTGAGACTCAGAAACCTGGTAAAATAAGGTCATATTTGAGCACCTTTTAGCTTTGAAAATGTAATACTTATAATAAAATATTAAAAGAAAACAAGTCACCCCATAGTCATAGTTCCTGGTCATTTTGGATCATCAGACCATGCCTATGAGGATCTGAGATGAGAATTTCATTGAAATTCTTCCTACTTATGCTCTCGACCTACTTTGAATTGAGCTTATGAATTGCGAAGTGTCTTTGGAAAACAACACCTGGAAAGGAGAATTGCATCCATGAATTTTTAGTTCCTATCCTCAAGAAAATCCAGAAGGATATAAAATATTGCCAAGTTTCTGGAAGTGTAAGTAGCAACAGGGTCTTAGTCCAGAATCCAGAACAATTATGCACAAATCCAAAAATGACTTTAATCAGAGACTGGCTGCCAAACATGTCTGGGACCAACACAACTAGAGGCTGACTTGGACATACAACTTCCATGTCATAGTTGCCTGCATGGCATCTGATCATTTGCATACAAGCTGCAGCAGGGAAAACCCAACTCAATAACTGCTTATGATGGTGGCTGTACTGTGACACTTACAACAAACATAGCTGCTGAGAACTTTTGTTTCGTACACCTGTTCAATTAGAAAAGTCTTTAAGTAAAGACAGTGCAAATTACTGCAGGACCAGAATAACACAAGGGGAAATTGAAGACTATCCTTGGAAAGCCCTGCTTTTAATCAAGGCTGTAAGTCAAACTGCCATGTAGTACAACAGTTTAAGGAGCAGGGAAGTAGAGAAGCCATTTATGTTGCATTGCTTAGGGACTCAATCTTACTTGTACATGAAACTGTGTCTGGAAGCTGTGCTTGTGTGAGACTTAAACTTTGATCTTATTCCCTAAATTAAAAAGATGTCAGCTGAATTGATTTTTCTACCTTAAATAACTATGAAGTTGAATCTTGTGTATCATCCTGACTGGCGTGGAATTAACATTCCCACTTATTTGTGTGAGTGTGTGCATGTGTGTGAGTGTGTATGTGAATATGAGTGTGTGCATGTGTAGCACTGAGAAGTTGAACTCACCACCCTGTGTATTGCGTATGTTAGGCAAACACTGCTGAGTTGTATTTAAAAACAAACAAACAAACAAAACCAAGCTTTTTGCTTGTTTGGGTTTATTTTTTGAGGGGGACTTAGAATTGAATTCATGGCTTTAAGAACATCAGACAAATACTTTGCCTCTGAGTTAAAGCTATTTCATTACCTCTCTCTCCCTGTCCCTCTCCCTTTCTCTCCTTCTTTCTTTTTGGAGACAGGTTTTTATATATCTTACTCTCTCCTTGAACTGGCTATAAAGTCCAGGCTGGCCTTGAACTCTTGACCTTGTGAGTGTTGGAAATACAAATCTACATTATCATGCTTGTCTCTCATTTATTTTATTTTTTTTATGAAATCTCTGGGTAAGTAATGATATTAGCAGGTAGTTAACCCAGGTAGTAATCTGCAGGCAATGCTAGAGTTGTAAAATGAAGAGGCTTTCACACACACACACACACACACACACACACACACAAATCAAGGTGTGGCTTCCTAGGACTATATCCCTTAGTGACAAGTGACAGGGTGCTGGGCTAGGAACTGTGAGATGGTGACCTTGATCTTTAGCACCACAAAACAAACAAACAAACAAACGTGGTTCTCCAGCTTTGTTTCTGGGGTGACTTTGAAGATGTTTGAAGAAGGAAGCCTATAAAATATATGCCCAAGATATCACAGGGAGGAAGACAGACCCCAGACTTCAGCTCAGGAGAGATGACTCACTATTTCCAGCTTCCATATAGTCACCCAGGAAACTGGGTGATGGCAGAACACACCATAACCCTGT
Source organism: Lophiomys imhausi (assembly GCA_907164525.1). Lineage (NCBI taxonomy): Eukaryota > Metazoa > Chordata > Mammalia > Rodentia > Muridae > Lophiomys > Lophiomys imhausi. The sequence continues at coordinate 2,677,245 of CAJQZJ010034182.1, forward strand.
GGAGAAGGTAATGTAGGATAATGTGGATTACATGCCTAACTACCGAGTATGCCATTGTCTAACCTGTGCTAGTTGCTTGCTGAGGCCACTGTACTAGCTTTTCTCACAAACACTTTGAACCTCACAAGGGGACTCTTTGAACCAGATGAACTGTGATTCTTACTTCCTGGTCACTAAACTTGTGTGATTCATTTCTTTTGACTCCTGTGGATTGGACAGCGCAAGGGAACTGGCTACATTTTGCTGACAAGGTCACATCTTTTAGGTAATAAGATGTGTAAAATGTGCAAAGAGAAAGGTCATAAGCAGTGCTCTGTTTGCAGGGAAAAAAAAAAAAAAAAACTCTAGAAAAGTTCAGACATCTCCATCTGAATTCCTGAGAGGAGGAGGGCAGGAAAATCAGAGCTACTTACTCTGCCTGGAATCTCAAGAGTGGAAGTGATTAAAGAGAATCGGAGAGCCTTTCAAAGTTCAGCTGCCACCCGCCCGCCACGGAGAGGCTGTGATTGTGACCTGTGCTGCATCTCGACTTTCAATGTTTCACAGCTTCCGAGGGAACAAACAAATCAGGGGCCTGGTAATTAAAAGTTGTTAATGTCTCCTTTCCTTTCTCTCGTAAATTAAGATGATTTGACATAGGGGGAAGAGAAGATAGAATTTAGTTATTTTGGGTAATTGCAGTGTCAAACTGATCGTTTTCTCAATTTTCTCACAAAATTGCCTAATTGAGAACAGCTAGACAGATGGTTCTTTGTTTTCGCCGTTTTCTCTTACTAGCCCTGTACCCAGTCCCAGACTTACTTCCGAATGTGAAGCAGCCCTGGTGGAGGACACACAGAGCCAAGCCTGGCCCTCAAGCAGACCAGACTGGAAACAGCCCCATGTTCTGTCCGCTACTTCCAGAAGAGGGTGCTCACGGCATACCCAAGAGTCAAGCTTCAGTTTGTGTAGTGGATCGTCGTAAAACCTTGGCAGAAGTCACTTTCAGCTTCAGGCTGCTGAACCATTTTTGTTTCATAATTACCAGGTAAAACGACTTCTTTCTTAAAGTTTACATCTTAATGCCCCCTCTTTAAGAAAAAAATTCCAGGGCTGGGAGATAGCTGTGTTGATAATGTGCACAAGAACTTGAATTTACCCCTAGAACCTGTAGCCTATGTAAATAAAGTCAGGCCTGGAGGTTTTAAGCACTTAAATATTGTGGAGGGAAAAACAAAGCAGATCGCTGGGTCTTGCTGCCCAGCCTCCTAGCCTAACAAGATAAGCTTCAGAGTAATGAAGAAGCCTATCTCAGAAAACAAGGAGGATTGCTCCTGAGTAATGACATACAAGGTTGTCCTCCAGGCTCCACGTGCACAAGTACATATATGCACACATAGAAATGAATGTGAACACACACACACACACACACACACACACACACACACACACGGAAAAAAACCACTTCTTTGTATAGCAAAATAAAATAAAGCAGGTCGAAGTTCACTGAAGTAGTCGTGGGTGGCTACACTGGGAGTTATTCAAACAAGATTCCAAAGTCACCAGGACACTCAACATACTCAGGATTTCTGGTTTTGATAGTGACACAGTCCTGAGTCACCCATGTGTGGCCAGAGAGGAGTGCAGATGGTCTATGGAGTAGAAAAAGGTTGGGTTCCTGCCCATTTAAGTGACTCAGAGTCTTTCAGTTCTTCCACAGCTATGTCTGGATCTTCCAGTACTATTGGTCTTTAACCCTAGTGATGCATCGGAATTGTCTATTGATCTTTATATAAGGGTAAATGGCTAGGTTCTGTGCTGGCATTCTTTTCTTTTTTTACAATGCTGTGGGATTGAAGAACACATACACCCACAGGCACTGAAGCTTTACATGAGGTACTGACATACATTTCAGAGGACTAATAGTCTATTCTGCAGTGGAGAACATTTAAGTAATTTTTCTCTTCACAATCATTTTACTATCTAGTTCACCATCCAAGAGCATCCTAGTGGAGAGTGAGAGTGTTGAAGGGTGCTGTGAAAATTGGAGTGGATGACAGTCCTTTCCAGACATCTATAAAATATTTCAAAAGTGCCATGACCTTTTTCTGCCTTTGGAGTGGGATACACTGTCCTTCCTAGAAGGCTGGGTGTGGCTTCTGCTTTTCCCTCCTCTGGCTCTTCGCAACTTTAAATTTTTTTATATCAAGACATATCAACTCCTGACAGCACCCCCTATTCTCCTCCAAGTAGAAGATGAGCATCGAAGAATCTCCAGTGGGAGATGATTGAATTAGTCGCAAGCCTATCTCTTGGTAGGAAAAGCCCCTTGCTCCAACTGTAGACAGAATGCTGTCCAAAAAGGACAAAACCTGGAAGAGGTAAGTCAACAGCCTAGCTCTGCCAAGACAGGGTAGGTAAGTGCTTCATAACCCCTGCGCTACAATCAATGTCTGTCAGAGAAGCGGGTCCAAACGACTGAAGATTGATGCTGTAATGTATGGAGAGAAAATGGGAACTGTCCAGGCAGCCACTGGTATGTCATTTCTTAGTTTGGGAAGCTGTAGACCCTGTACTTCCTATAAAATCAGATATATTTATCCCTCTCAGGTCTCTGAGGTGATTGAAGAACAGATAGATAAAGTCTCATAATTAAATTTTGAGTTGTTTGGGAGTCAAGAGAGTGTTATACATCTAAGAAGATACTTTTAAAATTGTGTTGCAATTAGTATGAATGTTGAGTTAGATATAGAACTTTAAACTCATGGAGATGTTTAGATAGTAGAATGTTAAAGTCAGGTACCAAATACATATGGACTGGTCATTGGGAATGTACGTTAAGCCATATAACCTTCATAACTGTGGCCTAATTACCTCTGTTGTACTGTATTGTATTTATTATTATAAGAGAAAGAGCCATTTGTTGGACTGAAAGGAGAAACTGTAGGGGGAAATAAGGTATACCTTAAACTTAAAAGAAAAAAAAAAGGGAAGAGGATGGGGGGTTGAGGGTGGGAGGGTGGGACTGGAGGGGGAATAGGGAGGGGACTGCGATTGAGATGTAACTTGAAGAAATAAAAAATAAAGGAAAAAAAAAGAATGAAAAAAATGTTTATTTGTTACTTCAAGTTACATCTCCATCACAGTCCCCTCCCTCCACCCCTTCTGTCCCCACCCTCCTACCCTCTCCCTCTTCTCCAAGAACTCATAAATCTTTTTTCTTTTGGAATAATTAGGCCACAATTGTGAAAATTATAAGATATAACATACTTTCCCAATGTTCAGTCCATACATATTTGGCAACTGATATTAATATTCTATTATCTATCTATCTTGATGAGTTTCAAGTTCTATACCTATCTCAGTTTCCATTCTAACTTGCATTACCAACTTAAAACATCTTTTTAGACCTAGAACATTCTTTTAATTTCTAAAAAAGCTTAAAATTTAACTGTGAGACTATAACTATCTAGTCTTCAACCACATCAGAGACCTCAGAAGGATAAATATATCTAAATAAAGCAGAGTCAGCAGCTTACAAAACTAAGAAATGACAGACAACTGACTGCCTAGACAGTCCCCAATTTCTCTCCATATATTGGAGCATCTATCTTCAGCCTCTTGGCCCAGCCCATTGATAACAACTGTCACAAATTGTTTAGGATAATTAAGAGATGCAAACTAATAGTCATTCAAACATGTCATTTGGTTAGGTACTAGCATAGTTTATCACAGATGTTTTCTAAGTTAACCGGAAATCAAGTTGCTAAGAGACAAGCAACATTTACTTATCCAAATATATGGAGATAGATAGGTGGTCTTCAAAAACCTCAAGAGATCTGTAGAAGGCATTCAAAGAAGTTTTCTTAGCTTAAGACTTTTTGATATTGAGACATGTCAGCTCCTGACAGCACCCACTATCCTAGTCCAAGTAGAGGATGAGCATCAAAGAATCTCCATTTCAAGATGGTTACATTAGTGGCAAACCTGTTACTGGGCAAGAAAAATCCCTTGCTTCAACTGTAGACAGAATTCTGTCTGAAAAGGACAAAACTTGGAAGCAGGTAAGTCCACAGTCTAACTCTGCCAAAACAAAGTAGGCAAGTCCTTCATAATTCCTGCTTTACAATTGATGTCTGTCATTCTCTGAATTCTTAAACTTGGAGGCTCTCATCTTCCCCTGAGATATGCATCTTCCTCCTGTTTATCTTTAAAAGACATAACCTCACTTGGCTGGATGACTTTGTTTTCAAGGAGGATAAAAATTCCCCCAAATTATGCTTGTTCTTCTGGTGTCAGCTCTACTGGGCACCTGTTGACTGAGTTATTTCTTTTTCCAGAGCACAAAATTGTACCCTGAGTATTGACAGCATAGGTAGAACTAGTGAGAAAATGTCTGAGGTAGTTGTCAAAGAATTTCTCAGTGAGTTGCTTTTTGGAAATAGGGTTCCTACAAACAATATAAGAAATAAAATTTTTGTTTGTTTGTTTATTTATTTATTACTTCAAGTTACTTCTTCATCACATTCCGCTCCACTCCTCCCAGTCCCACCCTTCTACCCTGTCTCCCCTCTCCTACCTATCCTACTCCTCCAGAGTGGGTTGCCCCTACATATCAGTCCCCCTCAGTTCAACACTCCATATGAGTGTTAAGAGCTTCCTCTTGCACTGGGGGCCTATATGGCAACTGTATTAGGGCAAAGTGTCCCACTAACAGGTAACAAGGTCTATGTTTCTATTCCTTTTGGTGTGTTGGTTGTAAGATAGTTATCCTGTACTACATGGCTAAAATCCAGATATAAGTGAATAGATGCCATGTGTATCCTTCTGGGTCTGGGTTAGCTCACTTAGGATGAGCTTTTCTAGTTCCATCTGGTTGGCAGCAAATTGCATGATTTCCTTGTTTCTGATGGCAGAGTAGTAGTCCATTGTGTACATGTACCAGTTTTTTTTTTTAATCCATTCTTCAGTTGAGGGATATCTGGGTTGTTTCCAGTTTCTAGCTATCACAAATAAAGCTGCTATGAACATAGATGAGGAGATGTCCTTGTGCATTGATGAGGAATCATTTGGATATATACCCAGGAGGGGTATGGCTGGGTCTTGAGGTAGAGCTATTCCAAGTTTTCTAAGATATAGCCATATTGATTTCCATAGTGGTTGTAGAAGTTTTCACTCCCACCAGCAATGGAGGAGTGTTCTCCTTTCTCCACAGCCTCGCCAGCATGTGCTGTCATTTGAATTTTTTATCTTAGCCATTCTGACAGGTGTGAGATGGAATCTCAGGGTCGTCTTGAGTTGCATTTCTCTGATGATTAAGGATGTTGAGCATTTCTTCAAGTGTCTCTCAGCCATTAACGATTCCTCCTTTGTGAATTCTTGGTTTAGCTCTGTTCCCCATTTTTTGATTGGATTATTTGGTTTCTTGGTATTTAATTTGATAAAAATTTAATAGAAAAATTAAGTAATTGAAATACTTATTATGTATGTATTTTTACCATCAGTCAAGACTCTGAGTGACCTAGGTTTGAATCAATTGTCTAGAAAGTTGTCTCTCTTATTTGTAGTTGTTACATCCCAATGAAGTATTAAATGTGTTTGTGTATGTGTGTGTGTGTGTGTGCGTGTGTGTGTGCATGTCTGTGTGTGTTTTCAGGAATGTGTATAGCCAGACAGGTGGAATTTGATTAGGATGGGCTGGGCATGGAAGAATATGAAGAGAGAGACTGTGAACACAGGCAAAGTCATCAAAGACACTGGACTTAAGACAGTCAGGACTGAGTGAGAATATTCCTTTAACATTTAGCAGGGCTGTTGGATAGTGCAATATAATTCTGTAATATCAATATGGATATGTAGAGATTTACATTGTTCAAATTCTTTTGTAGTTGTGAGAAATGAATGATCCATTCCTTTCCTTGGAGAAGCAAAAACTATTCCAGATGAAAAACATTGTGACTCTACAATCATTCTACCTTGGAGATTTTTGTAGTTTCAATCTGTTTTGCTCATACACTTTTCAAAATAACATGAGGTCAGATCCTTGTATTTTGAATCAAAATAGAAGCAGCTTAATTCAGTGACAGCTGTTAGTGATTTTGCTCTTCACAGAGTTCTGAAACATTGACCCTGAGGCCATGTGTCCACCCACTACATGCCAACCTGTTTTTGCACAGTGATCTCAGAGGGACGACTGTGGGTGTGTGGGTGGATGTCACAAAGACATTTTTCCCTCCTCTTAATTTCCATCTGAACACAGCTATTTTTTCCTCATAATGTAGTCTTCTCTTTTGGACTAGTAAGGGATAAATCTGTATATTTGCCCAAGTAGCAAGTCAAGGAAATATGGCTAAAAGGCTTTTGTCAATTATGTGTCACAGAATGATGCTCTAACTATTCATTCTAGGTATTTTTCTTCTACTCATTTGCTACTGGATAGTATACAAGGAGGTGTTTACTCATCTCTGAACTTTCCTTCTTCTTGACCCTTCTACTCTTTGTTCCAGACAGCTTGCAGAAGAATTTTACTATTTCATACAACTAAGCCTACAGTGAAACAATTTTTATAACAGAAGTATGCACTTCTCTTTAGAAATAATTGTCCTAATACTACACAGCATCCACTTTTACAAAGTCTTTTGTATTTTGGAATAAAAAGGAAATCTGATTTAAAACTGTTATTTTGAGGAATGTCCCCAATGGAATCAAACCATATATTTCCCAAGAAAAGGAGACAGCAGGGTGCAGTAAGACGTGGGCTCATGGTCAGCAAGATGGCTTAGCATGCACAGGCAATTGCCAGGTGAGCCTGATGACCTGACTTTGATTCCCAGAACTAATGTAAAGGTGGAAAAAAAATGACCCAACTCCACAAAGTTGTCTGTTAACCTCTCATCACACATACACACACACACACACACACACACACACACACACACACACACATGCACGCACACTCACACAAACACATACACACTCACAGAAATTAATAATAATATTGAAAATATTAAGAAGTGGTCTCAGAGTTAGAGTGCATTGGTTCATATCTCAAACCTATCAATTCCTAACTCAGTATCTAAATGACCGATGCCCCCTCTCTAGGCTCAGTCTTTTCCACACTTTTTAAATGTTAGGCTTTCTTTTAAAGGCGGGTCTGTTGTTACTCAGAATGTCCTCAGACTCATGTATGTGCTTCCAGTTGTTGACAAACCTTTGTTTGTTTCTCTCAGGAATTTACAGGGCAATAGTTAAGTTTTAAGCGTGCCTTGTGGTACCAGGCAACTGTTGGGTTTGCTCATGCATTTCTGAAACCTCTGGTTGTATAAGCAGGCCTGGGAAATGAAGAAATGTATCCTTCTAAAAACATCCTCATCTCTATGCTATTGTCTGACCTTAAATGGTTTCTGTAGGATAAGGAGAACGGTACAAATTTTCCATCAGGATAACCATCTCAGCGTAAATTTCACAGCATATTTCCCATTGCAATATTCTGTTTTGGTCACCTGAAAGTTCACATTTTTCCTTATCTCAGGAAGTTCAGGTCAGTTTATGGAAAAACTGCTACAGCAAAGTAAATTATTTGGAAGGAAAAAGTCTATCCGCTTCCGAATTGCACTTACAACGCCACGATAAAAAATAATTGCTCCTGGATTCTTTTTGCTCTCTCTCTCTCTCTCTGGCCAGCCTGTGGACTTGTGATCTCTTAGGTAGAAGAATCCTTTATGTCTATCTAAATTCAAACTTGTTTGATGAGGAAATGAAGGCTTTAAGAGATCAAGTGACACTTCAAATTGCAATCAGAATCAAGATTTAATTTGGGACTGTGACCCTATTGTCATCATTTTCCTCCTCTTTCTCTTCTGTTCCCTCTCTCTCCTCCCCTTTTCTCCCACCTTTCCCCTCCTCCATTTATAAAGTATTCAGAGCACATTTCAGAATGAAGAGGAGAAGAGTTATCAGGAGCAGGAGTCCCACCCCCAGACATATTGTGCCCACCTGAATTCCAACTGTAACTTCTTTCCTCAGTCTCCAGAGGGCTAGAATTAGAAGCATGCACCATTACATCTGACTTATGTGTTTCTTTTTTATTTTTTCAAAATACCAGCAAGAGGAATTTTTATAAGTGTGTTTGTGTGTGTGCATTTTTTTCTTGAGACAGAGTGTGTTTGTGTGTGTGCATTTTTTTCTTGAGACAGCCTCTGTCCCTGAACCTGGAGCTCAGCACTTCCAGTAGATAGTCTGGCCAATGAATCTCTGAGTTTCTCCCCTTTCTGTCCTTGTCTCATGTACTAGCATACAAATGTGCACTGCCACACCTGGCTTTTACTTGGAAGTTGGTAATGCATACATACTCAGGGCCTCACAGTTGTACACCAAGCACTCTGTTTACTGAGTCATTTCCTCAGCCCCTAGACACAAGCTTCTTCTTTTTTTTAAATTTTTATCTATTACTTCATGTTACATCTCCATCACAGTCCCCTCTCTCCACCCCTCCTGGTCCCACTCTCCTACCCTCTTCCCCGTCTTGTCTCCCACCTATCCTACTCCTCCAGAGTGGGTTGCCCCTACATATCAGCCCCCCTCAGTTTCAACAGTCACATGAGTGTTAAGAGATTCCTCTTGGATTGGGGACCTATATGGCAACTCCATTAGGGCAAAGTGTTCCACTATGCAAGCTTCTTAAAGGATGAGCTTATGATTGCTTGAGAAACTGAGAATAAAGTCACGCTAGGGAAGTTTTGAAAGTCATTGAGTGTTTCCAGTGACCCTCCACAGAGATTTTTGAAGAGGTTATTCAGTGTTTGGTTGTGAAAGATTTCTTTGTAGATAACGGAAGAATGTTTTCCTTCTTGAAATTAATTAGCTGTAAGTAGAGAAACCACTTGGGGATGGAGACAGCACATCTTTCCCTTTTCTTCTAGGGGCTATGAGGACTGGGCAGGTGAGAGTCATGCTTAACTCAAATTTTGTGTCATTTATATTATCCCGAAAGGAAATGAAATCCTGAAATAACATATTTTTTTATTGTTAAAGTGACCCAGGAGAGAACATCTAGGAGTAGACTTCTCACAGTTCATTTCTAACGTAGATGGTTGAGTTCAGTGGATCACAGCTTGAGTCCCAGCAAGGATCACAGCATTCCACTCACCTAGGCAAGGCAGTGGTATTGAAAGAGGTTTAGAAGAATTGGGTCAGAAGCAACTGAGCCCTAAAGTAAAAAGGACTATTAAATCACCCTGTTTGAGGGTCTGGTTTGAGAGCTTTTGGTGCAGCAAGTGTTTCATCTCTCTCTCTCTCTCTCCCTCCCTCTCTTTCTCTGACTCAGAGTGACAATCAGGTTACAGTAAAAATCTCCAGAAATGTTAGATTCTCCACTCCAAACTGCTAGCTGATAAAGAGCCTATGATATGATGCTGTGATAGAAGCAACAGATATGTTTGCTCTTCATCTGACTTCTGGCACAGAGCCCCCAAACTTATTCTATTCCTAGAATGGACTTAAGGTATTGGATCTCTGTCCAGTCCCTTGTGCAAGAACTTCAAAGACCCAGGGACTCTCAAGTGATGGTTAGTGTGACCTTTGTATGCCTGTGAAATGACTGGGGCCCAGGAAGTTCTACCATGTCTCAACATGTGGATTCACTACAGAAATATCAGGATGTGGTGAGAATGTTGGAGCCTTAGCCCAGCCTTTGTCTCTGAAGAGGGAAGAGGTTCTGGATCTGGAGTTAGCTGCCAACAGTAAATAGTTTCAGTTAATATCAACTATTCGGTACAATAAAGGGTCCTAAGATACCTGAATAACATATAAGCTTTAGGGATTGTGAATACACTGGTGTTTTTGAAATAGGAATGAAACATCCTAACACTTCAAGGACAAAAGTCCAGTGTTCACGATCCTTTGTGTGTGTGTGTGTGTGTGTGTGTGTGTGTGTGTGTGCTTGTAGGGGGTACCTCAGGTTTTCCTCAGGGGCAACCATATCTACCTAGTGTTTTTTGAGATAGGGTCTGTCACTGACCTGGAATTCATCAATTCAACAGACTGGCTGACCAGTGAGCCCCGGTCCTCTCTTCCAATGGAATTACAAGCCTGTGCTGTCAAATCCAGATTTATTTTTCATGGGTTCTGTGAATTATACTCTGAACTTTACACTTTCATAGCAAACACTTTACTGACTTCTCTGTTTTCCAAGCTCTTTATAACATTCTTTTCAAAAAACTATTGAAATTAAGTAGAATATTTCTCTTCATTCTGGCCAGTACCTGGCCTCAAATGGGTTTTTCTGGGAACCCCTAAATTTAGTTGTTTGTTTAGAGGTCTGTGAATTCCCAGTTTTGAGAAGTGGGGACAGACTGTAGGCTGAAAAATTAACCTGTAAAATCCGACTTAATTTGGATTGGAAGTATAGAATATTCAGCTGGTTCCAGAGATGTAGAAGGCTGGAATGATTCCCATACATTTGGTGTCAGATGACTGACATTCTGCTGTTTCATTAGGTGACTTTCTGTGCCTGGATGGGTTTAATCTCTACATTCACTGAGAAGGTTTATAATTACGAATCGAGTACACTAAAAATCACAACAACAACAACACAAACCTCCCCAAACTCCCAAAACCTCCCAAAACTCAAAACAAAACAAAACAAAAAAACCCCAAAAATCTGCCATAGCATCAATACTATTTTGGTTGTTAGGAACAATTTGTTTATATTTCACATCTTGAGTAATTATAATATTTAAAGAAATCTGACACACAGAGCATCCAACGTATTAGACTCATAGTTCCAAATTAAAATGTGCATTTGCAAAATCAAATTAGGTTTGTTATTTTAAATTGGTTGACATAAGCTCACTTAGTAACACTTTTGTATGGGGCTGGGAGGCTTACAGAACCTGAAAACTCCTGCATTTATAAGTTTAGCATATTGTATTCACTTTAGTTGTGAAACTTTGTTTATAAGTGAGACCACTGAAGTGAAGATATGATAACACTGATAAGTTAAATTAATAAATACAGTTTGAAATATTCTTGAATATTTAATTAATAGAGTTTTGAATGCCCACATAATCATTACCGCTAAAACTTTACACTTATTTGCATAGCAAAATAACATAAATCCAACAAATTAAAATAACTTTAAATAATATAAAAACTGAGTGCTAAAATATAACAACACAAGGAAGATAAAATTGTCTGACAGTGTTCTCTCTTTTGAGGGCACAGAGAAGCTCATTATAACATTAATTAAAATAATTCAAAATGCAAAGTTACTTTTGTTTAAAAGGAATAATTTTATTATTTAATAGAAAAGGTGATGTATACTTACATTTCAAACAAAATTTTTGTGTGAGGGAAACAATATCTACACATTCTAGGTTTCAGCACATCCGCACATCCTTAATGTACATCTTTTAGGCCTACAAGATGTGTTAGATACCCACAAGGCTATTCTTGTCCTGTCTTTCTGTTGCTTACATCATGATTTGATTCAATTGGACCATATACATTGATTCATTAAGTAAATGAATAAGCACAAACAGACATTAGCTCCAGGAAATACATACTATAGCCAGATAGTATTATAAGCTTATAAGCATTAGAATGAGCAATGAAAGAAGGTATTACTGAGCACGTTGGAAACTGGGAATACAAAAACATCAGTGAACCACAAGGTAGGCAACATGGCTATCTGCTTGACTGTTTCATCCCTGGAGTGATGCTAGTTATAGGTATTAAATGTGAATTTGTTGAAAGAAGGGTAAGACTGTCTTGGAGGGGGCCTGACATTTGGAAACTTCTCTTGCTGAGGGATGAGAGTGACAGGGCCTCAGAAGAGCTGAAGAGCAGCTTGGCAGCCTTGCTTGAGGCTGCCCTGCTGCTACTGCAAGAAGGGCTCAAGATATACTTCTACATACATCATGCGATTGTCATCATTTATGATCTATCTGATAGATTGGTATTCTTGTCAATCTTTCAAATAAGTATGCTAACTAGTTGGACTGGTCCTTCAACATACAAGTAGAAACATGGGAAGAGGCTTGTATCCAAGCAGGAATTGGGGAGTCAGTGCAGTGCTTCTAGGCTGAGCTTAACCTTCTCTGCTACCTTAGAACATCAACAGTTACATCTTGCTTCTCCACTCCTTCCAGGAGTAGCTTCTTTGCTCTGTTTGGGGGGAAAGCACAGGTGGATAACAAGAGAGCACGCAGAAACGGAGAGATAATTGACTTTGTCCTGCTTCCAGAACCATCATCCTGTAAGAGTAGATCTTATACTTTGTTGTAGAAACAGACTAGTCTGTAGTGCAGCACTTTATGTTAATACCACCACTATCTATGCTTTGATATATAGTTTCTTATTTATTTAACTTGTTCCTTAAAAATAATGTAGATAAGTACATAATAAATAAGGAAAAATAGCTAAGCTGTTTACTCATCAGACTGATATTTCTTTTTCTTCCTGAGTGAAACCAGATCCCATCTTTTTTCCATAATATGAGTACATTGGTACCTTGTAAGTATTCATTCATACATAATGTACAAAATGGCCTTCTTGGATCAAGGTTCTAGTAATTTAAAACACTGTGTTTGAATAATTATTCTTCAACTGAAATAAGTAATTTATTATTTTGAAGTGCATGCCCTGTTTTTAAAATTTTATTATTTTTGCAGTGAAAATATTTATTTTACAATATATATCTTTATCTGTTATAAAATTAATGTTTTTTATTTATTTAGACATTGAGAAAGATCACCATGTGGAATCACCATAGCTTTCAGATTGGCCCTTGGAGGTATATCAATGTTATTTAGCCTGGGCTGACAGCAGCTTGTACACTTGTACACTGCTGTACACAGACTTCAGCAGTAGGTGAAACTGTTAAAGGCTTTCCATGCACTTGAATTTAGCTCTTTTTTTTTTTTTTTTGTGAATTTCACATCATGCACCCTGTTCCCTCCTCCCATCTCCCACTTCCCGCCAGACCCAACCTCCACCCTTACAATCTGTACCAGCATAAAAAACAAAAACAAAAACAAAAAAAAAAACAGCTCATTGTGGAAGCTGCAGTGTATCTCAGTATGTACCACAATATTTTTCTTTGTCCACACATTCTGCTTGCAAATGTTCATTATAATGACTCCTTGGTCTGGTACACAGCCCCTGGTTTCTAGTACTCCAGCAGTACTGGAACCTCACTATAACTCCTCTCAGATATGCTATAACTGTCCTGTGTCATGGAGATCCTGTAGTTTTGGGTTGTGAAACTGACCTCTTCTTGCACTCCAGCAGTTTATCCATGGGGTGGATGTTGGGGTAGACAACTCAAAGTCCTGGTTCTGGACAGCACCCCTCTCTTGCATGGCCAGTTCTTTGGAAAGGTGCAGGACCTGCTCTTCCAAGTGCTGCAGCATGTGAGGGCAGGGACAGCTCTCCTGCTCTTGTGACCCCATCTGGGCCAGATCTCCTGTCAGCCAATGGTGGTGAGGGCAAAAAGAATGGAAGGTCATCTCTCTCTAGCCAACACCACCACATAGCAGACAGAAGGCAGGGCTGGCTATCCCACCCTCACTCCCTCAGGGCTGGCTCACCCACAACCCCCACATCCAGGACCAGGCAGAGTTCCTCTAGTTTCTGGCTTGTTTCCTGCCCTGGGAGCCAATCTGGTGCTTGCCTGGTTCTGGTCTGGTAGTCATCACAGGTTATCCCATGGTGCCATAGTGATGTTGGTATCCAGCTTGCTTTCCCTCTACCCAGGAATGTTAGGCTACTATTCATTAAAATGTTCTTAGGGCAGAACCCCAAAATTTAGACATAGCCTCTCTCCTCTCTGCCACCTAATAATGCGCATGTGACATAGCAGTCACATCTGCAATGCCTCTAGGGGCAGGTCTTTTTTTTTTCTTTTTATTTTGTGTGTGTGTGTGTGTGTGTGTGTGTGAACTTCACATCATGAACTCTGTAATATCTCATCCTCCACGTCCCCTTAGACCCACCCTCCACCCTTGGAATCTCTTCTAACATAAAAAAAAGTCTCATTGTGGAAGCTGTAGTTTTTCTCAGTGTGTCCCACCATATTCCACTTTGGTCACACTTTTTTGCTAGCAAATGTTCATTATAATGATCCCTTGGTCTGGTACAAGGCTTCTGGATTTTGCTACTTTGTCAATGCTGGAACTCCACTCAGATATCCTGTTCTTGTCCTGTGTCATGAAGATCCTGTAGTTTTGGGTCTGTGGAACTAACTTCTTCATGGACTCCAGCAGTTCATCCATGGGGTATTGGTGTGGGCCTACTCAAAGCCCTGACTCTGGGTCTACAACCCTCACATTCAGGGACAGTTCTACTGGAATGCCCAGGTAAGGTACAGGGCCTGATCTCCTGAGTGATACAGCAAGTAAAAGGCTGGACCACTTCTTCTCTCATGAGCCCAAGAGGATTAACTCTTCAAGCTGCTGCCTGTGGTGAGGGCATCAGAGAGTGGAGGTGATCTGTCTTTTACCAACACCACCACCAAAAAAAAAAAAAAAAAAAAAAGACAAAAGGCAGGGCTGACTCTTCCACACTCACTTCCTCTTGGTTGGTTCACACACATCTCCCACATCCAGGGCTAGCTCTTCTGTGCTGTTCATGTGAGGTGTAGGGCTTACTCTCCTGAGTGCTGCAGCATGTGAGGAGCAAGGCCAATTATCCTTTCTACCTTTAGTGGTGAGGACAAAAAGGGAGAGGAGAGGATCTGTCCCTTGTCAACACCATTGCTAAGCAAAAGGCAGGGCTGTCTCTTCCACACTTACATCCTCAAGACTGGCTCACCCACATCCCCCACATCCAAGGCCATCTGTACTCTGCTGTCTAGGTGAAGTGCAGGGCATGCTCTCCCTAGTGCTGCAGCATGTGAAGGGCAGGGACACTTCTCCTGCTCTTGTGAACCATCAGGGCCAGATCTCCTTTCTACTACTGATGGTGAGGGCCAAAGGGAGTGGAGATCTCTTCTTTGCCACTACCACCAAAAAGTAGACAAAAGGCAGGGCTGGCTCTCCCACACTCACTCCCTAGGCCCTGGCTCACCCACAACCCCCACATCTAGGGCCAGTCAAGGTTCTTCCAGTCTCTTGCTTGCTTTCTGTTCTGAGAGCCCACTTGTTGCTTGCGTAGTGCTAGACTGGTAGTTGTCAAAGGATTAGCTCCATGTCCAGGCTCCATGGCACCAGAGTGGTTTCTGCATTGATTTTTTTAAATTTTTATTTAAGTTGTATCCTTTTCCTTCCAACATGTCCCCCTTTTAGTCCAATAAAAGACTCTTTTCCTTATAAAAACAAATACAATACAAAACAATAAGAACAATTAGGAAACAATCATGAAAATTATAAGGCATAGATAGCATCATTTCCAATGTCCAGCCCATATGTATTTGGCAACTAATAGTAACATTCTATTATCTATCTATCTCCATGAGTTTAAAGCTCTATACCTAACTCAGTTTCCATCCTAGCTTGCATTAAAAACATCTTCTTAGACATAAAACATCCTTTTAATTCCTAATCAACTTAAAACTTAGCAGTGAGACTACAACTATCTAGTCTTCAACCACATCAGATACCTGAGAAGGATAAATATATCTGAATAGACAGGAAGGGCAGAGGAAGCAGCTTCCAAAACTAAGAAATGACAGACAACTGGCTGTCTGGACAGTCCCAAAATTTCCCCTAGAGCATTGGAGCATTTTTCTTCAGCATTTTGGCCCAGTATCTCTGACAGACATTAATTGTAAAGCAGGAATTATGAAGGACTTGAGTACCCTGTCTTGACAGAGCTAGCTTGTTGAGTTACCTGCTTCCAAGTTTTGTCCTTTTGGGACAGCATTCTGTCTACAGTTGAAGCAAGAGCCTTTTCTTGCCCAGTGGCTACCTTGCCACTAATGTAGCCATCTCTGAATGGAGATTCTTTGATGCTCATCATCTACTTGGAGTAGAATGGTCAGGAGCTGACAAGTCTCAATATAAAAAAATATCTTAAGTTAAGAAAACCTCTTTAAATGCCATATTCTACAGATCTCTTGAGGTTTTTGAACACCCTCTATCTATCTCTGTATATTTGAATAAGCAAATGTTGCTTGTCTCTTAGGAATTTGATTCCTGATTAACTTAGAAAATAACTGTGATACACTAAACTAGTACCCAACAAAACAACAGTTTGAATAATTATTAATTTGTATTTTTTAATTATCCTAAAGTTTGTGATAGTTGCTAACAAGAGGCCTAGAACTTCACTTTGCATTTTTAAGAATAACATAGGTAAAATACCTTAAAAAGAGTTAACCTTAATTTTCTATCAATATACAAAGATATATGAGTAGATTCAACAATCTACCCCTTTTTCTTTATCATTCCTATATCATGTCTATATTCCCTTTTCTTGTATTCAAGTCTTCCCCCTTCATAAGAGAGAAAGGATAGAGAAACGAAAAAGAGAGAAAACCCTGAATCTAACCTCCTAAACTTGATTTTTCCCCCAGAAATGTTAGGTTACTATGCATTCAGATGTTCATAGGTTAGAACACTGAATGTAGACATAGCCTCTCTCCTCTCTGCCACCTACTGATGCACATGTGACACAGTAGCCACATCTTTAATGCCTCTAGGGGCAGAGCATGCTCAATTTTAAAGGAAGTTTGTGTAACTGTTAGGTCAGTAAAGAAAAGAATCAAGGATCTCCCTTGATAACTTGACAAGGCTAACTTTGATAAAACTATTAAAGGTTAAGTGTTTAAGTAAGTTCTTTTATGATACCTAAAGATACTTGCATATCCTTTAAAATTATTTATAAGTTTTGTAATCCATCAGATCATTTATTTAAACTCATGTAAATCAAGATTTATGCTTGGTAAGTAAACTTAGTGTAATTTTAAAATGAACAAAAATTTTAGATGTTTTTTGTTTCTCTTTCATGTGTTAGAGTGTTTTGCCTATATATGTGTATGTTCACCATGTGCATGCAGTGCCCACAGGGGCCAGAAGATGGAGTCAGAACCCCTGGAAGTAGAATTATAGATAATCCTGAAATGCCATTTGCAGGCTGGGAACCAATTCTCTTAATTGATGAACCATCTCCCTAGACCCCTAAAATGAACAAACTTAATTATTTTTTAAAGATATGCAAAGTGTTTTTCTGTTTCTGAAATCAATAAGATAATTACTGTGTATGAGCAAGTGATCTCTGCAGAAAAGAATGGAAGACAGAACATTTCTAGCCTGCTT
Source organism: Lophiomys imhausi (assembly GCA_907164525.1). Taxonomy (NCBI): domain Eukaryota; kingdom Metazoa; phylum Chordata; class Mammalia; order Rodentia; family Muridae; genus Lophiomys; species Lophiomys imhausi. The sequence continues at coordinate 2,694,479 of CAJQZJ010034182.1, forward strand.
ATCTTCCACCTTCACCCTGTGCCTTTCACCAAACTTGACTTTTAAATAAGAACATTCATTTATCAAAAGCTGACCATTTCTTTCCAACAGGTCATAGACAATCACAGTAACAGTAGTAACAATATTGTGTAATGTTCACTGGTATTTGGATTGTTTACTTCCATCACTTTTGTCCTTCATTCAAGGATGACTACAGACACCTGTAGCTAAAGATGCTGGTGACTTTGTTATAATTTGAAAGCACAATGTGCTCCATAGGCTCCTGGGTTAAATGGTCACTTGTCAGTTGGTGCCATGTTTTTGGAGGCTGTAGTAACATTTGGAGGTGTGGGCTTGATGGAGAAAGTGGGTCACAGGGCATGTGTTTTGGAACTATATCTCTTCTGACATTATCTCATATATCTATGTCTGAAGCCAGTCTGAAAAAGGCAAACAACTCAGCTATATACTCTTACTACCTTGATGTTCCACCCAAGTTCATAGCACCAAGTGACCATGGACCAAACTCTCTAAAACAGTGAGGCAAAACAAATCCTTCCTCTTGTTGGTTGTTTCTGTCCAGTGCTGTGTCACAGAAGAGAAGTGACAGGTACAATCTTTATCATCTTTTGGTTAGTCATTAATTACCTTTCTAACCTAGAAAAAAGGGAATCGATTAATTTTTTTTCTAAAGAATTTTAACTTGTTAAATGTGGTCCTATGACCTTAAATTTGTAAACCTTTATAACCACAACTTCTGAATCAGAATTGTTGAAATATATTTTTCTCCTATGCTCAACAACCTTAATCATCAGAGAAACGTAACTCAAGACAACTTTGAGATTCCATCTCACGTCTGTCAGAATGGCTAAAATGAAAAACTCAAATGACAGCACATGCTGGCGAGGTTGTGGAGAAAGGGGAACACTCCTCCATTGCCGGTGGGAGTGCAAACTTGTACAGCCACTGTGGAAATCAGTCTGATGATATCTTAGAAAACTTGGAATAGCTCTACCTCAAGACCCAGCTATACTACTTCTGGGTATACATCCAAACTATTCCTCTCCAAACCACGAGAACATCTCCTCATCTATGTTCATAACAGTTTTATTTATAATAACTAGAACCTGGAAACAACCCGGATGTCCCTTAATGACGAATGGATAAAAAAGCTGTGGTACATTTACACAATGGAATACTACTCAGCCATCAGAAACAAAGAACTCATGCAATTTGAGACCAAATGAATGGAACTAGAAAAGCTCATCCTGAGTGAGCTAACCCTGGCCCAGAAAGCTGCACATGGTATGTAATCACTTATAACTGGATTTTAGCCATATAGTACAGGATAACTTATACTACAACCAACAGACTTAAAGGAACAGGAACATGGAGATTGTTATTTGTTAGTGGGACACTTTGCCCTAGTGGAGCTGCCATGGAGGCCCCCAGTGCAAGAGGAAGCTCTTAGTCTTTATATGACTGCTGAACTGAAGGGGGTTGATATGTAGGGAACCCCATACTGGATGCGTAGGATAGGTGGGAGAAGGGGGAGAGGGTGGAAGGGTGAGAGTGTGGGCCCAGGAGGGGTGGAGGGAGGGGACTTTGATAGAGATGCAAATTGAAGTAATAAATAAACAGAAAAAAGAAATATATTTTTCTCCTGAAGTAATTCACATTTTTTAAATTCCATATGAATTGCAAATATCTTTCCAAAAAAATTGGGCAGGAATATAAAAATAATTTCTCTTGGATCACACTTACTTCTTCTTTATAGGTCTATTTTATTTTTTAAATATCAAATAGATGAAAGTAGGGGATGTTTTTTCTAATCCAAAAACAAAACAAACAAAAGATATGGAGAGACTTTGCTTGTGGGCATTTTCCTTTTTTGGATCACATTTATTCCCCTGGTTTAACAATTCTTACCTCATACTATTCTTGACCATGGCAATTTTGTGGAATTGAGACCCTAAGAAGATTGCTGTTTCTTTTTAATTTAATGTCTCATCTACACTCCTCAATAAGAGCTATGCTTTCTCTGACAAAGGAAGAGTTTACAGACTGCTGTCAATGGGACTGTGCAGGGACTGGTTTACATGCAGGGTGCCCTCCTGCCTGTGTCTAAGAGTATATTTGCAAGCTCATTTCATTTCCATGAAAAACACTGAGCTCACGGGAGTGTCACTCAAAACTTAAAAGAAGTTGTACAAATATTTTTCATAATTGGTAATTTTGCATCACATGGGTGGCGGGAAGCTTTCTTCCATGCATTCTCCATTCTTTCTTCCCTTTCTGTTCACGCCTATACCTCCCTTTTGTTTCTGTGTTTGTGATGACTAGGCTGTTAGCTTCTCCCTGCCCTACAGCTTCTTTGCCTAGCTTGCTTTCAGATTCGTTTTCTAGTATTGCTCTGAAGTCGCAGATGACTCTGTTTGCCTGGAGCCTTTGCTATTGAATTTCTTGGGCACTTGAACAGGGTGTTTCTTCTTCTGCATCTCTGCTCTGGGCAGTGTTTTCTTTCAGCCTCAGAAAGTTACCTGCAGTCACACAGTGTGAAGATTCCCTGAACTTTATGCTTCTGATGTCTGGCAACATTTATTTGTCTTCTTTTGTTCCTCATCCATGCCTAGGGTGGTAAAGGCAGGCGATTTTGGTAACATCTGGATTATTCCCCCATGACTCGTTGGTTTCTCAGGTTTTTTTTCTCCATTTACACAACCAACGTCTGTAACTAAATTACCCCTTGAAATACCTAGATTAGGTCCTGTTTTCTAACTAGATTACATTATGAGTGAAGTACTTGGTTCTGTAGAATGGAGATTCCCTAAGACAAATCTCCTGTTGGTATCAAATTATTCTTATTATTGTGAGATACCTGGGACTGTACATGACCCTCTTTCTATCAGGAGTGAGGAAGTAAAGGCATCTTAGGAAAGACTTTAAAAAAAATAGGTGAGAAAAAGGGGAGAAATATGAATTTTATACTTTAATGAGAATAAGTGAAATTGGGAAGGGGAAACTCATTTCTTCATGTCACTTAGTATCTTTTGCATATCTATTTACAGACTATTTAATATTCTAGAAAGCAAGTGCTGCTGACAACACACACACACACACACACACACACACACACACACACAGAGAGAGAGAGAGAGAGAGAGAGAGAGAGATGAAAGGGATATAAACAAATAAAATTATACTTAGGTAAGTACTAATAAATGCTATGAAGAAAAATAGATTGAGTAGTAAATGATTGGGGAGTGTCACAGCATAGAACTTGAATGTCTTCTAGAGGCTTGGTCCCCAGAGGGGTGTTCTTGGGAGATTATAAATTTTGAAGAAGTGATGTCTAATATAATGAAGTCAGATCTTTTTGTTGTATGCTTGAAAGGGATTGAAAGGGAGGCTGGGATTCTGTCCTCTTCCCTTTCTTTTGTTTTTGCTTTTTGTTTGTTTGTTTGTTTCTCAGCTGTCATGGGTACCATGTGCTGCCACTGTAGTATGTCAGTCCATTGTCATGGACCCAGGAGTAATAAGACCAAGTGATCATGGACCGAATCCTCTGAAACTGAAAATCAAAATGTCTCAAGTGTTTCTTGTGTTAGCAGGAGGTTGACTAGCATGGGAAGTTTTGTGATGGCTCTTTTCAATGTTGTCCATGGGAGTTTCTTCTGGAAAGTGATATTTTCGGGAGACAACTAATTCACTGGCCAGGTGGTCTCTCTGATCACCTGAGTATGGTATTACTTCCATTCTCTTAGGGATGTGCTTGGCTGCAGGAAATTAAACAGGTGATGGAAGCAACTAGATATATGGACAAAGTACCAGAGAACAGGAAAAGGACTGAGTTCTGTTCCTAGGAAGACTTCCAGATATGAGTTCCTATTCCTCTCTTCTGTCTATTTAGTCTCCTCGTACTCCATGGCTGCAAGACATTTGATCACTCTAGGGCATCTCTCTATGCTCAAGACAGAGATGAGAGGCAATTATAAATACTGACTTGCATCAGAAAAGTTTCTTGAAATTCCCCATCTAAACCCTACTTAAGGTTCATGGGAAACTCTCATGTTTCATTGTAGCTCTGTTCTAAGGGAAATTGAGAGGAGGGGAACCCACTCTCAGAATCTCAATAAAGAAGAGAGATAAGGAAGGTGGTGTGAGGTCAGGCATTGAGATCTTTAGTGCATTATTAGTGTCCCAGAATTCTGTCCTGTATATTGCAAATCTACTCACACTTTTAAAGTAGTGTGCATGAATCAAAGTGAAACTTTCTAATAGCTGATTTTTATGAATGCAAATGTTCTTCAGCTTCAATTATCCTAAGGTGAGATTCACAAATGAGTAGAAATGTGCTCTAAGAGGATGGGCAGGGTCGACTAATTTCACATTGTCAGTCCACAAGTCATTTTGGCTCAGGATAGCACCTCATAAAATTTGTCATGTGCCAAGGAATGCTGTTTTAGACTAAGATTTGTGAATTGATATAAAATATGTCAAAGGTGTTATATAAATTGAAGTAAAAAGTGGAAAAATGAAATATTCAGGTCATTTTAGTTGGGTTACTGGGAGATTATTTCACACACTTGAGTAAAGAGAATCTATGAAGAGTACAGAAGGATGTTAAGGATGAATATATCACAAACATGCACAGTATACATTCAGAGAAAAGTAAATAAGTACCAGGCCCTTTGCTTGAGGCTTTAAAAACATCAAATTTACTAGGATTGTTTATGTTTTACACACAATGGACTCAGACATGAAAGAATTTAGTCAGAGAACCAACTAGGATCACAGGTACTATGAGGGATACTTTGGGTTCTTCTACATTGTCCAACCCTTATTCATACATCTGACTTAGTAACATTGTCTTTGCAAGAACTGTTTGAATTTTAAATTATATTTCTTTATTTAGTATGGTGTGTGTGTGTGTGAGAAGGGGGGGGCGCAAGGAGGGAGGGAGGGAGGGAAGGAGGGAACGGGAGGGAGGGAGGGAGAGAGAGAGAGAGAGAGAGAGAGAGAGAGAGAGAGAGAGAGAGAGAATGTGCCTGTTTCATGGTACATGTGTGGAGGTCAGAGCAGATCTTACTAAGCTGCTTCTCTCCTTCCACCATGAGGACTGAATCAGGCATGGTAGTCAAGCATCTTTACCCACTGATCTACCTCACTGGCCCAAGTAATATTTATCTTAAGAATCTTCAGAAGCTCCATTGTGGCATATAACAGTCACAGGCACTCAACTCAGATGGATGCGAGTGTCTATGGATATTTTCCTCTGAATATCTAGATAGCGCCCACTTTGGAAGGACACATACTTTTTTTGAATGGCTGATTGGAATCAATCTCAGCCCATGACACTTATAATTTTCCAGAAAGTTCCATAATGTTATTTTTTAAAGATGTGCAGTGATAGTTTTTTGAAAGACAGTGAAAACAGACTGCGCAAGTGATCATTTTTCTGGACTTAAAAATCTCCACTTGTCAGTGCTGTCTTAGAAGAAGCCTGTGTCTGCTTTCTTTCATGCTATTTGTTCGTGGTGTCTGTCCTTCTTACATCTTCCCATATAAGGAAGAGTCTTTTTGTATTTTTGAGTTTTAATATGAATAATTTAAGAACATGTCTGAAAACCTAGTGCCAGGCGCTTCTGGGTTGCATGACTTCTTAAGTTTTAGGGCAGTGTGGCAGCTTTCTGCAGAGCCTTATCTCACAGGCCAAAAAGAAGAGTTGCTCACAATAGCAGCTTCTCTTCTCATCTGTGCCTGCACGCTGCGCAAGGAAAGTTCACCCATCCTGCTTCAAATGGCATCTTTCAAAGGCGCAGAGAAAAAAAGAGTGAGCAGAAGAAAAGGAAACAAATATTGAGCTATTACAAAGATCTTTTTTTTTTAAAGCAAGACATGTTTATTAAGCAGACTTTATTCTCTCCAACACACTCAAAGACATCTGATTAAACCACGCCGGAGAAATTGACAAAGCTTTTCTTCACCCCATCTGTTCAGGAAAGATAAAGTGTTTCTTGGCCGATTTTTATCATTTTTTGGACTCTATACTCAGGGAGAAACTCTGACAGTTAATCATATGAAACAGGAATACCAAACACACTGAATCCAGATCAGAGGCAAACTCCACGGAGGGAAGCGACATTGTGGTGTGTGGTGCCTGCAGCTGGTGATCAGAATTACATAAGATAATTGGGCTGATGCCAGAAACAAATCAGGGACATTGATTAGAAATAGAGCAAGGAACAGAACTTTCCAGTACATGTGCCTAGACTGGCTCTGCAGGCTTTCAGGAGGACATACATGGCTTTGGTGTGTAGGTCCACTTGTGCTGTGTCCTTTTCAGCTTATGAGCAGGATGGATACCACTGTCACCACTGGTCACTGTCACAGGTCACCATCACACAAACCAATAGTGTGACAAATACACTATTTCCCTCCATTCAGTCTTCATGTTGTCAGACAGGCTACACTTTTCCTGACCTGTGATAAGACACAGGATTTATACAAAGCTTTTCTCTCTCAGGCCTCAAGTAACTTCTGTACATATAGTCTTTCAAATTTTCACAGATCTCTTTTGGACATTGTAGAATAAATTATATTTGTCGGGGAGAGGGAAATCAAGTAAGAAAAACATTGCAGATTAGAGCACGTTTCCCTCCCTGCTGATCTTTCTTTCCACAGGGGCCATTTCCAGTGAGAGAAATATTCAGTTTCTCTGCGACTCATCTTTGCTTTTATGCTACTCAGAGCTTGTCCTGTTTCCTTTGCCATATGCTCACATTGCTATTTTCCTTAGATATTCCTCTTGCTTTTCCTGATATGTACAATTTGATTTTCATTAGTTTGGTTTTGCTGAGCCCAAGGAATACCACTACTACAATTTCTAAATTACAGATGGGATCAAGCCACTGTGGAAATCTAAGGAAATTTACATTTCCACTAAGGAAATCTAAATCCCCAACTCAATGTCATTCATTCGATTGCAATTGAAAAATTCTTTTCCATGCAAGAAAACATATTCTCATGTCCAGGGATTAAGACGAGGGGCTCTTTAATGCTATTATTCTGTCTTCTGTGAGTAAAAAAAAAAAAGAAAATCACAAATGAGGTCAAAATGAAAGCAAAGGGGGTTTTATTTGGGTGCTGAATAGAGTTAGAAATTGCGATATGAAATTTAATATAGACATAATGAGGGTTATGTTTGGGTCTGTGGGTTGTGGTTGTCTAGTTAATATCCACTTATAAGAGAGTACATATCATGTGTATCTTTCTTGGTCTGAGTTAGTTCACTTAGGATGAGCTTTTCTAGATAGATCCATTTGTTTGCAAATTACATGATTTCCTTGTCTCTGATAGCTGTATATTATTTGATTGTGTAAATGTACCACAGTTTTTTTTTTAATGCATTCTTTTGTTGAAGAACATCTGAGTTGTTTCTAGTTTCTGGCTATTATGGATAAAGCTACTATGAACAGTGTTCAGGTGATGTCCTTGTGGTTAGGTGGAGAATCTTTTGGATATATGTCCAGGAGCAGTGTGTCTGGGTCTTGAGGTAGAATTATTCTCATTTTTCTAAGATATCACCAGATTGTTTTCCAAAGTGGTTGTACAAGTTTGCATTCCCACTAGAAATGGGGGAGTGTTCTTCTTTCTTCATATCCTTGCCAGAATGTACTATCTTTTGAGATTTTTTTAAATGTTTATTTATTACCTCAAGTTACATTTCCATTACAGTCCCCTCCTTCTACTCCTCCTGGGCCCACCCTCCCTCCCTTTTCCCCTTCTCCCATCTATCCTACTTCTCTGGTGTAGGGTGCCCTGAATATCAGCCCCCTTTAGTTCAGCAGTAATATGAGGCCTAGGAGCTTCCTCTTGCACTGGGGGCCTACAAACCAGATCCACTAGTGCAAAGTGTCCCACTAATAGGTAACAAAGTCTATGTTCCTGTTCCTTCAGTGTGGTTGTAGGATAATTGTCCTGTGTTATATGGCTAAAATCCAGTTATAAGTAAATACATGCCATATGCATCTTTCTGGGTCTGGGTTAGCTAACTCAGGATGAGCTTTTCTAGATCCATCCATTTGGCAACAAACTGCATGATTTTCTTTGTTTCTGATGGCTTCGTAGTATTCCATTGTGTAAATGTACTACAGCTTTTTTTTATCCATTTGTCAGTTGAGAGACATCTGGGTTATTTCCAGTTTCTAGCTACAATAAAGCTGCTATGAATATAGTTGAGGAGATGTTCTTGTGGTTTGGTGAGGAATCATTTGTATGTATACCCAGAAGTGGTATAGCTGTGTCTTGAGGTAGAGTTATTCCAAGTTTTCTAAGATATCGCCAGACTGATTTCACAGTGGTTGTACCAGCTTGCACTGGAGGAGAGTTCCCCTGTCTCCACAACCTTGCCAGCATGTGCTATCATTTGAGATTTTCATCTTAGCCATTCTGACAGGTGTGAGATGGAATCTCAGAGTTGTCTTGAGTTACATTTCTCTGATGATTAAAGATGTTGAGCATTTCTTCAAGTGTCTCTCACCCTTTATAGATTCTTCTTTTGTGAATTCTTGGTTTAGCTCTGTACACCATTTTCTGACTGGATTATTTGGTTTTTTACTGTTTAATTTCTTGAGTTCTTCATAAATTTTGGATATTAGCCCTCAGTCAGATGTGGGGTTGGTGAAGATCTTTTCCCAAACTGTAGGCTGCTGTTTTGTTCAAATAACAGTGTCCTTTGCCTTTCAGAAACTTTTCAGTTTCATGAGGTCCCATTTATTGATTATTTATCTTAGAGCCTGAGCTATTGGTGTTCTGTTCAGGAAGTTGTCACCTGGGCCAATGAGTTTGAGGCTTTTCCCCATTTTCTCTTCTATTAGATTTAATGTGTCAGGTTTTATGTTAAGGTCTTTGATCCACTTGGACTTAAGTTTTGTGCAAGGTGATAAATACGGGTCTATTTACATTCTTTTACATGTTAACAACCAGTTAGACCAGCACCATTTGTTGAAGATCCTGTCCTTTTTCCATTGTACAGTTTTGGCTCTTTGTCAAAAATTTGGTGACCATAGGTGTGTGAGTTTATATCTGGGTTTTTGATTCGATTCCATTGATCAACTGGTCTGTTTCTATACCAGTTTCATGCTATATCTTTTGAGTTTTTGATCTTAGCCATTCTGACAAGTGTGAGATGGAATCTCAGAGTTGTTTTGAGTTGCATTTCCATGATGACAAAGGATGTTGAACATTTCTTCAAGTGCCTTTTTGTGTTTAGAGAGACCTCCTTTGTGAATTCTCTATTTAGATCTGCACCCCATTTTTTGATTGGATTATTTGATTTGTTTGTGTTTAATTTCTTGAGTTCTTTATAGATTTTGGATATTAGCCCTTTGTTGGATGTGGGGTTGGTGAAGAACTTTTGCTAATATGTAGGCTGACATTTTGTTCTAATGGCAGTGTCTTTTGACTTATAGAAGGATTTCAATTTCATAAGGTCCCATTTACTGACTGTTGGTTGTAGAATCTGTGCTATTAGTGTTTTTTTCAGGAAGTTGTCTCCTGTGCCCATGAGTTTGAGGCATTTCCCCACTTTTTCTTCTATTAGATTAAGTGTGTCCCATTTTATGTTAAGGCCTTTGACCCATTTGGACTTAAGTTTTGTGCAAGGTGATAATTATGGGTCTATTTGCATTCTTGTACATGTTGACATCCAGTTAGACCAGTACCATTTGTCAAAGATGCTTTCCTTTTTCCATTGTATGGTTTTGGCTTCTTTGTTAAACAAGTAAGTGTCCATAAGTGTGTGGGTTTATTTCTGGGTCTTCGATTCAATTCTGTTGATCCACTGGTCTGTTTCTATACCAGTACCATGCTGTTTTTATTACTATTGCTCTGTAGTATAGCTTGAAATCTGGGATGTTGATACCTCCAGATGTTCTTTTATTGTACAGGATTGATTTAGCTGTTCTGGGTTTTTTGTTTTTTTTTTTTTTCATATGAAATTGAGAATTGTTCTTTCAAGGTCTGTAAAGAATTGTGTTTGTATTTTCATAGGAATTTAATTGAATCTGTATATTGTTTTTGGTAAAATGGCCATTTTTATTATGTCAGTCCTACCTATCCATGAGCATGGTAGATCTTTCCATCTTCTGCATGGTAGATCTTCCATCTTCTGATATGTTCTTCAATTTCTTTTTTCAGGGACTTGAAGTTCTTGTCATACAGGTCTTTCACTTGCTTGGTTAGAGTTACTCCCAGGTATTTCATATTATTTGTGGCTTATTGTGAAGGATGTTGTTTCCCTAATTTCTTTCTCTACCCATTTATCTTTTATGTAAAGAAGGGCTATTGTACTCGTGTTTTAGAATTAATTTTGTATCCAGCCACCCTGATGAAGGCATTTACCAGCTTTAGGAGTTCTCTGGTGGAATTTTTGGGGAACACTTATGTATAATATCTTATCATCTGTGAACAGGAATATTTTGACTTCTTCCTTTCCAATTTATATCTCCTTGATCTCCTTTAGTTGTCTTAATTTTCTAGCTAAAACTTCAAGTTCTAGGTTGAGGAGATATGGAGAGAGTGGGCAGCCTTGCTGGGTCCTGATTTTAGAGGAAATGTAAGTTTGTCTCCATTTAGTTTGATGTTGGCTATTGGTGTACTGCAAATTGCCTTTATTATGTTTAGGTATGGTCTTGTATGCATGATCTCTCTAAGACTCTTAACATGAAGGGATGTTGGATTTTGTCCAACTTTTTTTTTTTTAGCATCCAATGAAATGATCATGTGTTTTTTTTCTTTCAGCTTGTTTATGTGGTAGATTATGTTGATGGATTTTCATACGTTGAACCACCCCTGAATCCCTGGAATGAAGCCTACTTGATCATGGTGTATGAAACTTTTGATGTGTTCTTGGATTCCGTTTGCAAGTGTTAATTGAGTATTTTTGTATCCATGTTCATAAGGGAAATTTGTCTGAAGTTCTATTTCTTTGTTTGGTCTTTGTATGGTTTAGGTAGCATGGTGAGTGTGGCCTCATAGAATGAGTTTGGAAGGGTTCCTTCTGTTTCTATTTTGTGGAAGAGTTTGAAGAGTATTGGTCTGGCAGAATTCTGAAATCATCTGGTCCTGGGCTTTTTTTTTTTTTTTTGGAAGGCTTTTATTGACTGCTTCTATTTCCTTAGTCGTTATAGGACTGTTTAAATGCTTCACCTGTTCTTGCTTTAATCTTGGTACATGGAATCTCTCAAGAAAATTGTCCATTTCGCCTGTGTTTTTCAATTTTGTGGAATGCAGATTTTTGAAGTAAGACCTAAAGATCCTTGGATTTCATCAGTGTCTGTATTTATTTCCCCCTTTTCATTTCTGATTTTGTTGAACTGGATATTTTCCCTCTGCTTTTAGTTAGTTTGGGTAAGGTTTTGTCTATTTTGTTGATTTTCTTAAAGAACCAGCTCTTTCTCTCGTTAATTCTTTCTATTGCTTTCTTTGTTTCTAATATATTGATTTCAGCCATGAGTTTGATTACTTCCTGCCATCTACTCCCCTTAGGTGTGTTTGCTTCTCTTTATTCTAGATCTTTCAGGTGTTCTTTTAAGTCATTTGTATAGGAATTCTCCAATTTATTTTTGAATGCCCTTAGTGCAATGAACTTTCCTCTTAGCACTGCTTTCAATGTGTTGCATAAGTTTAGGTAAGTTGTACCTTCATTTTCATTGAATTGTAAGAAGACTTTAATTTCTTTTAATATTTCTTCCCTGATTCAGAGGTCATTGAGTAAAGAATTGTTCAGTTTCCATGAGTTTACAGACTTTTTGCTATTTCTGTTGTTATTGAAGTCTAGCTTTATTCCATGATGGTTTGATAAATTACAAGGGGTAATTTCTTTTTTTTTTAATAATTTATTTTTTATTTCTTCAAGTTACATCTCAATCACAATCCCCTCCCTACTCCCCCCTCCAGTCCCACCCTTCCACCCTCCTCCCCCTCAACCCCACCATCCTCTTCCCTTCTTTTTTTTTGTTTAAGGTATTTCTTTTTCCCCCCAACAGCTCTCCCTTTCAGTCCAAAAAATGGTTCTTTTTCTTATAACTATAAATACAATACAAAAAAACAGAAATAAATAGGCCATAATTATAAGAGTTATATGGCTTAGCAGACATTCCCAATGTCCAGTCCATATGTATTTGGCACCTGACTTTAACATTCTACTATCTAACCATCTCCATGAGTTTAAAGTTCTATATCTAACTCAGCTTTCATACTAACTTGCCTCATAATTTTTAAAATATCTTCTTAGATCCAGAACACCCTCTTGATTCCTAAACAACTCAAAATTTAACTATGAGACTCTAGCTATCTATTCTTCAACCACCTCAGAGACCTGAGAGGGATAAATATATCTGATTATATAGGAAGTGCAGGGACTGCAGCTTCCAATACTAAGAAAGGACATACCAGTGGCTGCCTGGACAGTTCCCATTTTCTCTCCATACATTGCAGCATCAATCTTCAGCTATTTGGACCCGCTTCTCTGACAGACATTGATTGTAGAGCAGGAATTATGAAGGACTTATCTACCCTGTCTTGGCAGAGCTAGGCTGTCGACTTATCTGCTTCCAAGTTTTGTCCTTTTTGGACAGAAGTCTGTCTATAGTTGAAGCAAGGGGTTTTTCTTGCCAAGAGAATGGCTTACCACCAATTCAATCATCTCCCACTGGAGATTCTTCGATGCTCATCTTCTACTTGGAGTAGAATAGGGGGTGCTGTCAGTAGCTGACATGTCTCGATATCAAAAATTCTTAAGTTAAGAAAACATCTTTGAATGCCATATTCTGCAGATCTCTTGAGGTTTTTGAAGATGCCCTATCTATCTCTTATATTTAGATAAGCAAATATTGCTTGTCCCTTAGCAACTTGATTTCTGAGTAGCTTAGAAAATAACTGTGATAGACTGTCATAGTAACTAACAAAATGACATGTTTTCATGACTATTAGTTTCTGTTTCTTAATTATCCTAAACAGTTTATGTCGGTTGGTAGCAAGAGGTCAAAACTTGACATTTCATTTTTAAGTATTACTACGAACAATACCTTTAAGAAGCGTTACCCTTAATTTTGTATCAATATACAAAGATCAATAACAATGTGGCCAAATATAATCTTAATTTTGTATCAACATACAAAGATCAATACCGATGTAGCCCAATACAATCTTAATTTTACATTAATATACAAGGGTCAATACCATTGTGGCCAAATATAATCTTAATTTTGTATCAATATACAAAGATCAATACCGATGTAGCCCTATACAATCTTAATTTCGCATTAATATACAATGATCAATACCAATTTAACCAAATATAATATTAATTTTGTATCAGTACACAAAGGTATAAGGCTATATTCAATAATCTGTCCTTTTTTCTTGATCTTTCCTATACTATGTCTATGTCCCATTTTTCTCAAGTCTGTTCACTCCTATACAGGAGAGAAAGGAGGATACAGAAAAGCAAAAGAGAGAAGTCCCTGGGTCTAACCTCCAAAACCCATTTAATAAGACCATTTAACAGCTTGTAGTCTTTTCCCCTAAATAACAAAATTTTCTATTATCTATCAAATAACCAAAGGGGGAGAACACCCTCCCCACCTTCTGGGGATGGGATGTTGTTCTCTTAAAATGACTTCCTGCTGATTTGGGATGTAGTAAACCTGTTTGGGGCCCAAATAAGATTGGAAAAATGGTTAAAAATGTTAATAGAATCATTTGATGTTCAGTCCCTTTGTGCTCAGCTATTTAGATGTCCTACGAAGTTCATAGACAGAAGCTGATCTTCAGAGCTTTACTGAAGATCTGGCTGGAGTAGTCTGTGGAGCTGAACGATCTTAGCAATTTTGAGTTGTTGTGGTTGTAGACTTTTGAGGAAACTGCTATTGAAGAAGTCTGCCAGGCTAGATCATCTGGGCCACTCGTCTTCTTTGGTGTCTGATCTGTTTTCTGCTGAGGTTTCCTTTGTCCAGTTGTCCCTGGATTCCTTGAATGGATGCTTTAAATCTCCTGGAAAGATAAGAACAGAGCCCTGCCCTAATCCTAACTCTGGGACAATTACCTTTTTTTGGGGGGGGGGTCAGGTAATATTTTTTCTGGAGCAAATTTGGTTTTTTTGATAATATATAAAGTATTACCTTTCAATCCGGATTAAAGAAGAAATTATTTTGATATTTTGGAGCTAAACAAACCTTTAGTGTATATATTTTGAGATCTCAAAGGACAATTTGTTTGAATTGCAGCCTGCCTTTTGTAAGTAGCTTTTAAACTTAAATCTTTCCAAATCCTATGTGCCTGTCTCTGCATTCTAAGTTTTGGGATCAAATACATGTGGTTCCCAACTGATGGGATTAAAGATGTGCTCCTCCACTCCTGGATCAAAGTTTTTCTCTGTTTAGAGCTTGTTTTGTATCAGGTGGCCTTGAGCTCTGAGATCTGCCTGTTTCTGTCTCTAGTGTGTTGGGATTAAGGGTGTATTCTTCCCCAATGATGTGACTAAGGGTGTGCACCATCACCACCCTGTTTCTTGTAACTCTAGAATTTATAAGACAACTAACTCTATAGTGATCCTCCAGTCTCTACTGGAGGTAACGGCATGGGCTAACATCATGCATTATTTTACCTTAGCTCTAAGTTTTTTCAACTCTTGGAGGTTTGTAAAACCTGGTTGAACAACTGTCACCTTTAATTTATTTACAGTGTTTTAAACCTGTTACCTGCCTTTTAATGCCAAACCATGGAAATAGCCTATACCTCTACAAAAAAAACAAAAACAAAAACAAAACCAAAAAAAACTCTTAAGCTGCTATCAAGTTTGTGTAATCTCTGTAGCCACCTGCAGTCTAACATTCTAATCTGAAATTAAGGCCATTTTCCTTTCATGCCTGTAAGGTAAATTATAGTTTGAAAATTTTATATTGTATTTTTATTATATTTTTAAGCTTATTAACTCTTTTCTTTAAAAAGTATTATTTATTTCTAGAACATAGTTTCCTCCCTCCTCCCCTCTTGGCCCCTCCCTCCCTCTCTCCTTCCCTCCCTCCCTCCCTCCCTCCCTCCCTCCCTCCTTGTTCCTCTACTTGGTACTCTCCTTCTCCTCAGATGAGGTGGGTCCTCACATATCATACTCCCTCAGATCTTGAGTCATGTGAAGCCCAAGAGCTTCCACTCGTACTGGAGCTTGATAAGGCACACCATCTAGGGTGTGGGGTTCCACTAACCTGCAGCAGATTCCATGACTCACTGGTGGGTAGAATTTTTCCTAGGATAGATATGCTAGATTCCTATCTATTTGGGTGTGTGGGTTGTAGGATAGTTATCCTCTGATGTATGGTTAATATCCATTTGTAAGGGAATACATACCATGTTTATCTTTCTGGGACTGCGTCAGCTCACTTAGGATGAGCTTTTCTAGTTCCATCCATTTGGTTTTGAATTGCATGATTTTCTCATTTCTGATAGCTGTGTAGTATTCCATTGTGTAAATGTACCACAGTTTTTTTATCCATTCTTCAGTTGATGGACATCTGGGTTGTTTCCAGTTTCTGGCTATTACAAATAAAGCTGCTATGAACATTGTTGAGGCAATGTCCTTGTGGTTTCGTTTCAAATCTTTTGGATATATGCCCAAGAGGGGTATGGCTGGGTCTTGAGGTAGATTTATTCCCAATTTTCTAAGATATCTCCAGATTGATTTCCAAAGTGGTTGCACAAGTTTGCAGTCCCACCAGCAATGAGGGAGTGATCCCCTTTCTCCACATCCTCGCCAGCATGTGCTATCATTTGAGTTTTTGATCTTAGCCATTCTGACAGGTGTGAGATGGAATCTCAGAGTTGTTTTAAGTTGCATTTCCCTGATAACCAAAGATGTTGAACATTTCCTCAAATGCCTCTCAGCCTTTAGAGATTCCTCTTCTGTGAATTCTCGGTTTAGCTCTGTACCCCATTTATTGATGGGGTTATTTGATTTTTTGGTGTTTAATTTCTTCAGTTCTTTATATATTTTGGATATTAGCCCTCTGTCAGATGTTGGGTTGGTGAAGATCCTTTCCCACTCTGTAGGCTGCCGTTTTGTTCTAAGGACAGTGTCCTTTGCCTTACAGAAGCTTTTCAATTTTATAAGGTCCCATTTATTGATTGTTTGTTTTAGTGCCTGAGCTATTGGTGTTCTATTCAGGAAGTTGCTACCAGTGCCAATGATTTCAAGGCTTTCCCCCACTTTCTCTTCTATTAATGATAGTGTGTCTGGATTTATGTTGAGGTCCTTGATCCACTTAGACTTAAGTTTTGTACAGGGTGATAAGTATGGATCTATTTGCATTCTTCTACATGTTGACATCCAGTTAGACCAGCACCATTTATTGAAGATGCTTTCCTTTTTCCATTGTATGTTTTTGGTTTCTTTATCAAAAATTAAGTGACCATAGGTGTGTGGGTTTATTTCTGGGTCTTCAATTCGATTCCATTGGTCAACTGGTCTGTTTCTATACCAGTACCATGCTGTTTTTATTACTATTGCCCTGTAGTACAGCTTGAAATCCGGGATGGTGATACCTCCAGATGTTCTGTTATTGTACATGATTGATTTAGCTATTCTGGGTCTTTTGCTATTCCATATGAAGTTGAGAATTGTTTTTCCAGATCTGTGAAAAATTGAGTTGGTATTTGGATAGGAATTGCGTTGAATCTGTATATTGCTTTTGGTAATATTGCCGTTTTTATTATGTTGATCCTACCTAACCATGAACAAGGGAGATCTTTCCATCTCCTGATATCTTCTTCAATTTCTTTCTTCAGGGTCTTGAAGTTCTTATCATACAGGTCTTTCACTTGCTTGGTTAGAGTTACCCCCAGGTATTTTATATTATTTGTGGCTATTGTGAAGGGTGTTGATTCCCTTATTTCTTTCTCAGCCCATTTATCTTTTGTGTAAAGAAGGGCTACTGATTTTTTTGAATTGATTTTGTATTCGGCCACCTTGCTGAAGGAGTTTATCAGCTGTAGAAGTTCTCTGGTGGAATTTTTGGGGTCTCTGATGTATACTATCATATCATCTGCAAGTAGGGATACTTTGACTTCTTCCTTTCCAATTTGTATCCCCTTGATCTCTTTTAGTTGTCTTATTGCTCTAGCTAAAACTTCAAGTACTATGTTGAAGAGATATGGAGAGAGTGGGCAGCCTGGCCTTGTCCCTGATTTTAGAGGAAATGCTTTAAGTTTCTCTCCATTTAGTTTGATGTTGGCTATTGGCTTGCTGTAAATGGCTTTTATTATTTTTAAGTATGGTCCTTGTATGCCTGATCTCTCTAAGACTTTTATCATGAAAGGGTGCTGTATTTTGTCAAAAGCTTTTTCAGCATCCAATGAGATGATCATGTGGTTCTTTTCTTTCAGCTTGTTTATGTGGTGGATTACATTGATGGATTTTCTAATGTTGAACCACCCCTGCATCCCTGGGATGAAGCCTACTTGATCATGGTGTATGATACTTTTGATGTGATCTTGGATCCGGTTTGCAAGTATTTTATTAAGTATCTTTGCATCCATGTTCATAAGGGAAATTGGTCTGAAATTTTCTTTCTCCGTTGGGTCTTTGTGAGGTTTAGGTATCAGGGTAAATGTGGCCTCATAGAATGTGTTTGGCAGTATTCCTTCTGTTTCTATGTTGTGGAAGAGTTTGAAGAATATTGGTGTTAGCTCTTCTTTGAATGTCTGGTAGAATTCTGTGCTGAAACCATCTGGGCCTGGGCTTTTTTTTGGTTGGAAGACATCTAATGACTTCTTCTATTTCCTTAAGGGTTATAGGACTGTTTAGTTTGTTTACCTGTTCTTGATTTAACCTTGGTAGGTGGAATCTGTCAAGAAAATTGTCCATTTCATTTAGATTTTCCAATTTTGTGGAGTACAAGTTTTTGAAGTAGGACCTAATGATTCTTTAGATTTCCTCAATGTCTGTTGTTATTTCCCCCTTTTCATTTCTGATTTTGTTGATTTGGGTATTTTCCCTCTGCCTTTTAGTTAGTTTAGCTAAGGGCTTGTCTATTTTGTTGATTTTCTCAAAGAACCAGCTCTTGGTTTTGTCGATTATTTGTATTGTTCTTTTTGTTTCTAAGTTGTTGATTTCAGCCCTGAGTTTGATAATTTCCTCTCGTCTGCTCCTCTTGGGAGTGTTTGCTTCTTTTTGTTCTAGCTCTTTCAGGTGTTCTTTTAGGTTGCTAGTATAGGAATTCTCCAGTTTCTTTTTGAAGGCACTTAGAGCTATAAACTTTACTCTTAGCACTGCTTTCAATGTGTCCCATAAGTTTGGGTATGTTGTGCCTTCATTTTCATTGAGTTCTAAGAAGACTTTAATTTCTTTTTTTATTTCTTCCCTGACCCAGAGGTCATTGAGGAGAGAGTTGTTCAGTTTCCATGTTTTTGCAAGCACTCTGTTGTTTTGGTTATTGTTGAAGCCTAGCTTTATTCCATGATGGTCTGATAAGTTACAAGGAGTGATTTCAATTTTCCTGTATCCGTTGAGGCTTGCTTTGTGACCGACTATATGGTCGATTTTGGAGAAGGTTCCGTGAGGTGCCGAGAAGAAAGTGTATTCTTTTGTTTTTGGGTGAAATGTTCTGTAGATATCAATTAGGTCCATTTGATTCATGACATCTGTGAGGTTCATTATTTCTCTGTTTGGTTTCTGCATTGTTGATCTGTCCAATGGTGAGAGTGGTGTGTTGAAGTCTCCCACTATTAATGTGTGAGGTTCAATGTGGGATTTGAGCTTCAGTCGTGTTTCTTTAATGAATGTGGGTGGTCTTACATTTGGGGCATAGATGTTTAGTATTGAAATTTCATCTTGGTGGATTTTTCCTTTGATGAGTATATAGTGTCCTTCCCCTTCTCTTTTGATTAATGTTGGTTGAAAATCCAATTTGTTGCATACTAGAATTGCTACTCCAGCTTTTTTTCTTGGGTCCATTTGCTTGGTATATCTTTTTCCAGCCCTTTACTTGGAGATAATGTCTATCTTTTTTGCTGAGGTGTGTTTCTTGTAAACAGCAGAATGCAGGATTCTGTTTTCGCATCCATTCTGCTAGCCTGTGCCTTTTTATTAGGGAATTGAGTCCATTGATGTTGAGAGATATTAATGACCAGTGATTGTTACTTCCTGCCATCTTGATGTTGGTAGAAATAGTGTGTGAGTGAGCTTCTTTTCTTTTGTTTTTGCTGAAGGCATGCTATTTGCTTCCTGTGCTTTCTTGTGTGTGGTTAAACTCTTTGGGTTGAAGTTTTCCTTCTAACATCTTCTGTAGAGCTGGATTTGTGTATAGATATTGTTTGAATTTAGCTTTGTCATGGAATATCTTGTTTTCTCCATCTATGTTGATTGACAGTTTTGCAGGGAATAGTAGTCTGGCCTGGCATTTGTGGTTTTTTAGAGTCTGCAAGACATCTGTCCAGGCCCTTCTGGCTTTTAGAGTCTCTGAAGAAAAGTCAGGTGTGATTCTGATAGGTTTGCCATTATATGTTACTTGACCCTTTTCCCTAGCAGCTTTTAAAATTCTTTCTTTGTTCTGTACATTTAGTGTTTTGATTATTATGTGGCGGGAAGATTTTCTTTTCTGGTCTAATCTATTTGGGGTTCTGTAAGCTTCTTGTACAGTTATAGGCATCTCTTTTTTTAGATTTGGGAAATTCTCTTCAATGATTTTGTTGAAGATATTTTCTGGTCCATGGAGGTGGGACTCTTCTCTTTCTTCTATTCCTATTATTCTGAGATTGCGTCTTTTCATTGTGTCCTTGATTTCCTGAAGGTTTTGTGTCAGGACTTTTTTAGATTTGACATTTTCTTTGACAGATGTATCCATTTCTTCAATTTTATCCTCTGAGCCTGAAATTCTGTCTTCCATCTCTTGTATTCTGTTGGTGATGCTAGTGTCTGTAGTTCCGATTCTTTTCTTAAGGTTTTCCAGTTCTATGGATGTCTCAGATTGGATTTTCTTCATTGCTTCAACTTCCCTTTTCAGGTCTTCCATTCCTTTAAGCGCTTTATTCATTTCCATCACCTCCTTTGCAGTACTTTGTTGTTGCTCTCTGAGGTGTTTGATTTCCTCCCTTAGGCCTTCTATTATTAATATAAGCATAGGATTAAGGTCATTTTCCTTTGCTTCAATTGGGTTCAGCTGTCCAGAGTTGTCTGTAGCATTATTGCTAGGATCTGGAGACATCCTATTGTTTTTTTTTTTTTTACCATGTTCTTGTGCTGACCTTTTGTCATCAGATGGACCCAGGTGTTATCTGTTTGTTTCTTTTGTTACCTGACCTTGGTGTTCAGGAAAACTCCCTGCCCTGGGGGTTGTCGGATCCTGAGATCCTGGTGTTTACCTCCAGATGGTGGGCAGGTTCCTGTAATAGACTGACTGGCTCTTGGAGAGGAGGGTGGCTGCTGCTCTCCTCAACTGCTTGTGACCCAATTGGACCAATATAGAGGGGATTGGAGTGGGGAGAGGGCTAGCCTCTGAGGACCTCAGAGCTGACAGGTCTCCTCAGAAAGGCAGGTAGAGCTGTGGTTGGGTCTGTGTTCTCCTCTCACTGACCCAGTCGTTCTGGCTCCCCAGCTAGGCTGACTATGCAGGCAGGGAGCTCCACCCACAACAGATGCCGGCCTCAGTGCGTCTGTTGCTGACTGCCTCAGATGCTTGGGTGCTAGGGTGAGTGACCCACCCGCCCCAGTATTTGTGGAGAACACACTGTCGCGGGCTCTGTTTGCAAGCAGTCTTGGCTCCTAATTGCTTTGCTGTGACTGGGTTAGGTCTCTGCCTCTCCGCTACAGTGCACACTCTGCCACCATGTTGGAGACTCCGGAAAAAAATAATCTCACTTACCTTTGCTCTTGTGGTGCGGCTCGAGTGCAGGCTGGATATCAGGCAGACAGGCGGGGCCGCTGGTCTGTGGCTGGAGCCGTGGGCTGGATCCGCTTCTGGGCTAGATCTCTAGCCAGAGCTCCTTTCTAGACCGGTGACGGAGCTGGCTGATCTCAGGGTTGTGTTCCCGGGAACTGCGTGGGCTGTTTTACCTGGTGACCGGTCTCAGTGTTCGCTGTGGGAATTCAGACACCGTCTGTGTTTCACTGTAGGCTAGGGGACCTCACATTCACTCCACAGTGACTAATCTCATTCACCTACTACTCAGATGCACTGCTCTATGGTCGGCGCCATCTTGGATCTCTCAAGGGGTAATTTCAATTTTGTATCTGTTGAGGCTTGCTTTGTGACCGACTATATGGTCAGTTTTGGAGAAGCTTCCATGAGGTGCTGAGAAGTAAGCATATTATTTTGTGGTCAGGTGAAATGTTCTGTAGATATCAGTTAATTTCAGTTATATATCAGTTATATCTGTTACTTTCATTGTTTATCTTTTTGTTTTCTGAATCTTTGATGTGTCCAGTGGTGAGAGACATATGTGGAAGTTTCCCACTGTTGATGCATGGGGTACGATGTGGGATTTGAACCTTAGTAGTGTCTCTTTTACAAAGGTGGGTGCCCTTGCATTTGGGACATAGATGTTCAGTATTGAGAAGTCATCTTGGTGGATTTTTCCTTTGATAAGTATGAAATGTCCTTCCCCATCTCTTTTGATTAATATTGGTTGAAAGTCTATTTTATTGGATACTAGAATGGCCACTCCAACTTGGTTCTTGGGTCCATTTTCTTGGTATATCTTTTTCTACCACATTACTCTGAGATAATGCCTATCTTTTTTGCTGAAATGTGTTTCCTATAAGCAGAAGAATGGATGCTGGACTTTGTTTTTGAATCCCTTCTGGAATCATGTGTCTTTATATTGGGGAATTGAGTTGATTGATGTTGAGGGATATTAATGACCAGTGATTGTTAATTCCTGACATCTTGATGTTGTTGGTGGTAGTCGTGTGAATGAGCTTCTCTTCTTTGATTTTGCTGCAGTAGGGTTATTTGCTTCCTGTGTTTTCTTAGGTTCAGACAACCTCCTTTGGTTGGAGTTTTCCTTCTAATATCTTCTTTACAGCTAGATTTGTGCATAGATATTGTTTGAATTTAGATTTGTCTTGGCATATCTTATTTTCTCCATCTATTCTGATTGACAGCTTTGCTGAGTATGGTGGTCTTGGCTGGGGTCTGTGATCTTTTAAGGTCTGCAAGACATCTGTCCAGGCTCTCCTGGCTTTTAGAGTCTCTGATGAGAAGTTAGGTGTGACTCTGATAATTCTGCTGCTCTTTATTACTTTGGCCCTTTTATATTGAGCTTTTTATATTCTTTCTTTATTCTGTACATTTAGTGTTTTGATTATTATGTGGTGGAAGGATTTTCTTTTCTGGTCTAATGTATTTGGAGTGCTGTAGGCTTCTTATATGATTATAAGCATCTCTTTCTTTAGGTTTGGGAAATTTTCTTCTACAATTTTGTTGAAGATGTTTTCTAGTTCTTGGAGCTGGGAGTCTTCTCTTTCTTCTATTCTTATTATTCTGAGGTTTTGTCTTTTCATAGTGTCCTTGATTTCCTGAAAGTTTTGTGCCAGAATTTTTTTGGATTTCATAATTTTTTAAAAAGATGTATAGATTTCTTCAATTTTATCTTCTGTGTCTGACATTCTTTCTTCCATCTCTTGTATTCTGTTGGTGATACTTGTTTCTGTAGTTCCTTTTCTTTTTCCAAGGTTTTCCAGTTCCATGGATGTCTCACTCAGTTTGTGCTTTATTGCTTCAGCTTCTCTTTTCAGGTCTTGAAACATTCTATTCCCTTCCCTCTCTTATTTATTTATATCTTGCATTTCTCTAAGGGCTTTATTCATTTCCATCACCTATTTTGCTATATTTTTTGTTGTTCTCTGAGGGATTTGTTTTCCTCCCTTAAGAA
This sequence comes from Lophiomys imhausi, assembly GCA_907164525.1. Lineage (NCBI taxonomy): Eukaryota > Metazoa > Chordata > Mammalia > Rodentia > Muridae > Lophiomys > Lophiomys imhausi. The sequence continues at coordinate 2,717,387 of CAJQZJ010034182.1, forward strand.
CTCTATTATTTTCATAAGCATAGGATTAACATCATTTTCCTGTGTTTCAGTTGTATTAGGATTTTCAGGGCTTTCTGTAGCATTATAGCCAGGTTCTGGAGATGCCATATTACCTTGTTTCTTTTTTCTTTTCTTTTTTTTAACGTTTATTTATTTCTTCAAGTTACATCTCAATCATAGTCCTCTCCCTCCTTCCTCGCCTGGTCCCACCATCCTACCCTCTTCCCCCTCACCCTCCTATTTGTTTTTTTTTTTTAATTAATGTGTATCTCCCACCCCCCAAGAGCTCTCCTGTTTACAATAACAGGCTCTTTTTCTTATAACTATGAACACAATACAAAACAATAAGAATAATTAGGTTACAATTATGAAAATTATAAGGTATAACATACATTCCCAATGTTCAGTCCATATGTATTTGGCAACTGCTATTAATATTCTATTATCTATCTATCTCAATATGTTTAAAGTTCTAAACCTAACTTAGTTTCCATCCTAACTTGCATTATCAACTTAATATCCTCTTCTTAGACCTAGAACATCCTTTTGATTCCTAAACAACTTAAAATTTAACTGTGAGACTATATCTATCTAGTATTCAACCACATCAGAGACCTGAGAAGGATAAAATATACCTGAATAAACAGGAAGTACAGAGTCAGCAGCCTCCAAAACTAAGAAATAGCAGACAACTGACTGCCTGGAGAGTTCCCAATTTCTCTCAATACATTGGAGAATCTATCTTCAGCCTTTTGGCCCAGTATCTCTGAAAGACATTAATTGTAAAGCAAGAATTATGAAGGACTTGCCTACTCTATCTTGGCAGACCTAGGTTGTCGACTAACCTGTTTCCAAGTTTTGTCCTTTTTGAACAGCATTTTGTCTTCAGTCAAAGCAAGGGATTTCTCTTGCCCAGTGACAAGCTTGCCACTAATGCAGTCATCTCCAAATGGAGATTCTTTGATGTTCACAATCTACTTGGAATAGAATGGAGGGTGCTGTCAGGAGCTCACATGTCACAATATCAAATAATATTAAATTAAGGAAACATCTTTGAGTGCTATATTCTACATATCTCTTGAGGATTTTGAATACCACCTATCTATCTCCATATATTTGGATAAGCAAATGTTGCTTGTCTCTTAGCAACTTGATTTCTGATTAACATAGAAAACATCTGTGATACACTATGCTAGTACCTAACAAAATTACATGTTTGAATGACTATTAATTTGCATCTCTTAATTATCCTAAACAGTTTGTGACAGTTTGTAGGAGTTAGATAAATTAGATTTAGGAAATATATAGGAGTTTCTGATACTCTCTCTTAATTTGGGGCCTGAAGAGCATTATCAGCATGAAGTCAGCAAAAACAGGAAAGACTCAATAGACTGAAAAACAAGTTTGAAGTCAGCAAAAACAGGAAAGACTCAATAGACTTGAAACAAAGTATCTGGCCTGACATTGTTTTCAGCTGCTAAGTGGGCGGAGCCCAAATTAAGCTGAAACAGAGTTCCTCCTATCTGAGGACAGTGTGTGGAGCCCAGAAGAGAAGAGGCCCCTGATGCTAGAGAGCTCCAAGAGTCCTGCTGAAAAAAGGGCTGGCCATTGATGGCCAGCTCTCTCCCTGAAGCAGAAAGAAGCTGGTGAGCAAAGAAAGCCTGAGCAAGACACCAAAAGGCCCAGGACTGGACCCTGTGGCTCAGCTTTTGCCTAGAGGGGTTTGATCTGTCCAAACAGTGGCCTAAAGAAAACGGTGCCTGGCTTTAAGGACTGAGGCAGAGCAACTGAGTTCCTGATTCAAAAGAAGTAAGTTGACCTGCAGACGGCTGGGGTCTCCCACAGAGAAGAAAGCATGAAGCCTTATTTAAGGTGAGACTGCAATAAACATAGACCCTGACAAACCTGCATCTGAGAGATCCAGAAGAAGGACTGCTAAGTGTGTTAAAGAATCTACAACAAATACTGTGTTCCTGACGACTGAGGACCTGCCCCAGAGACTGTATCATTCTAAAAGGTTATGAAAGTAGTTGTTATGATTATCAATAGGTTTAGTGGATAGGTTAAAGGGGTTGTAGGAATTTATAGGATTAATAGTTAAGAAATTGTTGGTGTTTGTTATAAGTGAATTTAGTAATAAATAAATAAGTGTTAAATAATAATTTAAAAGTTCGGTTACAACAGTTTGTATCAAAAGGTCAAAACTTCACATTGCATTTTTAAGAATGTGACATAGTGACAATATCTTAAAAAGAGTTAACCTTAATTTTGTATCAATATACAAAGATATAAGAGCATATTCAATAATTTCTCCCTTTTTCTTTATCATTCCTATATTATATCTATATCCCATTATTTTTCAAGTGTTTTCTCCCTACACAGGAGAGAAGGATAGAGAAAAGAAAAAGTGAGAAATCCCTGGGTCCAACCTTCAAAACCTTGTTTAACAAGACCATTTAACAACTTGTGACCAATCCCCCTAAATAACAACAAACATCTATAACCCATCAAATGACCAACGGGGGGAATCCCCCACCCCACTTTCTGAGAATGGGACATTGCTCTCTTAAAATTGCTTCCTGATGATTTGGGATGTAGGAAACCTGTTTGGGGGCCCAAATAAGAATGGAAAAGTGGTTAAGCAAGTTAATAGTAACATTTATGTTCAGTCTTTTTGTGCTCAGCTATTTAGATGTCCTAAGATGTTTGCAGTCAGAAGCTGACCTTTGGAGAGGGGAGTAGTTCAGGGCTTTACTGAAGTCCTGGCTGGAACAGTTGTGGGGCTGAACTGTCTTAGCATTTTGAGTTGTTCTGGTTGTAGATTTTTGAGGATACATCTATTGAAGCAGGCTATGAGGTTGGATAATCTGGGCTACTTGTCTTCTTTGGTGTCTGGTCCTTTTTCTTCAGAAGTTTCAGCTGGCCAATTGTCCCTGGGCTCCTTAGATGGATGCTTTTAATCTCCTAGAAAGATGAGAACAGAGCCCTGCCCTAATTCTAACTCTGAGGTGCTACTTTTTTGGCAGCTAATATCTTTCCTAGAGCAAATTGAGTTTTTTGATAATATAAATAGTATTATCTTTCAATTGAGATAAAAAATTATTTTGATAATTTGGAGCTAAACACACCTTTAATGTACATATTTTGAGATCACATAGGACAATTCGCTTTGAATTTCAGCATGCCTTTTGCAATTAGCTTTTAAACTTAAATCATTATAAATCCTATGTGCCTGCCTCTGCCTTCCAATTGTTGGGATTAGGGTGTGCACCACTACCCCTGGATCTAAGTTTTTCTCTATTTGGATCTTGCTTTGTGTCAGGCTGGCCTTGAACTCAGAGATCTGCATGTTTCTGTCTCCAGTGTGTTGGAATTAAAGGTATATGCCTCTCAAGTGATGGGATTAAGTGTGTGAACCATCACCACCCTATTCATTGTAACTCTAGAATTGAAAAGATAACTAGCTCTACAATGATCCTCCTGTCAGTTCCATAAAGATTAACATGGCATTATAAGTGGATATTAACCATATAGCACAGGACAACCGTTCTACAACCCATAGACTCAAACAGACAGGATACCAACTATCCTATGAGAAACTCCACCCAGCAGTGAGTCATGGAACCTGCTTCAGGTTAGTGGAACACCTTACCTTAGATGGGCTGCCTTATCAATCCTCAGTATAAGAAGAAGCTCTTAGCCCTCATGTGATTGATAAACTGAGGGAGTATGATATGTGGGGGCCTTCCTCATCTGAGGAGAAGGAGAGGATTGAGAATGGGAATAAAGGAATAGTGAGGGGGGATGGAAGGAGGCAGTCAGGGAGGGACTGAGAGGTGAGGAGGGAGGCAACTATGCTGGAAAGGTAACTTGGAAAAACAAATTAATTAAAAAAAGGGTAACAATCAATGTCTGTCACAGAAACCAGGCCAAATGGCTGAAGATTGATGGTGTAATATATGGAGAGAAATTGGAAACTGTCCAGGCAGCCACTGGTATGTCATTTCTTAGTTTTGGAAGCTACTGGCCCTGCACTTCCTGTATAATCAGATATATTTATCCCTCTCAGGTCGCTGATGTTGTTGAAGACTAGATAGCTGGAGTCTCATAGTTAAATTTTGAGTTGTTTAGGAATTAAGAGAGTGTCCTGGATCTAAGAAGATGTTTTTAAAATAATGACGCAAGTTAGGATGGAAGCTGAGTTGGATATAGAACTTTAAACTCATGGAGATGGTTAGATAGTAGAATGTTAAAATCAGGTGCCAAATACGTATGGACTGGACATTGGGAATGTATGCTAAACCCCATAACTCTCATAATTGTGGTCTAATTATTTCTGTTGTTTTGATTTGTATTTATTGTTATAAGAGAAAGAGCCATTTGTTGGACTGAAAGGGGGAGCTGTTGGGGAGCAAAAGATATACCTTAAACTTAAAAAAAAGGAAGGGGATGGGGGATTGAGGGAGAAGAAGGTGGGAGTGTGGGACTGGAGGGGGGAGTGAGGAGGGGATTGCGATTGAGATATAACTTGAAGAAATAAAAAATAAATTAAAAAATATTTTGTCATAAAAGGGTAACAAAACATAAAAATATAATAAAAATAAAATATAAAAATTTCAAATGATAATTTAGCAAAGGTATACTTGCTTTATTGGCATGAAAGAAAAAATGTTCTTAATTACAGGTCAGAATGTTAGACTGCAGGTTGTCACATAGCTCATACACTCTTGGATATCAGCTTATAAGGTTTTTTTCTATATATAAAGGATAGTTTCATTGTTTGGTATTAAAAATGCACTTAAGAGATTTAAAATGTTGTAAGTAAATTGAAGGTTACTACAGTTCAACCTGATTTTCTAAATCTATAAGAGTTGAAGTAATTTGGAGCTAAGATAATATATCTGAGAAAAGTGGTGTTAGCCCATGCCTTTGATTATTATTATTATTATTATTATTATTATTATTATTATATCTTATTCTTGTGCTGATTGTTTCTGATAAAATGTGTCCTTTGTGCTCAGGAAAGCCCCTGTTCTGGAGGCTGGTTGGTCTTGTGATCCCCATGTCCACCTTTGGAAGATGGGTAGGTCCCTGTAATAGAGACTGGATCTCAGAGAGTGGCTTCATCTCTCCTCAGTTGGTTATGACTCAGTTGGACCTAGAGGAAGGGGATTGGAGTGTGTGGTGTGGTCTATCCTGTAAGGTCCTGAGAGCTGGTCTCCTTAGACAGGCAGATTGAGCTGTGGACCAGAGGCTGGACCTGTGGGCCACTGGAGCCTGGGTTCTCCCCTCACAGACATGGTTATTATGGGCTGTCACAAGAGCTCAGGTGGTGACCCAATTGGATCTATAGGCAGGGGAATGGAGTGGGGAGGTGGCTGTTCTGTGAGGTCTTGAGAACTGGTGGGTCTCCTCAGGAAAGCAGGTCAAGCTGTGGACCAGAGTCTGGATCCATGCGCCACTGGAGCCTGGGTTCTTCCCTGACTGATACTACAATCGTTCTGGGTTCAGCAGCTCAACTGCTGATCCACTCAGCAATCACTGAGCTCCACTGGAATCCCAGTTTGGGATCTCCACCCAGGAAAGGGTCAGAGTAGGCAGGCCCATGGCTGGCTTCCCAAAAGCTCAGGTGCGTGACCACTTCCAGTGTTTGCCTGGGAAACACTGAAGCTGGCTGCATTTGCCATCAGTCTTGGCTCCTGATTGGACCAATACTCCTCTAGAGCTGACAAGTCTCAGGGTGGTGTTCCCGGGACGATGACCAGCCTCAGTCTTCCTCATGGAAATTCATACATCTGTGTTTCGCCGTCAGCTTCAGGGCCTCAAGTTCATGCCACGGTGACTAATCTCATCCACCTACTACTCAGATATCGTGTTTTATGGTCGGTGCCATCTTGAGAATCCACTTATCTTATTATATTTTATTTTGTTATATTTTACTAGCGTCTCAAGAAGCCTGCTCTTTTCTAATCAGAGACAGAAAGGTTGTGGATCTGAATGGATGGGGAGGTGGGAAGGAACTGGGAGAAGGAGGGGAAGTCATAATTAGAATATATTATGTTAGAAAATAATTTATTTTCAAAAAAAATGAAAAAATCCATGACAAGGATAGAGTAGCCACTGGAAACATCACAGTTTCAAAAAGTATTGACAAGTACATATGTTGTTTAAGTTTGATCTCTTTGCTCAGAATCTGCGCAGTAACTGCTATCAGTTATCTCTAGTGCTAAAAAAGGCAGGGAGTTTTGTTTTGTTCTTTGACTATTCAACCATTTTGGCGTTATTGTTTATTTGTTGGTTGGTTTGTGTGTGTGCATATGTGTGGTTCATTGTTTGTGTGTAGCTCACAGACACCTGTAACTCCAGCTCCAGGTTATCCAATACTCACTTTTGGCCTCAGCAAAACACACACACACACACACACACACACACACACACACACACAGTCACAAACAGTTACATAATTATGAATAAACTAAATCTTAACAAAACCAAAGATAAACCTTAGGCAGTTTAATCTAAAAAGTTTACAATTATTGTTTACATTGACAAATCACATTACAGTTTTAGGTCCAGATGCTTCATGGTCATATTTCAATGGGCACTGTGATGTGCTGTCTCCTTTACACTGCTTCAGGTCTCTCCATTGCCATTCTAGCTGAGAGGCTAAGTGTAAATCACTTATTATAGTTAAATTCAGGCTGTACACCTCTCCGATATGTAAGATATACTTGCTCTAGGTAGTTTAGTTAACTTTGTGTATTATGTGAGGCAGTAATCATGGGGTGAATGATGTTATGGTTTGAATATAAAAATCCATAAAATTTAAAACTTGACCTGCCCATCTGATGAAGTCAGATCTGAACTATTACAAGAATTTGTGCTTGGTTGGAGGAAGTTTCCCATTGGGGTATATTTAGAGGACATCATTTGTCTCTGGACCATTCCTCTCTATCTCCTTTCTAGGTGTCATGGGGGAAGTGGTTCAGATACATTACCCACTTCTGCTATTTGCTTTGTCTTTCCTTCCGCCCAAGGAGATAGACTTACCTGATCAACAACCAAAGACTCTTAGCCATGATCCAAAATGAGCATTGCTTTTAAGCAGTTTCACTTGATGTATTTTTGTCACAGTGGTGGAAATAGACCACAAGTGAAAGATTTAAATTATAGAGTAGCCTGGTCAGATTTGAATTGCAACATCTCCTTGAGAGTAATTGGTTGGGAAAATGTAGAATGCAGGTGAAGAGAAGAAGAGGCTTGGAAGATTTTCTTGATAATCCAGGACGTCTAAGCCAATGGGATGGTGTGCTAGTGTTTTCCGATGTTGTAACAGAATACCTTAAGCCAGATAATTTATAAAGGACAAAAATTTATTTGATATACAACTCTTATTATTTGGAAGTTGAAGATTAGGGGCTCCAACTAGTGAGGGCCTTGTTCCTGCATCATAATAAGGTAGAAGGTATGATACAGAGAGGGGTCACTCTTTCACCATTTCACACACTGTCTGTGGAATATTGTCTATATAAAGGCGTCTTCACTTATTTTACATAATGACAGGTGAGGAGGGCCTTGAAGCAAATGTGTACATAGGGTCTGGATCAACTGGAGGATTTCAAAGTAATAGATAATGATTCAGAATTTAGTTTCAACTGTGAAGGAAAGATTGTTGATGAACCTCCAAGGATTGGTGTTTAATATGAAATACACACAGTAACTGTTTTGTAATGAAAGCTACATAAACTAAACTCAAAAGTGTCTCTCTGTAATATCAGGGATGGAAGAAGAGAGAAAACATAATTGGGTAAGAATGAAAGAAGTATAGGGACTCCTGATGAAATACCTGTCCCAATAAAAGTAGTTTTTTGAAATCTGTATTAAAAATTTTGGACCTTTAGAGAATATTCCAAATCACTGGTCAATCATCATCCCTATCTTGATGATCCATTAAATCAGTCCTCATTGCACATTTGGGGTTCCTATTGGAAGCAGGGAAGTGGTTGATTCAATAGTATTTGCTTTGTGAATTTCCTGGAGGTGAGGTTGTTACAGAATACTAATCTGAAGGGTGTCTCTAAGGATAATGTTACACTTGCTAATTATTGCAAACACATTTTTATCCCTGTAACAAGTATGCATGGGTGTTGTCTTACCATCCTTAGAGTCGATTTAGAGCATTCGAGTAATGTTTTCTCATTATTTTGTACATTTGTCTCAAGTATATTATAGAAATGGACAGTAGACTTTAGTAAAATCAGAGCATCCTCATAGGTCTTTTCCAATTCTAGCATGGGCAATAAAACTAAACCAAGAATAAGAATAGAAACAAGAAGAGCAAGGCTAGCAATTCATAGCAGTGTAAAGAGGATAGCAAGCCGCTGGCGTATTGCGACTTTCATGTTTCTTTATTGACCAAGGAGCTGAATTGAAAATGCCTTGTAAGCACAGCTTGGTTACAAATAGGCATCCCAATGGGGTAGCCTCAGGGAAGTCTGAGATTAGTCTTCTCACATCATTTTATAAAATCCTCATACTAAGAGGGGTGGAGGTATAAAAGAGTGAGACAGTAGAGCAGGGTACAGAAAAGAACAAGAACATGGCTGGGCTTAGGGAAAAGCTAAATATATTGAGAAGTCTAAGGTCTGGGAGAAGAAACAGAGGTAGAAGCTAGGCTGGAAAGACTCATTAACATGAGATTGGAAAAGGGAAGTAAGGGAATACCAGGCTTAGAGAGGAGCATTTGTGTGAGTTATTACCTTGCTTTTTATTCTTCGATAATTTCATGCACGCATATACCAAATTTGGGGCATTTTCACTCCCTTAACTCTCCTGCATCACCTCTCTTCTTGCTAAAACCCTTCTTTTCTCCAACAATGCCCATTCTACTTTGATGTCTTTCTTTTCAGTTTTGATTCACTGAATTTAATTATGGTTACTTACATGAACGTGTGTGTGTGTGTGTGTGTGTGTGTGTGTGTGTGTGTTCATTAGCTCACAAGATCAGAGAGGAGAAACAAAAAAGGGAACTGAATCACAGGGTGAAGAGGCTGGACCAATCCAGAGATGAGTTGAGTTTAGATTGAAGAGCAGGCATCCAACTAGCACATTGTGACTATCTGAATCTGGCTGAACTTGGGGTACATGTGGTAGATGAAAACATTTTGCTGACTTCTTTGAGAACTATGCTGGGTCATCAGTCCTCATGGTGACAAAGTTGGGCATGAGATGGTGACTGACTTGACCATTTATGTCATGACCTTTAGAAGGTTAATCTAACATCTAAGGAGCTTTGCAGAGTGGAGTACAGATAGCAATAGAAGTCCACATGGGATACAACATGAGCAAGGTTCCGTTGGTGACAGTGGACAGAAGTGATGCATATTGCTTATGTACAAATCTCTAACACGTAAGAGTTTTGTTTGTGACAGGGGAAGAACGAGGTCTGAGAGAAACCAAAGAGAATGCCAGGATTTTACATGTTGATAGAAAGTAGGAGTACCTTAAAATAATCAGGGTATATAAATAGAACTCATAATTAAAAGCTGTAACTTCCAATCTCAGATATAATGGATGGAGTCTGTGGACTCCATCTATGGATGATGCTGTGGACATGAAGGTGTGAATAAAAAGTAGGAAAAATAGTCTGAAATGAGTTTATTCCTTCATCTCTAGTAACTCCTTACCTTTGACTTCAGTCTTGCTTAGTTTGTGTGATTGACTATTTTCTTTTTATGCATTCAACCATCCCTAATATAAATGGAGTGTGGTTGCACTCCATTTATTTATTAATTTTTATTTTTTATTTTTATACATAAATCCAGATCTTAATAAGTAAAAATTTATTTTCTTCCAATATGATTGAGGCAGGAGCTTAGAAAGCGTTACTTTTAATTCATGTTCTAAGATGAAACAATTCTCTATGGAGCTGTTTGGAGTGGGTGGATGCTCCTGAACTTACCTTCGGCATCTCTGGTCTGTCTGACCAGCAGCCTTCACCATGGCCAAGCTTGAATGCCCTGGCCCCCAGGCAGATTTTCTTCTGGAGCCTGAACTGAGGGATAGGACCCTTCTGTCCTTCTGGTTCCTCATAGGTTGTCATGCCCTGGCAGACTCTCATCTCTTCAAGTCTCCATTCCTTTCCTCTTCCCTCATCATCCTTGCCACGTTTAGTTACATGTCAATCAATTCTCCTTATCATTTTTTAATCTTAAAAACAGACATCTAGAAAGTTGTGGTGGAGCACACCTTTAATCCCAGCAGTTGGGAGGCAGAAGCAGGCAGACCTCTGTGAGTTCAAGAGTGAGTTCCAGGAAAGCTAAGGCTACACAGAGAAAACATGTCTTGAAAAACAAAAAGAAAAAAAGAAGAAAAAACCACAACAAACATATACATATCACTTCCACATACTTTAGATTTTTTTCTTGATAGCTAAAAGAAGATATAATTATAGTAAATGTACTAGGCATCTTTGACATGGAGGCTATTTCCTGCCCGAGTCAAGCAAAGTCAAGTAAAGAGCTACCAGGCAAGTTTCTTTGGCCACATTTCCTAAACATAGTCAAGGATATTTGCTAAAATTCTTCTTCTGGATGGAACAGAAGTGCTCAGGTTAACTAAAGCTCCTAATGATGTCTGAGGTTGATTTAGTATATGCATGGTACCATCTCAACTGAGCATAGGGACATTCTGGGAAATTGTCTAACTCTCTTTATTCCAGAGAATCCCCAAGGTGATGATGGAACTCATGGGGGTCTGATATGCTTCGTGGGCCTCACTTTAGGAAACACTAGCATAGATCTTAATTGTCCTCTGTTTTCCTAAGGGAAACACATAACCAACAGTCTGGCAAAAGTTGACTTATTTCCAGATATCTGTGCTAAATGTTCTAAATAACTAATTTATCAAGTAGAAAGAAAGTGAGAGGTTTAATAGCAAATATTTTTCATGGAGTGAAAATGCTTCTTGAAAATATAACCTTTCCCTTCTGGACACTGGGTTAAGCAGAAAATGGAGATGGGAGGAGGTATTATTTTCTATTATTGCTAGCCCCCAGAGTTCCAAATCCCCCAGCGTCTGAAAAATGCAGTCTAAATGACTTTAAAAAAAAGTTCTCCTCAGCTGGTAGCTTGAGATTTAGCTCAGACTGATTTCTACAGCTAAATTATAAAGCTCTAACAATGGAGCTTTAATAACAGAAGCTCAGACAGCTCGAAGCAGAGGCCCTTTGAATAGCCATCGTTGTGAGTATGGTCTTGCTGAGAAGGCCCAATCAGTTGGAACCGAGAGTCACAGAAGAACCATGATCAGGGAGATATTAGGCCTAGCCTTTTTTTTGTAAGAAATCCTTCATTTAGGCAGCCTTTTCACAGGACAGAGTCCCGAAACTTCTAAATATCAAAAGGGTTCAATATCTTATTGCAGAGGTATTTAAAGAAAATTGGCCCCCGAATCACGGTGCTCTTGTCAGATGTTCTTATTCAGCTCACACAGGCTGAAGTAGAAGCTATTTTTAAAGACTGTTTTTTAAAAGAGAATTTTGTGTTTCATCATTAGCAGGTAAGTAGTTCTCTCTCTCTCTCTCTCTCTCTGTCTCTCTCTCGTGTGTGTGTGTGTGTGTGTGTGTGTGTGTGTGTGTGTGTGTGTGTGTGTGTGTGTGTGTGCATGTGTAAAAGCCAGGCTAGCCTAGAACTCACTGTGTTGCCAACACTTGCCTTGAAATAATGATCATCCTCTTATGTCAGCCTCCTGAGTGCTGGGAATACAGGTCTGGCCATCATTCATGGTTTGTATATTTCTTAAAGGCATAACCACTTAAACTTGGGCTGGCTCTTCATTGTGCGATGCATAGACAAGTTTCTCATCTTACTTTGTGACTCTAATGCAAGTAAAATCAGGGACAAAGCACTTGTAGAGCTTGTAATTCTCCTTATGCACATGTATATTCTTAGAGGACTTGGTAACACTTTGAAATGCTGAGCAACGAAGAACAAAGCGGTGACAATTGAGGCAGAGCACATAACCCTCTTTGTCAACACACTTTCAGCAAGGAACAGGCTGCGTCTTCTAGTCTGGACTTTTCTCTGGGACAAGAAGACTACATTTTCTGAGCATAGTATCTACTCTGAGGCAAAGATGAGAATGGACTCTTGCAGACTTGGTCCCTAAATGGGGGCAAGGAGAACACTGGATCTTCTAGGCATGATGCTTTCTCTTTGATAAGAAGCAGGCTTCATCTGTCAGGCATAATCTCTAATTGTGTGCAAGAAGCAGGATATATCATCTGGTGTGGTTCTACCTATGAAGCAAGGATCAGACTGTATCTTCCAAACATGGCCTCGACTCTAAGGCAAGGAAGACGTTGAAACTTCCAGCACTGGCCCCCTCTGGGGCAAGGAACACATGATATCTTCCAAGCATTGACCTCTTCTCTAGCATGTATAGAGGTCCATATCCCTGACATTTAGGGCCATCAGTGGGTTTTTCTCACCAAGTCCTACTCTAGAGTTGGAGTTAGCCTGAACTAGTTGACAGTAGGGACTTTGTATCTCCCGAACTTCAGCCCTACCCCAGCACACAGGGTAATACCCAAGAGCTTTCAGTAGAACTAAATGAGCGTAGCATGTAAACGATATATCACATCACCAGAAAACTGCCTAATAAATCAGTGATGCCAGCATTCTCTGAATCAAGAGGAATCACTAGCTGTTCTTTATTTTCAGAAATACCTAGAAGTCTCCGTTCACATCATTGGGCAGCTCTGAAATTTGAATTCCCAATTGTGCCTATGAATGGCATGGCTGCAGCCTGGGAGGAGAGAATGGAACAGGCTACACTTGGGTCTGTACATGGCAGCTTGTCCAAAAGAAACTTCATGGGCTTGGGAAAAGGCCTTTTGAAACACTGAAACACACTGTTTTTTTTCTTTCCTTCTTTACTTTCTTTCTTTTTTTTTCATCTGTCTTCCTTCATTCCTTTTCTCCCCCCCTTTTATTTATTTATTTATTTTTTATATATAAGTACTTTATTTTTTTTTCTTCAAGTTACATCTCAGTCACAAACCCTTCCCTATTCCCCCTTCCTGTCCCAACCTTCCCCCCTCTTCCCCCCCAACAGCTTCCCTTTTCAATCCAACAAATGGTTCTTTCTCTTATAACAGTAAATTCTATACAAAACAGCAGAATTAACTATGCCACATTTATGAGAGTTAAATGGCCCAGTATACCTTCCCAATGTCCAGTTCATACATATTTGGCCCCTGATTTTAACCTTCTACCTTCTAACCATCTCCATGAGTTTAAAGTTCTATAACTGACTTAGCTTTCATACTAACTTGCATCACTATTATAACCATCTTCTTAGATCTAGAACGCCCTCTTGATTCCTAAACAACTCAAAATTTAACTATGAGACTCTAGCTGTCTATTCTTCAACCACCTCAGAGAGCTGAGAAGGATAAATATATCTGATTATATAGGAAGTGCAGGGCCTGCAGCTTCCAATACTAAGAAATGACAAACCAGTGACTACCTGGACAGTTCCCATTTTTTCTCCATACATTCCAGCATCAGTCTTCAGCCTTTTGGTCCTGTTTCTCTGACAGACATTTATTGTAGAGCAGGGATTATGAAGGACTAACCTACCCTGTCTTGGCAGAGCTAGGCTGTCGACTTCCCTGCTACCAAGTTTTGTCCTTTTTGGACAGCAGTCTGTCTGCAGTTGAAGCAAGGAGTTTTTATATGCCAAGAGATAGGCTTGCCACTAATTCAACCATCTCACACTGGAGATTCTTCGATGCTTATCTTCTACTTGGAGTAGAATAGGGGGTGCTGTCAGGAACTGATATGTCACGATATCAAAAAAAATCTTAATTTGAGACCACATCTTTGAATGCCATATTCTGCAGATCTCTTGGGGTTTTTGAAGATGCCCTATCTATCTTTTGTATTTAGATAAGCAAATGTTGCTTGTCTCTTAACAACTTGATTACTGAGTAGCTTAGAGAATATCTGTCATAGACTGTCATAGTAGCTAACAAGGTGACATGCATGCATGACTAGGAGTTTGTTTTTCTTAACTATCCTAAACAGTTTAAGACGGTTAGTATCAAGAGGCCAGAGCTTCACATTTCATTTTTAAGTATCTCTAGGTACGATACCATTAGGAAGCGTTACCTTTAATTTTGTATCAATATACAAAGAGCTATTCAAATGTGGCTAAATATACTCTTAATTTTGTATCAAAATACAAAGATCAATGCCTATGTGGCCCAATACAATCTTAATATTGCGTCCATATACAAGGGTCAATACCATTGTGGCCAACTATAATCTTAATTTTGTATCAATATACAAATATCAATACCGATGTAGTCCAATACAATCTTATTTTTGCACAATAAACAATGGTCAATACCAATTTAGCCAAATATACTACTAATTTTGTATCAATATACAGAGGTATAAGGGCATATTCAATAATCTGACCCTTCTTCTTGGTCCTTCCTGTGCTATGTCTATGTCTCAATTTTTCTCAAGTCCGTGCATTCCTACATAGGAGATAAAGAAGGATACAGAAAAGGGAAAGAAGGAATACCCTGGGTCTAACCTCCAAAACCCATTAAACAGGACCATTTAACAACTTGTAATCTCTTCCCCTAAATAACAGAGTTTTCAGTTGTCCTTCAAATAACCAAAAAAGGCGGGGGGGGGGAGAAACACCCCCCACCCTCTGGGTATGGGACATCGCTCTCTTAAAATGACTTCCTGCTGATTTGGGTCGTAGTAAACCTGTTTGGGGCCCGACCCAAAATGGAAAAATGGTTAAAAATGTTAGTACAATCCTTTATGTTCAGTCCTTCTGTTCTCAGCTGTTTAGATGTCCTAAGGAGTTTGTAGGCAGAAGCCGAACTTCCAGGCTTCACTGAGGTTCTGGCTGGGGCATTGTGTAGAGCTGAATGGTCTTAGCGATATTGAGTTGTTGTGGTTGCAGGCTTTTGATGGAGACAGCTATTGAGGGAGTCTGTCAGGCTGAATCATCTGGGTCACTCGTCTTCTTTTGGTGTCTGATTCTGTTTTCTGCTGAGGTTTCCGTTGTCCAGTTGTCCCTGGGTTCCTTGAATGGATGCTTTGATTCTCCTGGAAAGATAAGAACAGAGCCCTGCCCTAATCCTCACTCAGGGACAATCACCCTCTTTTTTTTGGGGGGGGGTAGGTAATATTTCTCCTGAAGCAAATTTGGTTTTTTGACAATATATAAAGTGTTATCTTTCAATCTGGTTTAAAGAAGAAATTATTTTGTTATTTTGGAGCTAAACCAGCTTTAGTGTATATATTTTGAGATCTCAAAGGACAACTTGTTTGTATTGAGTAGGCCTTTTGTAAGTAGCTTTTAAATTTAGGTCCTTCCAAATCCTATGTGTGTGTCTCTGCATTCTAATTATTGGGATCAGAGAACTGTGGTTTCCATCTGAAGGGATTAAAGATGTGTTCCACCACTCTTGGATCGAAGTTTTTCTCTTTTTAGAGTTTGTTTTGTATCAGGCTGACCTTGAGCTCTGAGATCTGCCTGCTTCTGTCTCTAGTGTGTTGGGGTTAAGGGTGTACTCTTCTTGAATGATGGGATTAAGGGTGAGTACCCTCACCACCCTGTTCTGTGTAACTCTAGAATTTATAAGTCCACTAACTCTATGGTGCTCTTCCCGTCTCTGCTGAAGTTAAAGGCATGGGTTAACACCACATTTCTCCTGTATTTTACCTTAGCTCTACATTTTTTTGACACTTGGAGGTTTATAAAACCAGGTTGAACGGCTATATCCTTTATTTTATTTACAGTGTTTTAACGCTGTTACCTGCTTTTTTTTCATTAAGAAATTTATTTGTTTGTTGCTACAGGTTACATCCTTAACATATTGCCCTCTTTTCCCGCTTCCCAGCCCCACCCTCCCATGCTCTACCCCCTGACCCTTCCGTCTTGATCCTCTGGGGTGGAGTGTCCCTGCATAACAGTCTCTCACCACAGATCAGGAGTCATATGAGGGCCAAGAGCCTCTTCATACACCGGGGGTCTACGAGGCAGTACTGCCAGTGAAAGGTGTCTCCTTGCTACGGGGGGAAAACTAAAAAAAGACCAACAGACACACAAACCCACAAAAACAAAGAACAACAACAAAAAAAGAGAGGAAAAAGAAAAAGAAAAAAAAGGAAAAGGAAAAAGAAAAAGAAATGAAAAAAAAAGTTTACGTCCATGTTCCTTTTGGTGTGTTGGTTGTAGTACAGATATCCTGTACGATATAGCTAAAATCCTACTATAAGTGAATAGATGCCGTGTGCATCCTTCTGAGTCTGGGTTAGCTCACTCAGGATGAGCTTCTCTAGATCCATCCATTTGGTTGCAAATTGCATGATTTCATTGTTTCTTATAGCTGAGTAATATTCCATTGTATAGATGTATTACAGTTTTTTAATCCATTCTTCTGTTGAGGGACATCTGGGTTGTTTCCAGTTTCTACCTATTACAAATAAGGCTGCTAGATATATTTATCCCTCTCAGGTCTCTGAGGTGGTTGAAGAATAGACAGCTAGAGTCTCATAGTTAAATTTTGAGTTGTTTAGGAATCAAGAGGGTGTTATAGATCTAAGAAGATACTCTTAAAAGTGTGTTGCAAGTTAGTATGAATGTTGAGTCAGATATAGACCTTTAAACTCATGGAGATGGTTAGATAGTAGAATGTTAAAGTCAGGGGCCAAATATGTATAAACTGGACATTGGGAAGGTATACTGGGCCATTTAAATCTCATAAATGTGGCATATTTATATCTCTTGTTTTGTATAGTATTTACTGTTATAAGAGAAGGAACCATCTGTTGGACTGAAAGGGGAAACTTCTGGGGGGAAGAGGGTGGAAGGGTGGGATAGGAAGAGAGAATAGGGAAGGGTTTGTGACCGAGATGTAACTTGAAGAAAAAAAAATAAAGTATTTAAAAAAAAAAAACCAAATAAGGCTGCTATGAACATAGATGAGAAGACTTCCCTATGACTCCATGAGGTGTCCTTTGGGTGTATACCCAGAAGTGGTATGGCTGGGTCCTGAGGCAAAGTTATTCCAAGGTTTCTAAGATATCTCCAGACAGACCTCCATAGTGGTTGCACAAGCCTGCACTCCCATCAGCAATGGAGTAGGGTTCCCCTTTCTCCACAGCCTCGCCATCATGTGCTGTCATTTGAGTTCTTTATCTTAGCCATTCTGACAGGTGTGAGATGGAATCTCAGGGTCATCTTGAGTTGCATTTCTCTGATGATTAAGGATGTTGAGCATTTCTTCAGGTGACTCCCGGCCATTAGGGATTCCTCCTTTGTGAATTCTCTATTTAGCTCCGTCTCCCATTTTTTGATTGGATTATTTGGTTTCTTGGCATTTAGTTTCTTGAGTTCTTTGTAGATTTTAGATAATAGCCCTCTATCAGATGTGGGGTTGGTGAAGATTTTCTCCCAGTCTGTTGGTTGCCGTTTTGTTCTAATGACTGTGTCTTTTGCCTTACAGAAGCTTTTCAGTTTCATGAGGTCCCATTTATTGATTGTTGATCTCAGGTCATGAGCTGTTGGTGTTCTGTTCAGGAAGTTGTCACCTGTGCCAATGAGTTCGAGGGTTTCTCCTACTTTTTCTACTAGTATATTTAGTGTGGCCGGCTTTACGTTAAGGTCTTTGATCCACTTGGATTTAAGTTTGGTACAAGGTGATAGGTATGGGTCTAATTTCATTCTTTTGCAAGTGGACATCCAGTTGGACCAGCACCATTTGTTGAAGATGCTGTCCTTCTTCCATTGTGCCGTTTTGGCTTCTTTGTCAAATTTAGTTGGCCATAGGTGTGTGGGTCAATGTTTGGGTCTTCAATTCAATTACATTGATCCACTGGTCTGTTTCTATACCAGTACCATGCTGTTTTTATTATTATTGCTCTGTAGTACAGCTTGAAATCTGGGATGGTGATACCTCCAGATGCTTTTTTATTGTACAGGTTTGATTTAGCTATTCTGGGCTTTTTGTTGTTCCATATGAAGTTGAGTATAGCTTTTTCCAGGTCTATAAAGAATTGTGTTGGTAGTTTGATAGGAATTGCATTGAATCTATATATTGCTTTTGGTAGGATGGCCATTTTTATTATGCTGATCCTACCTATCCATGAGCATGGGAGATCTTTCCATCTTCTAAATGCCTCTTCCATTTCTTTCTTCAGGGGCTTGAAGTTCTTGTTGTATAGGTCCTTTACTTGCTTGGTTAGAGTTACCCCCATGTATTTTATATTGTTTGTGGCTATTGTGAAGGGGGTTGTTTCCCTTATTTCTTTCTCGGTATATTTGTTTGTTGTATAAAGAAGGGCTTCTGATTTTTTTGAGTTAATTTTGTATCCAGCCACCTTGCTGAAGTTGTTTACCAGCTGTAAGAGTTCTTTGGTGGAGTTTTTGGGATCGCTTATGTATACTAACATATCATCTGCGAATAGGGATAATTTGACTTCTTCATTTCCAATTTTTATCCCTTTGATTTCCTTTAGTTGTCTTATTGCTCTAGCAAGAACTTCAAGTACTATATTGAAGAGATATGGTAAAAGTGGACATGGTAAAAGTGGACATCCTTGTCTTGTCCCTGAGTTTAGAGGAAATGCTTCAAGCTTCTCTCCATTTAATTTGATGTTGGCCACTGGCTTGCTGTATATTGCCTTTATTATTTCTAGGTATGGTCCTTGTATGCCCGTTCTCTCCAGAACTTTTAGCATGAAGGGGTGTTGGATTTTGTCAAATGCTTTTTCTGCATCTAGTGAGATTATCATGTGGTTTTTTTCTTTCATCTTGTTTATATGGTGAATTACATTGATAGACTTTCGTATATTGAACCATCCCTGCATTCCTGGGATGAAGCCTACTTGATCATGATGTATGATATTTTTGATGTGTTCTTGAATTCGGTTTGCTAGTATTTTATTAAGTATCTTTGCATCTATGTTCATGATGAAGATTGGTCTGAAGTTCTCTTTCTTTGTTGGGTCTTTGTGTGGTTTAGGAATCAGAATGACAGTGGCCTCATAGAATGAGTTTGGCAGTGTTCTTTCTGTTTCTATGTGGTGGAAGAGTTTGAAGAGTAATGGTGTTAGTTCCTCTTTGAAGGTCTGGTAGAATTCCATGCTAAAGCCATCTGGCCCTGGGCTTTTTTTGGTTGGGAGATTATTAATGACTGTTTCTATTTCCTTGGGGGTTATTGGGCTGTTCAAGCTGTTAATCTGATTTTGATTTAGTTTTCGTAGGTGGAATTTATCGAGGAA
Organism: Lophiomys imhausi; assembly: GCA_907164525.1. NCBI lineage: Eukaryota > Metazoa > Chordata > Mammalia > Rodentia > Muridae > Lophiomys > Lophiomys imhausi. The sequence continues at coordinate 2,736,706 of CAJQZJ010034182.1, forward strand.
ATTGTCCATTTCGCTTAGGTTTTCAAATTTGGTGGAGTATAGATTTTTAAAGTAGGACCCAAATATTTTCTGGATCTCCTCAATGTCTGTTGTTATTTCTCCCTTTTTATTTCTGATTTTGTTGATTTGGGTTCTTTCTCTTTGCCTTTTAGTTAATTTGGCTAGGGGTCTCTCTATTTTGTTGATTTTCTCGAAGAACGACCTCTTGGTTTCATTGATTCTTTGTGTAGTTCTTTTTGATTCTAAGTTGTTGATTTTAGCCCTAAGTTTGATGATTTCCTGCCTTCTGCTCCTCTTGGGCATGTTTGCTTCTTTTTTTTTCCAATTCACCCAGCTTAGCTGTTAATTCACTAATATGAGCTCTCACAATTTTCTCTTTGAATGCACTTAGTGCTATGAACTTTCCTCGTAGCACAGCTTTCATTGCATCCCATTGGTTTGGGTATGTTGTGTCTTCATTGTCGTTGGATTTTAAGAAGTCTTTGATTTCCTTCTTTATTTCTTCCCTGACCCAGTGGTCATCCAGCAAGGAGCTGTTCAATTTCCATGTGTGTGTAGGCTTTCTGTTGATTCTTTTGCTGTTGAAGACCAGCTTTATTCCGTGGTGGTCTGATAAGATACAAGGGGTTATTTCAATTTTCTTGTATCTATTGAGACTATCTTTGTGTCCAACTATGTGGTTGATTTTGGAGAAGGTTCCGTGGGGTGCTGAGAAAAAGGTGTATTCCTTTGTGTTTGGGTGAAACGTTCTGTAGATATCTGTTAGGTCCATTTGTTTCATGGTCTCTGTTAGACTCAATATTTCTCTGTTTGGCCTCAGTCTTGATGATCTGTCCATTGTTGTGAGTGGGGTTTTGAAGTCTCCCACTAGTAATGTGTTGTGATCGACATGCGATTTAAGATTTAAAAGTGTTTCTTTTACAAAAGTAGGTGCCTTTGTATTTGGGGCATAGATGTTCAGTATTGAGATTTCCTCTTGATGAATATTCCCTTTAATGAGTATATAATGCCCTTCTTTGTCTTTTTTCATTAACTTCAGTTGGAAGTCTGTTTTGTTTGATATTAGGATGGCTACTCCAGCTTGCTTCCTGGGTCCATTTGCTTGGAAAACCTTTTCCCAGCCCTTTACTCTGAGGTAGTGTCTATCTTTGGTAGTGAGATGTGTTTCCTGTATGCAGCAAAAGGATGGGTCTTGCTTGAGGATCCACTCTGTAAACCTGTGTCTTTTTATTGGGGAGTTGAGACCATTGATGTTGATGCATATTAGTGACCTGGGGTTATTGTTTCCCATTAGTTTGGTATAGGTGATGGTCCTGTGCCTCTTTTGGTTTAGTTGCTGAGGGGTTTTCTATTCCCTTTGTTTTCTTGGGTGAAGTTTTCTTCTCTGGGATGGAATTTTCCTTCTAGGATTTTCTGTAGGGCTGGGTTTGTAGGGAGATATTGTTTAAATTTGATTTTGTCATGGAATATCTTGTTTTCTCCTTCTATGTTGATAGAGAGTTTTGTTGGGTATAGTAGTCTGGCTGGGAACTTATGATCTCTCAGGACTTGTAGGTTATCTGTCCAGGCCCTTCTAGCTTTTAAAGTTTCTGAGGAGAAGTCAGGTGTAATTCTGATGGATCTGCCATTGTATGTGACTTGACCTTTTTCTCTTACAGCTTTTAATATTCTTTCTTTGTTCTGTACATTTGGTGTTTCAATTATTATGTGGTGAGAGGAGTTTCTTTTCTGATCTAATCTGTTCGGTGTTCTGTAAGCCTCTAAGATTTTTATTGGCATCTCTTTTTTCAGGTTTGGGAAGTTTTCTTCTATGACTTTGTTGAAGACATTTCCTGGACCTTGGAGTCAGGAGTCCTCTCTTTCCTCTATACCTATAATTCTTAGGTTCCATCTTTTCATTGAGTCCTTGATTTCTTGGATATTGTGGGTGAGAGATTTTTTAGCCTTCTCATTTTCTTTGGATGTTGTACTGATTTCTTCCATCGAATCTTCCATGCCTGAGATCCTGTCTTCCATCTCTTGCATCCTATTGTTGATACTCATATCCGTAGTTCCTGTTCTCTTCCCTTGGTTCTCCACTTCCTCTTTTAACTCTGACTGTGTTTTCTTTATTGTTTCTATTTCTATTTTCATGTCTTGTATGGTATTGTTCGTTTTGTACATTTCCTTCTCCAGCTTGCTTGTTTTTGTCTGAAAATCTTTCATTGCTTTGTCCTTTTCCTGTTCAAGCTGTGTCACCTTGGCTTGGAGTTCTTTAATGGCGTTGTTCATTGTTTTGGCTTGTAAAATTGTGGCTTCTTGAATTCCTTCATGGATTTAAGTTCTTCTTGAAGGGACTCTATCACTTTCCTTAATGCAGAATTGTCATCGTTTTCATGTGTTACTGTTGGTGTGAGGTCATCCGAATTGGATGAGCTAGGATAATTCTGCTTTGTTGGAGTCATATTTCCTTGATTTCTATTTTTTCTTGGACCTTTGGCCATGTGTGTGTGTTTAGCTGTCTGTTCTTGTCGTTTTCTGTGTTTGGATCCACAGGGATGCTTTGGTGAAGGAGTCAAATTCCTTGGCTATCTGTCGTTGCTTACTGGGGGGGATCTCAGGGTCACTGTGGTTTTAATAGCCTGAATCGCTGTGAGCTGGTGCAGCCTATTCCCAGGTAGTGAGTAATGGTCTGGGATTGTTTCACTGCTCCCAGTTCAGACTTCACTATGTTGTACACTGCTGAGTGATCAGCCTGTAATGGTTCTGATGGTATGGACCTGTTTGCCCAGGCACAGATTTTGTGGGCTTTGCTTGTCGTCACGGAGGCTGACAGGGCCTGGCTCCACACCTAATATGTCTGGGTTTACCAGAATACATCTATGGACCCCTGGCTTCTGGTTACCCACTAGGCTTCTCCGCCACAGGCCTGGCCGCTTCCCTCCCTATTTGCTCCGCCGTGGGTGGGCGGAGCTTCGGCCCTTCCTGCCATCTGAGCCGGCCTCCCGCCCTAGCTGCTTTGCTGTGGGTGCGTGGGGCTTCGGCCCCTCCCGCCTGCGCCCGCTTCCTACCCTGACTGCTCTGCCCGCCGGCCTCCTGCTCCGGCTCCAGCGGCTCTGGATCACCTGCTGAGCGTCCTGTTTCTTCCTTGTTAAGACTTCAACTATTCTGCAAAGTTTCCTAAGTAGTTATAAGGTCCTCCTGAGGTGTGGGAAGCCCAGTAGGCTAGTGGCCGATCGCCATGTGGCCTTTGATTCTGCCTGCTGTGTGTTGGGATCGATCTTACCAGGCGCCTCTCCAAATGGGAGTTCCCGAATCCCAGATTTAGTGGCTTCCATGTCTGTGAGAGATGGGGGGAGAGCCTTACCCTGGGACTTTTAACAGTCCCTTGGGAGTTGTGACTGTTCCTGGAGGGGCCAGACCCTCTGGTTTTTGCACAGTGTCCAACAACTCTGTGTTTTCTATGGCTCTTCTCTCCCACATTCAAAATGCATCTGTGCAGTTCTCCGCCATCTTGCCCCCCCTTTATTTTATGAGGCAGATTCCATGTAGCCCAGGCTATCATCAAATTTGTTATGTAGTCAAGGTTGGACTTGAACTTCTGATCCTCCTGCCTGCATATGCCACCATACCTTGTTTTATGTGGTACTGGAGATCAAACCCAGGACACTACAGGCTAGTTAAGTGCTCTTCTAATTAAGCTATATTCTCACCACCTCCTTTCTTTTTCTTGTTTTGGTGCTGGGATTCATCCAAAGATCTTGCACATCCTGGAGAAGGAGTCTGCCAGTGAGCTATATTCCCATATCCTTTACATTATTTCCTTTTGAGAAAGAGTATTGCTAAGTTATCCAAGTTGGCCTTGAATGTTCTCTATAGGCCAGGTAGACTTTGAGCTTGTGATCCTTCTGCCTCAGCTTCCTAGTGGCTGGGCATACAAGCTCACGGTACTAGGCATGTCTTCAATGTTTTCTCTGTGGCTTATTGTTTTAATTATGTGGACAACACATGATTCTATACTCTCTCTAGCACCATATGTCATGACAGTGTCCATTACAAAGTTTTGAAAAACTGATGTTTCCACTGTTGAAAAGATGCAGAATTTGTCTGTTTCTTTCCTGGAAAGTCTGTCATGAAGGAAAATTACAGAGTTGGCTTTAAGAGCTTTGAGATCCTCAGAGAGAGACAATATGTATCCAAGAGCCCCCCGTCCCCTCACATTGATTCAACTACTGAAGAAACTGTGGAAAGGAGTCCAGGACATGGGTTATATTTTCTGTAGAGACTTTCAAAAGGAATTTGATAAAGTATCAGAGAGAAGCCTCACATGAAAGTGAGGATTTATGAATTACAGAAAAAAGAAGGCACTTGAAAATGAAGTAGAGAGGAGAGCCAGGAGCATGATTAGTTACCCTGACAGGCAGTTGGAAATAGAGCCCAGCATTGGTGCTTTAGGGAGCTGTCCCTCAGAAGTGCTGGTACAGCTCTGTGTTCTCCCATAAGTCACAAGGAAGGAGTCAAACTTTTTGTTGTGAGAAAGCTCTTTTATTTATCCAGAATTCAGATTTTACAACTCCATGGTCTGGATGAGGATAGCATGTAGGGCTACCCAAGGTTGGGAAACTTTGGTCAGGGTCTGCTGACTTCTGCAATTTTAGAGACAGATGGGCAGGTGTAATAACTGACCAGTGTTCTGTTTATCTAGGAATATTTAGCTCTTAGAACTGGACATCTTTTAAAGCATATAGCTGAACAGAGTATATTCTCAGAACTTAAAGTATGAATAAGTTTCATGTACAATAGATACGTATTGCTTCTTGTTCAATTCCACCCATGCCAGGGCTATGACTTTGCCTGGAGCTTGGCCTATTAAGTTATCATCATACATGTTAAAATTTGCTGAAGAATCCATGAATGAAGTATGATTTAATTTCTATGATCAAATCAGATCAATATTATGAACTCTAAATAGAAATTTCATGGAAATAAACATACATTAAGGAAAATATATTCTTGCCTCCTATTCTTATGTCCATTGTTAGAACTTGTGTAAACCACTAGAAGTGAATCCTGCCTAGAATATAAAAAGTGGACCATTTTGTTATTTTTACTAACTTATTAGAGTTGTACAAAAATGGCTTTCCTTATGGTGTTTTCCTTCTTTCTCTTTTCTTTATTTGTAGACTCTGCACTTGATATTATAGGGTCCTAGCCATGGGTTCTTGGTCTGGTATACAGTACCAGGCATCATTATCTCCTGTGGAGTGGGCCTTAATTCCAGTCAGACCGCAGTGGGATATCTCACTCATGCCACCATTGCACACATGTGTGTATCTTTTTAGGCTGGTAGTTTGCTATTGTAGTTTTCAGAGTGTACAATTGGGTAAGACTGTTGATAATATTTTTCTGCAAGGAGACTGCATAACACATCCTAGTTCTATGTATTCTCATACATTTTCAGAATGTTCTTTGGCCATATTTGCCTCTACATCTTGCTTTCTTTTCTTCCTCTCTTTTCATTTGGTTCTCTCTTCCTCCCTCCAATTCATCCCATTTTTATTAACAGATACATTTATTCCTGCTTCCAAACATTTTTGTATGGCCTCAGTGACTTTACTGTGTAATAGACCTCAGTCAGCATCAGGAAGGCACCATTACTCTCTGCTGCAGAAAAAACATTGTACAAGGAGGGATATGTAGTATTTGAGCTAAGATAATAAAGCAAGGCATACAGATAGAGCCCTTGATCCTTCAACTTACATGGTTTTACTTCACTGCAGTGTCAAAGCAGTATGCATTCAGGAAAAATCTTACTTGGAATCTTGAGTGTTGACATTTTCTGGGTGATTCATACACAGTATTGTCTTCTCACAATGCTGGGCAGTTGCAGTAACCTATACTTGACAGTCCTTAAATGTTGTAGCCAACAAGGTAGCCAACAAAGGGCCTATAGTGAACCGTGTTTGTGAGCAACATTGAGTTGGCTAGATATGTAAAGTGCATTTGAATTACAATATTCTCAGTTGGTTATAGGCTCATCAAGCTGTAACCCCTCTTCAGATTGCAGAGCACATGTTCTCTAGTTGCTGCCCAAGCACCTGTACTACACCTGCTTCCATTGTGCGTTGCCACTTGTTGAGGGAAACTACCATGATTCAAGTGTTGCTGAGCACAGGTATGGATGGCTTCCTCTCCCAGTACGATCCCTTTCTAAGAAGAGGATATGTGTCTTCAGGAGGAGCTGGAATGCTTGCTTCTGCTTCCAGTTTGCAGATGGATTTTCCTGTCGTTGATATGAAGGGATTTCCCCCCCCAGTGCCTGGAACCCTGCAGGGTGCGTAACTGCAGCTCAACCCAGTTGCATCTTTTGCCCCACTTTCAGAGGCTCTGTGAAACTTCACACTCAGTTAATGAAGAGGAAAACATTCTGTCATTCTGGCGGCTTCTCTGCTCCCTTTAACCAATCAAGAGTCGGCATTACCTAGTACAATTTTATTTCTGCTAAAAAACAGGATGGGACCAAGAGAAAATGAGGGAAGGGTGAACTGTTCTAAGGAAATCTATCATTCTATATAGTTAAAATATGTACTAATAGAAACTAAAGGCTTTATGTGCATTGTGGCTTAAACTAGTAATGTTAAAGATGAACTCTTATGTGGACTTGCTATGTCTCAATAATGTCATAAAGATAATATTAAGGATTCCATTCTTGTAGATTGGATAGAACGTTTATATATACTTAGTAAACTGATAAGTTCTCCATGCTGGTTACTACACAGGTCAAAATCAAATTATGTTAACAGTGTCCTTGTTCCCAAACACTAGCCATTGACGGAGGCATGGAAATTCTCCTTATAAGGCTTGCTTGCATACTTTAGAAATGAGTAAATAAAAAATGTGCTTTTATTTTGATGATTCTATAATGCAGCTAAGCTAAAAATTAATAGTGGAACAACAATGACTGACCATGGCTGGAGGCAGCTAGGTAAAGTGAACTACTGAATTCCAAGTTTGGTGAGATAACTTAGCTCAAATAATAAGGCAGAGAGCAACTAAAGAAGACATCAGCATTGACACGTGGACTCTACATTCAAGTTTGTATATGTGCATCCACACACACATGAACATACATGCAGGCATATACATACATACTTGCAGAAGTCAGGAAGGTTTGTCTAATAGACTTTAGATGGCATAATGTATCGTATCCATGATGTTGGAGAAGTCATTGACTCACTGACAACAGACATGTAGAGAACCATGGCTGCTGCTAGCTTCATGTGGTCACTCATGCAAGACTCATAGCAATGGTAGCTCCATCTGAGTATGAACTATTAATACATGTCACACTTTGAAAGCACAGCTCTTGTTCATGATCCCTCCATGTTTCTGATGCTACACACATACAACATCACCCCTCCTAACCCCAACCCCACCGCCTTGGTGATCCTGAGATTTTAGCTTCCTCTTTAATTGTATTTATTTCTCTCCTTTGCTGGTGACTCTTTCTTTTTTCAACCTATAGCTAAGAGTAAGGATGTCATCATTGGCTTTCTCAAGAGTCCCTTTAGGGATGGTAATGTCACACAGTTAGCAGAGTGCTTGCCTAGAAAGCATACAAAGCCCAGGGTCTGAGCCCCAGTACCAAATAAATTGGGTATCAATTAGATTTACACTTCTGTTCATTCTCATAATCCTGGCACTCCAGAGGTAGAGGCAGGAGGATCAGAAGTTCAAGGTCATACTTGGCTATATATAGTGAGTTTGAAGACAATCTGAGGCACACAAAACTCTGTCTCAGACAACAGCGTTCTGGTCAGATATTTGGCAACTGGACACAAACTAGAGTTTTGGAAGAGGAAATCTCACTTGAGAAAATTCCTCCATCAGACTGGCCCATAGGCAAGTCTGTAAGACATTTTCCTGATTAATGATTAGAGTGAGAAGGCTCAGTCCACTGTGGGAGGTGTCACCCCTGGACAAGTACATATAAGAAAGCAGGCTGAGGAAACCATGGAGAAGAAGCCAGTAATGAGTGTTTTTCCATGGTCTTTGCTTCAGTCCTGCCTTCCGGTGTCTGCTTTGAATTCCTTCCCTGACTTCCTCCATGATGGACTATACCATGTAATCTGAGGTAAATCATGACCAAGTTACTTTTGGTCATGGTGCTTTATCATGACAGTAGAACGCAAACTAAGAGAAGGTGGTTTTTAGGCCAGTCTGGAGCTCTGATTTCTGAGTTTCATTTTGAGTCTTCAACCCTGGACTGAACATTTCACACACAGTCTGCAATGACTTGTTGTCATTTCCCAGGGACTCATTGTGTTGTCCCTGTTCCTGACATTGGCACCAAGATCTTCCCATTAGAAGACATTAAGTTCATCTCAGATTTACACTTTTGTTCATTCTTCAATTACAGAGAATTACCTGTTCCTGCAATTTCTGTAATTTCACTTTTTATAATACTGTTATATATTACAGTTTCTTCCCTGAAGCTCAGGTTTGAGACTTTAGAGAACACTATACTTTGCCTTCTGGTACTTTTGTTCCTTTTTGGCAAATATGTTGAATTTGATATAATTTAGAAATTGGATTTAATCTTTGTTTTCATCTGTATGCGAGGGTGATGGGGACATGTGTATTTAGTTTTCTTAAAGCCTAAACAATGCCTTTTGACAGAAATACACTCGGAGGTATGCTTCAAAGCAAATAATGTACTCTCTACATAATTACTGAATAGAATGTGAAATACTAATTTTTTTGTGACCAATAAATGACACACAGTAAGTCTAACTGACATGATGATTCCTCTCTCGCAAAAAAATCTTTTATTTTTGTGTAAGAACCCCTTGCAAATGTACATGCATGCATAAACACACACACATGCACACACAAACAAAGGCACGCTTCTGTGGATTTGTGCATGTCTGAATTCTCCTGTTTAAGCCTCTCTTTTCTTGGGCTGTGGTGAGGAGTCTAGAGAGGAGGAGAGGAACTATTGGGTCCTTGGGTGATGCTCTGCTGGAAAGGTTTATCTTATCTGGCACAATCACCAAACTATAAAATTAAAAGTTATCCCCTGAGCTGAGAGTCCCTCTGTGACTTGCCCTAGTACCCAGTGCTCACTGGACACTTTACTCAGCAGCAATAGAAAACTCATGTTGTTTTCCCTTTACAGTTCAGTTCCAAAAGCAGAATATATGTACTTTACATGCATGCCACATTTTATTTTTAAGGAGTTGGGTTTGCCTTTAAGGTATGCTTTTCATTGATATGTCTGCCCCCATTGTGACTGTCTGTGACCTTGGATCCTGCTCTTTCTTGTTAGAGCAGGTGGAGTTATTTCTTTAAACCTCTCTATCCTTATGAGCAGCCAATAAAATGCAATATTTGCATAACTCAGATGCTGAAAAAACCAAAGCAGTGTAGACATGCAGTCAACTTATGGTTGTACTAGGTTATGTAAAGCAGCCTTCCATTATACTTGGTTGTCCTCGACTTTGTTTTCCCTCCTCAAGATTCTAGCCTGCTGTTCCATTCCATTCTCCAAGGAAAATGTGTGTGTGTGTGTGTGTGTGTGTGTAGGCCAGAGGAAGACACTGTGTGTGCCTTTCTCTACCACTCTCTGCCTTATACTCCCTGAGACAGTGTCTCATGTCAAACCTGGAAATAGCTACACTGGTGTCCAGTGAGGCCAAGGACTCTCCTGTCTTTGCCTCTTATCTCTCCAGTGTTTAAGATGTTTACATGCCACGTTTTACTTTTTACATGTGTGCTAGCTACCCAAGCTCAAATCATCATGCTTGCCCAGCAAGTGCTCTTACTGAATCCTTCAAGAGAAATCTTTACATAGCCAAAGAAGGACAGTATTTGTGTCCTCTTACAAGGCTTGTGGATTTAGCTGGAGTCTAGAAGGATGCTGGTTGTCATAGGATGCAACTTCCCAGACTATAGGCCTAGGTTCCCTGGGCAGAGTTGGATTTGAGATCATTGTGATGGGACAGGCTGAAGGGTCTGTAGCAGGTGACTTACCTCAACTTCCTGACTGAGAAGCAAATCCCAAGTCTATCCCTCCACAACAGAAGCAATAATGAGGTAGAAACAGAGGAAGGCAATGGCTATTTCTAGCACAGAGCTCAGGAGCTGGTGGAGGAAAACTCCTAGAACTCTGGGTCCTCAGCTTTCTGAGGAAGAAACTGCAGGCCAGGTGAGGCTGCTCCTCAGGGAAGCTGAAGCCACCCGTGTTCTTCTGAGGTGCTTGCTTTTCTTGCTGTCTGGCTCACCTCCCTGGCTCCTTGCCCTGAAATGCTGGGGTAGGCTCTGTGAATGTCATTCCAATCACAGTCATTTGATGAACTACTTAAGATTGATGTCTAATTAGCATGCAGCTCAGAGACAATTATATATATCATCAAACATGTGTCAGGGAATCTTTGTTGCTTATTTTATCTGATTAAGACACAAACGGCTGTACAGTTAGTCACGTAGGCTGGTAGACTTGGTATTCCCAGTTTGTTGGCCCTTAGGGTGGTACTTTTCCCACTTGCCTTCTTTGTGTGTTCCTGACTGATCACATATGGTTTCTCTTAGTTGAAAGTTCTGCCTTCTCTTTGTGGGGTCTGTCTATGATGCTTCTGTTTCCCTTTGTCGTGGTCTATATTTGACCTATCATAAGGCAATTGAGCATAACTCCGAAGGCGGAATTAGGAAGCTCTTCGTTTTTGGCTTTTCAGTACCTTATGAGTCTTTGCTAGGTACCTGGATTTCACATCATATTGTCAGTCTGTCAGAGCACCTTTCAGGAGAGACTGAAACCAAGAAGATGATGAACTGGACCATGCTTTTCCCGGGATTGCTTAATTATGGATACCTCGTGTTCTCTTTTTAAGGCTCACTCTCAGGTTAGGACCCAAAGGTGCTCTGGGGATTGTTGAGTCTCTTTGTCACACAACATGACCACATTGAATAAATATTTTTCTGTTTTTCAATATTACCTTGGCTCTTTAGTTGGCTTTTGGAGGACAGTGGATTATTGGTCAGGAGAACAGGCTCTGACTTTTACTCTAGTAACACTAGGCTCCTTTATGGCATTTTAAAACAAATTTGCTGAGGTTGATTCTCTTTCATCCCTTTTTCTCTCACTTTCATCCTTGCCCCCTTTTCTAACTAATAGCTTTTTTCCCCATTTTCATGTCATGTATAAGACAGAGGACTCTTAGGTGCAAGGAAGATGTTTGGTTTATGTGGCACAGAGAGTGTACCCAACCCATACACATGTCCTTAATATATTATAAAAAAATATTATTGAAAATGGGTTGGGTTTTAGTCAATGCATACGTTAAGTATATAAACTTCAGCAGGACATACGATCAATAAATACTGCTAAATACTAATCTTGTAATGCCTAACTCCAGTGTTATTTGGTTTCTACACAAGGTCTGGAAAATGATACTTTTCTTCCCAAATTAGAGTACCATTTGGCTCTTTCCCAGGCCCTGGTGTGTGTGTGTCTGTGTGTGGGTACCTGTGTCTGTGTGTGTATGTGAGAGTGTTTCATGCTTTTGAATCCTAAGCTTTTCATAAGTAATTCAGCTTAAGAAGAGAGCTGCTGTTTTAACGTTAACTGCAGCTCCATTCTTTGTGTATGGCAGCTGAAAGGTCACTTTGCAAGCATTCATCAATTCTGAGAAAGGCTGTTGCCCCCTTCGAATCCTTGGCATGCAGAATGCCAGTTTAAGAGCACTCAGTGTCTTTCTGTTTACACAGCTGGTGCTTTTCTGTGATCCCTCTGCCCCGCTGTGCTTCAGCTTTTAAAGTCAGGCTATTATACTGGGAAGGGTTACTTGAAAATTGGTAGCAGAGTCTAATGTTTTCGCCTTTTCCTCAGGACATGGCTTTGTATTCTAGTGTTCTGTAAGTGACACCGATGGTATCACTGAAAGTGCCTCAGGTCAGCCTTGTCTGGGCTTCTGTTTAGTACAAGCCATGTTTGCTGTGGAGCCTGAGATGTGGGCAGCAGGTTACACTGTGCTTGCGGGTGGTTCTGTTACTCACCACCTTCTGCCATCCCAGGGCAAAAGGGAGGTCTGAAGTCAGAGGGCTTCCTGTCAGCACAATAGGCCACTGACTGATGTTTATTTTTGTGGGAGTGGGGAGGTCTTATCTATTTATTTTTGGTAAGAAAGTCTTTAAATGTTCTTTGTTAATTTTTAATTTTATTTATCAATTTTTTCCAACCCTTCCCATATATATGCCCTCTTGCTTGCTCTAAAATTCATGGCTCTTTTTGTTTACCTCTCTCTCTCTCTCTCTCACACACACACACACACACACACACACAGACAACACACACACAGACACACACAAACATACACACAGTTCAGTCCATATGAAGTTACTTGTATGCATATATAGGTATATGATTCTGGGCTGACTACGTGATAGTAAATAATTAGGCTTCACACCTCATCAATGAAATATCACCATGCAACAGACAGAGATCATTACAGAAAACCACAACAGATCATAATTCGTAGAGCAAATGACTGTGTTTTGCCCAGCTCCAATGGTTACTTCTGCAACACAGTTCCTGCACCTAAAGCTCAGGGGCCATGGTGGATGAGGGCCAGAAAGATTGAGTCAGAGGAACAGGAAGTTTGCTGTGAGATTTTTGTCTCCTAGGAATGTCAGAGAAGCCATACTCATGACACGCATTATTAATGCATAATAGAATGAATAAATGAGATAGTAACTGTAGTAATAATAGTCATTTATTTGAAGCTTGTATTTATTGATTATACTGTGATACATAAATTGTATTCCAAATTCAGAGTGTTATATTTTTGCTAGTTCCTACCCCAAAGCTTTCAATCCTACTACATAAGAATTTGAGCACATCTGGAGACAGGATAAGAAATATACTTGATGTTCTTTTGAAAATAGAGACCAAGACACACAGAGACCCCAAGAATGCAGGGAGAAGACCCAGTGCAGGCAAAAGAGGTGTCAGGAAAAAAATGACACTAATGCTCCTTGGATTTCTGGCTCCCAGAATTACAAGAAAATAAATAACTGTTATTTAAGTCACTCAGTATGTGCTATTTGTCTGTAGCAACCCTAGAAAACTAATACATAATTTATGCTAAATTACTCATACATATAACCCCACTAAATTCTTACACTGACTCTGAGATATGCAATACATACTCAATCGTACAAGGAAAGTGAGGTTAGAGAGGTTAGTCTTCTTGCCCAACATCATGAATAATATATGTCCCGGAAGGGGATTGGCAGCAAGATCACTTTCATTTAAGCTATGTTCTTTAGATCACAACATAGTACAGTATTTTCTATAAGATATTGTAATACCTACACAAAGGATCATAAAAATCATTACATATTGCAATAATACAGTGTTTTGGATTAGAGACTTGATGAAAACATGAAGCTAAATTTAGTCTCACCTCCCTCTTGTTTCCTTTTTAAAGTACTAATAATGCAGGCGAGGAAGAGAGGGAAAATTAAGGAGGCAAGGAGGGCAACAATCTGTAGTGTCTGTTCCCTGTAGCCACAGACTTCAGCATGGCCAATCATATCGAACTTGCCCACAGAGACTGGCCTCCTTTCTCTAAGGACATTCTGAACATGGACATGAAAAACAGCAAATGCACTACTTTAGCTTTCAACCAGAATATTTGAGACTTTTCATTTTGGCCATAGTAATACTTCTCTCTCACCCCCAAACATGATGAATGCACCTCAGGGAAACACCTTACAATCTCATTTACAAAGGAAAGTAACTTAAGATGACGAAAACAAGTAAATTAGCTTATAATTTTTCCTCAGTTCAATTTTTAAAAATTGTCTCCTAGAAATGTCAGAGAAGCCATACTCATGGCTCTCTCTCATACACTACATCCCAACTGCAGTTTCATTTTCCTCCTATTCTCTCAGTTCCTTCCCAATGCCCCCAATCATTCTTCCTTCACCCCTGTCTCTATTTAGAGGCAGGCCTCCCAGGGTTATCAACAGGACAGGGCACATCAAGTTGCAGTAAGATTAGGCACCTCCCTCATATTAAAGCTGGGCAAGACAGCCCAGTAGCTTCCCAAAAGCATGAAGAAGAGTCAGAGAAAGACCCCTCTCCCACTGCTAGGAGTCTTACAGGAAGATCAAGCTTTACAACTACAACATACATACAGAGGGCCAAGGCCAGCCTGGTGGAGGCACCCCCCCACCCTCCGCCCCGTTGTTGGTTCAGTCTCTGTGAGCCTCCATGAGCCCAAATTAATTGACTCTGTAGGTTTTCTTATGGTAGTTTGTTTAAACTTTAAAATTTTATGTAAGTTTTGAAGATGAATGTAAATTATATTGTCTGAACAACTGTAATTTCAAAAATCTCAAAACTCATCAGTATTGACATCGTGAAGACTCCCAGATCTGAATCTCTTTCTCATGAGAAACATGCATCCGTGTCCTGAAAGCATACTGCTGTCTTTTTGTTAGAGATCTCTTTGTCTCTGTTTCTGTTTGCCTGTATTTTTCTCTATCTCTGGATACCCTTGCTTAACTCTGAAGCATGCCCTATCTCTTATCTCTACAAAATAAACTCTCCTTATTGGTTCATCCTAGAATTCTCCCCTGCTGCAGAGTCAAGAATCTGTCCGTTTCTGGGTGGACATCCCTAGGAGAGGATCCAGTTCTATGACTTTTCTTATTTTATCAGATCCTGCAGCACATAAATGGAAACACAGATGTTGAGCCTGAAATGTTTGGCAGAGGTCCAAATTATCAAAAGTGTTCTATATTGAATCTTTGTAAGAGTATTGATGTTAGAACAAAGACTATGAAGACATTCAGGAAATCCACAGTCAGCCAAAAGCATAAGCACACTCTTCTATACCACACTACTGTGCCTTTTCTGTAGAATCCACTGAATTTTCTCAGGCATAACTACCTAATTTGATGGTAACCAACAGAACCTGATTTGAAAGAAAAATGGGAGGCATCACTGATTCCTTAACATGGGTCCAATACTGCTCCCTAGGGCAACGTACTGCCAATGGGGAGGTTCCAAAGACACACCTCTCTACTGCAACATTTACTAGATTGAAGACTTGCCCCAGACTTTTTTTTTCCTAATTTCTTCAAGTTACATCGCAATCACAATCCCCTCCCTACTCCCCACTCTGGTCCCACCCTCCCACCCTCTTCCCCCTCACCCCCATCTGCTTCCTTTTTTTTTTTTAAGTTTAAGGTATATCTTTTTCCCCCAACAGTTCCCCTTTTCAGTCCAACAAATGGCTCTTTCTCTTAGAACAACAAATACAATACAAAACAACAAAAATAATTAGGTCACAATTATGAAAATTATAAAGATAGCATACGTTCCCAATGTTCAGTCCATATGTATTTGGCAACTGACTTTAACATCTACCCATCCATCTCCATGAGTTTAAAGATATATATCCAACTCAGCTTCCATTCTAACTTGCATCAAAATTTTAAAAACATCTTCTTAGATTCAGAACACCCTCTTCATTCCTAAACAACTCAAGATTTAACTGAGTCTCTAGGTATCTAGTCTTCAACTATATCAGAGACCTGAGAGGGATAAATATAATTGATTATACAGGAAGTGCAGGGCCAGCAGCTTCCAAAACTAAGAACTGACATACAACTGGCTGCCTGGACAGTCCCCAATTTCTTTCCATACATTACAGCATCAATCTTCAGCCATTTGGACCCGTTTCTCTGATAGACATTAACTGTAGAGCAGGAATTATGAAGGACTTGCCTACCCTGTCTTGGCAGAGCTAGGTTGTGGACTTATGTGCTTCCAAGTTGCGTCCATTTTAGAAAGCATGCTGTCTACAGTTGAGGCAAGCGATTTTTCTTGCCAAGTGACAGGCTTGCCACTAATGCAACCATCTCCAAATGGAGATTCTTTGATGTTCATTATCTACTTGGAGTAGTGGTGGTGTCAGGAGCTGACATGTGGTGCTGTCAGGAGCTGACATGTCTCAATATAAAAAAAAAAATCTAAGAAAACATCTTTGAATGCCATATCCTACAGATCTCTTGAGGTTTTTGAAGACTACCTATCTATCTCCTTATATTTGGATAAGCAAATGTTGCTTGTCTCTTAGGAACTTGATTTCTGATTAACTTAGAAAATAACTGTGATAGACTATCCCAGTACCTAACAAAATGACATGCTTGAATGACTATTAGTTTGTATTTCTTAATTATCCTAAAAAATTTATGAGAGTTTCTAACAAAAGGCCAAAACTTCACATTTCATGTTTAAGCATTACCTAGGTATAATACCTTAAAAAAGGTTAACCTTAATTTTGTATCAATGTACAAAGATCAATACTGATGTAGCCAAATATCAGTTTAATTTTGTATCAATATACAAAAATCAATACCAATTTAACCAAATATAATTTTAATTTTGTATCAAGATATAAGAGCATATTCAATAATCTGTCCATTTTTCTTTATCATTCCTATATTATGTCTATATCTCATTTTCTCTCAAGTCTTTTCCCCCCTACATAGGAGAGAAAGAAAGATACAGAAAAGAAAAAGAGAGAAATCCCTGGGTCTAACCTCCAAAACCTATTTAACAAATATCTATTACCCATCAAATGACCAAAGGGGGAAAAATTACCCACCCCACCTTCTGGAGATGGGATGCTGCTCTCTAAAAATTATTTCATGCTGATTTGGGACATAGTAAACCTGTTTGGGGCCCAAATAAGAATGGGAAAATGGTTAAGTGCATTAATAGAATTATTTGATATTCAGTCCTTTTGTGCTCAGCTATTTAAATGGTCTAAGAAGTTTGTAGACAAAAGCTGAACATCAGTTGCCCTAGACTTTTAGGAACCTTAATTTAGGGCAAACCAGAATTTGCAACTTTGATAGTGAAAAGAATTTCAGGATTAGTCAGGTTACGAAAGCAGAGATTAATTTCCTTTTTTTCAAGACAGAGTTTCTCTGTGTAACAACTGGACACACGTTATAGACCAGGCTAGCCTAGAACTCATAGAGATCCATCTGCCTCTGCCTCCCAAGTTCTGGGATTAAAGACATGCCCCACTGTGCCCAGCAAGAGATGAAATTTTTATTAAAGATATTTTAATATAGGTTATATATGAAGATTCAAAGAAAGAGGCACTTGGAAGAAAGTAAGAAACACATGAGTTGGGATATATCTTCCCAAGAGAGAACAGGGGCAAGTAACATGTAAGTAAGAGTGGGTGTGGGCTCTTCAAGGAACAGCAAGTAATTACTTGCCTTAGAATTAACTATGTATAATATTTGGTGACTCTGAAGGTTATATCTGGAAAGGTTGCTAAGAAACCTATTTTTTCCTTTTTTTTTTTTTTTTTACCCCCTTACTGTTTAGTCTGTTACAGCAAAATACCAGAAAGTAAGTATCTTTTAAACAAAAAATTGTATTTCTTATAGTTCTGGACTCAGGAAGATCTGAACTCAAGCATAGATGATGTATTGGGTATGTTCCCAGTCTTTCTTCATGACGACCATCTTTTATTCTGTGTCTTTCCAGAGTAGAAAGTGTGAAAGAGTGCTCTAGGGTCTTTCTCATATGCATTAATCCTATCCTCATGACCCAATCACCTCTCAGAGTCTCATCTCCTGAAATAATTACCTTCATCATTAAGTTTTTAATCTGTACATTTTGAGGGGATACATTTAGTATGCTGCATAGAATAAGATGGTAAACTGAAGACTTAAAGCATTTTTCTCCATCTAGTTATCTGTTAGTGTTATACCAGTACATTCAGTACATTTTTTTTCTATACCAGGACATTACTTTCTCTTTACTTTTCTTTTTGCTTCAAAAAATTATGTGTATGCTGTGTGTCTGTTTCCACATGAGAGCTTGTGCCCCCAGAGACCAGAAGAGGATGTTGGATCCCTGGGGTTTGAATGAGAGGTGGTTGTCAGCCACTTGATGTGGTTGCTAGGAACTGAGATTACATCTTCCCTAAGAGTAGAGTACTCTTGAGCTATTTCTATTGACTCTTTGTAAGAGTATTGATGTTAGACCAAAGAATATAAAGAAAATCAGGAAGTCCACAGTCAGCCAAAAGCATACTTTTCCATACCACACTACTGTGCCTTCTCGGTAGAATCCAGTGATTTCCTCAGGTATAGCCACCTAGTTGGAAGGTAACTAACAGAACCTGATTTGAAAGAAAAACTGGAGGCATCATTGAGTCCAGGTCATAGTTTTGAACTGTGATGTCCCCTGGGGCTGCTTCCTCTCTTCAGGGTCCAATTCAGGTTAGCATGTGGCTACAGCTCTGTGTTGAATTCCAAGGCATAGTATCTCAATCCCTGCTTCCCACACTGGTGTGTTCATGGAGTATCAGAAGTCAGAAAGGCTGGGACATTTTGTGGATGGAAACTTCTGGAGTCATTGAATGAGACCCAGGGATCTGTAAAACTTAGGTTGAAGTCTTTGGAAATGTGCTTCTGTGTGGTCTTATCATCTTTGGAGGCCTTCTTCTGGGTCAGGAATCATGTTGTTAGAAAGCAGAATCAACACTGCAGGGAATAATTCTAATGACTGACTACTGGTCCTGTTATTGCTAGTGATCCTGGGAGGTAGCTATACTCTTGGACTCCAGCTGACAAAATGGTCATGGATTCATGCCAAACCTCCCAGATTAAGTTTTAAGAGAACTCTTTTGAGATTTCAGAAACCTAAGTGATAACAATGCTAATTTCTATTAAAAAAAAAAAGATTCCTGTCTAGGGACTAAAGAACATTCTCTTTGAGCCTTGCTTGGTTATAGGTAAAAGCAGTAGGATTGAGTAAACCAGAGAAACTTTAGGAATAGGAAGACAGCCCCTAGGAAGAAGCAGTTGTTGATTGGCCGAGGTTACAAATGAGATGCAATGTGTCCCAGAAAGTAGGAATGAAATTTCAGTTAAAGTTTCAGCATGAATTCAGGAATGTAAAAGTATCCTTTTTTCTTTGTTCTGTAGCTTGTGAGGCTATTAACCTTCTCTATCTCTCCTATTTTCCATAATTGTAATTAAATTTAGCTATCTCAGAATTTGTCTCTTATTGAGGTAAAATCTTCAGTTCCAACTTGTTCATTTATTTTCACAAGTTCTTTATCCTCTTGAAGGTTTCTGAGGAATTTACAGAGATTCTAGAGTTTAAGGGCCAGTAAGTAACATGAATTTCTTCCATTTGAGTCTATAACAAAAGTAGAAATGAGGTGGACACTTCATGCATGGAAATCAACAACTCAGCTCTACTGGCATAAAACACATATATTGTGGGTATTCCAATATATCATCTCAATTTTGAGCTACACTGTCCCCTTCAAACTTCTGCAAGGGCAGAGCTGATCTTAAGACAGTGGTGTCTTGACAGAACCTGGATCTGGAAACTTGCTATTCAGAACACTAGGGAAGTTGAAGCTTCGCCAAGGAGTTTAATGTTGAGTAAGCTCAGCTGCTTCTTACAACTGAGACCATTTTAGATTTCTTTTTTTTTTCCCCCCTCAGGAAGAAAGTGTGAGAAGAGATCCATTTGATCCCTGCTTGAATATCAAGGAGAAATGGGGGTAAGGGACCAATGTGAGGGAGGATTTTCAGTTGTCTATTTTACTTATAACTATGAACTTTTTTATTTTATGTGTGTGTATGTGTATATATGCATATGTGTAGATACATGTGGAAACCAGAGGCAACACCAGGTTTCTTTCTGAGTCCCTCTCCATCTTAATTTTTGATTCAGAGTCTCTCATTCAACCTGGAGCTCACCAGTTTGGCTAGACTAAATGTCTACTCATCCCTGGGGAGTCCTCCTCTTTCTGCCTCCGCAGTGTTGTGATTACAACCTTGTTCATGGGTTCTGGGAATCTGAACTTAGGTTCTCAGATTCCATAGGAAACCCTTTACTGCCTGAGCCATCAACCTAGCCCTAGAACTAGATATCTTAGTTACAAACGTGGATAGACGCAGGGACATAGGAAGACCTGTGATTTCCAAATCTTTCTTGTAAAAACAAGTAATTAGAGAACTCTCATGAAGTAGGAAAGTATGAGTGTGCACCATGTGCACGCACAGCGAGAAGAGGCCAGAAGAAGAAATTTGACCTCTTGAAACTGGAGTTATGACATGAGCTGCCATGAGGGTGCTGGGAATAGAACTGATGTCTTCCACAAGATCAACAATTGTTCTTATTTTATTTTTTTTAAAAGCATGTTTTCACTCTGCTACTAAGTCCAATGTACTTAGAAGCTGGAAGTAGACTGTAAATTTGGTTAAAGCCACACACTAAATATTTAGTTTTCTACAAGGGAGTATCACTGGGGGACAAACTTTCTTTTTTTTCTGAAACAGGGTTTCATTTTTTTTTTCATAACTATAGGCTATATGCCCATCAGTAAATGGTCAAGAGGAAACACACTTAACACCTTCTTTCGAGTTTCCTCCTTGTCTTACAATGTCATTTCAGGACTTTTTGTTCCTTCATTTGTTTAAAAAATATTTTAATTTTATTTTGTTTATTTACTCCCTCTCTCTCTAACGCTATAGGTCTTTTGTTTATACAATATGCCTTCCAGTGTTGTTTGAGGTAATTCCTGTGTGTGCAAACAAATGAGTCTCTGTATCTATACCTGTTTCTTGATCCTTTTCTTTGGGTCTTTTCCTTATCTTTGTTCTATTCTAATGTGATTGTTTCTGTTTTATTTTCTTTTATTATTATCCCTTAGAAGTCTGTCTATTTTTTATTTTGAGACAGAAAGGGGGATGGATTCCAATGGAGAGGAGATGGGGAAGAACTTGGTGGTATAGAGAGAAGGGAAATGGTAATCAGGGTATATTATGGGAGAAAAAAAATCTATTTTCAATAAAATAAAAAATGCTTACATGGTATAACTGAAAACCTGAGTGGGAATAGTCTTGGACAACAGCTTCACTCAAATTGGTTAAAGTAATTAACTCAATGTCCTCTTAGCCCACAATGTGGTATTTTTATGTATAAATATAACTGGTCATAATTAGGGCTCCTGTCTGTCAGGTGCTTTTCAATTGCTGGAAAACACTTGAACTTAAGTTCTCTATGACGTACTGAGATACTGCTCCTCCTCCTGCCCCTCCTGCCCCTCCTCTCCCCCATTCTCCTTCTCCTCCTTCTCCTTATCTTCTTCCTTCTCCCCCTCTTCTTCCTCCTCCTTAGTCTTGATGTCAGGTACAGAGGTCAATTCTACCTTAACTTTCATCTTCCTAATTATGAGTTACAAGTCTTCTGTGAGTTGGTGTTGTTGACAGTACTTTGGACTCATGAGTAAGTCTCTGAAAGAATTAAACCACTCAAATGTGAAGTGAGCATAAAATAAAGCCAACACCTACTATTTCATATATTTTTAACTTAAAATATAGGTGATGAATATGTAAGTGTTACATAGATCTTGGTTATCTTTTAAATAATATACTTTGATAAATATTAGGGAAAATTACTATTTTATGATATAGAATAAGATTAATAAAACCTAAAGACTATTTGCTTGTTAAACTCTTTTTAGAGATTTGAGAAAGTATAGAAAATTAGGGTCATAATTTTAGAACACAGTTAATTTGAATATGTAAATGAACTTGATGACAAGCACTGTACCTGTGTTTCTCATACTGAAAGGTATTTAAGGAATACCAAGATTTCATGAGAAGTTCTGTGGCAACCTTGTTGTCAATATGCAAGTATCCTGGTATGGTAGCACATCTTTGGCATGACAGGGAAATGTTCAAATGTGGTGAATGAAATCTCCAGGAGGTTCATAAATCCTGGGCAACAAATTATACACTAACAGGTCCTTAGGGGAATTCAAATAAATCCTCGCAACTGCTTAGCAGGTAATCTCCAGATCAGATTCCCATTTTTCTTAAGAGCAAAATAATATATGGCTTCTTATACTTTCCTAGTGAAATGCTATATATCAAAGATATGAATTCAGTCAAAATATTGATCTTAAGCCGAAGTGAAACTAAAAGAAAGTTTAATGCATTTCACCTGAAAAGGGAAGAGTGAGGGGTATGTGCATAAAATGTGCTTTATAGAGTGAACTATCCTGGAGGAGAGGAATAGAAAAACTAGGAGACTGAAATTGTCTTGACACCACCAAGTTCAGGAAAAACTGTTGAATTGGCCAGAGAGCCACATTATTGCTGATCAGATTGTCATGATGATTTGGCCTTGCCAATGTAGGATATAAGATCACAAAGACAGGGAAATATTGTAATGTGAAAATCATTTTAAGTGGGATTTATCCATTCCAAATTTTATAATTTAAAAATGTTGGAATCTTACCTAGTGTCTTCAAGGGGAGATCCTGCTGTGATGGGAGATGATGTGGGAGAGTTTGCTAAGACATTCTTTGGTGTGTCTCAGGGCAGAGCTGAGCAAGTCCTTCAAGTCATTAGATAAACACCAACTACATGATGGACTGTTTAAGCAGTTGTTTAATTTCTCTATAACCCAAACTCAGGACAAGCATAATAGAGAAAGATATCTTCCTTTCTTACTCATTTGCCAAAAATGAATCAACTCATTCTAAATCTTATAAGGCTCCTTGTAACATTTATTAACCCATAACATCAGGGAGTAAACCCTTAGAGGAAGCTTGAATAACAACGGCAGCAGCAGCAACAGCAATGACAACAACAAGGAGCTTTTTTTTCTTTCTCAGAAACACCTTCTTGAAGGCATTTGCTGCTTACCTGCCTGTGTGTTGCATCTGGTTGGGAAGGGAGCTGGGTGTCTCAAGGAAGGAAAGCTGGAAAGAAAACAGAACACACCAAACTACCACAGGGGTAGGCTGGCTGTCATTTTTGTTTTTAATAGCTGGAGCCAGACCGGAGATACTGTAGCTGCTGTCCTCAGACTTGAGTTTCTACAGGCGACTCTGAGACCCTGGCATCCAAAATCCTAGGTAAACCAGTGTTACTTTTCGAAATAGGCCATTATTTATTTATTTGGGGGGTTACAAAAATGTGGCTATCACACAGAGCCTCTGGGTACATGAATAATGCAAAAGTACAAAGCATTAAGAGACGGAAACAAACAGCGGCCTGTCATGGAGTTCCATTTCTCTCAACAGACAAAAACCACTTTGCTGATCAATACATTGAATTACAAAGAGGAATTTCTAAAAAATGCAAACGGGGGTTTAATAGGATATAAAACATTTAGTTATCAAACAAAAGCTCTGCTGCCTCATCTTATGTGTATGGATGGCTATCAGGGGAGTTTAGGTGACTGTTTAACAAGTGACGAAGTAGTTGACTTACAGGCTTTGTAACGAAGGGGTGTGAAGGGGAAAGCACTCAGCCCTTTAGGACTGAACACCAGGGGCCAGTGCTGAGTGCCCAGGCTGCAGAGAGGAATGCAACACAGATTCCATGAGGCAGTTTTTGTCTTTGTGTTCCCATGACTCCACAGTGATCCCGCTCTGTTTTGTGGACTTGGGTGAGGATTTTGCTGAACTCTGGTCTTTCTAATCTTTTCTGATGTGAGGTATTTCTTCGTTTGTTCTTAACTTTTACAAACGTCTGAGCATTTTTAAAAACAATTAATTTTGCACGTAGGTGAGTGTGTGCAAGCTGTGGTTCATGTATGGAGCTCAGAGAACAACTTATGGAAGGAAGTTCATCCTCCCATTGTGTGAGCCCTTTGGGTTAAACTCAGGTGTCAGCTTTGGGCATTTAGTACCTTTGTCTGCTGAGACATCCTACAAGCTCAGCTCACTGTGGAACACGGCACCCCTTTCTACAGCCTGCAGATCAAGATGTAGAACTCTCATCTCCTTCTCCAGCACCATGTCTGCCTGCATGCTGCTGTGCTTCCCACAGTGATGATAATGGACTAGATCCTTGAAGCCATAAGCCAGCCTCAACTAAATGTTTTCCTTTAGAAGAATTGTCTTGGTTATGGTGTCTCTTCACAGCAATGAAGTCTTAACCAAGACAAGCTCCTTTACTGTCCTCTTACTATTTCTTTCAAGTTTTCCTTTGTGACTCATTCCATATAGATTTGCCGGAGACTGTTTGGAACCCTACAAGATAGCCTCTTCATCCCAGCACTGATGTCTTTATGCTGTTCCTCTTCCATTGAACAGGCCTGAGTTATTTGAGCACTGTGATATTGTTTACATGTCATCATGTGATTTTTATGGCTACTTCATAAAAAAAAAATTGCTGAAGTTTCTGCATCAGTCTTTATTGGATCACTCACACTAGAGAAGCTTAATGTTATGTTGCTAGGTTGTTTAGGTAGCCAGCCTTAAGAAGGGGTCCACGAAGACTACAGATTCCTGTCAATAGCATAGGGATGTCAGATATTAGAAGTATGGCCTCCCTTTTCCACTTGAAACTTTGAAGGCAGCAACTCTGGGAAAGCTCAAGATCACAAACACGGAAGGCTCCAAAGTCAGAAGTATCCAGATAATGTACTCCTCGGTTCTTTACTCATAGAGACAGTGAGGTTAAATGTATCCAGTGCAGTCCTTAAGTCCTCGGGTAACTGGTTCAGTATTTGTATTTGTACATGTTTATATGCTCCATGGTCAGTTATCTAACCACTGTACATTTAATACTTATCCCATCTAGCATGCCTAAATATCTCTCCCTCCACCTCCCTCATTTATGTATTTATCACTTATCTATTTTATTTTTGCATATATATCATGTATCTATAGGGCTATCAACTATCAGTGCTCAGCCTGACACACTCTCTATGCATACTTGAGCTCCAAGTATCTTTCTTTGGGCTATCCTCTATCCTAGCCACTCCCCTTAACATTCTGAAGTCAATATCCCCACTGATGCTCCCTTTCTGGGGTCCACCCCTTCCTTGGGGACTGATGTTCTGTACCTAATGTCCATTATTTTCCAATGGAACACTTGTTTTCCATGCTTCTAGAACATCATATCCTACCTCTCTCCTGCTCAAGTACTCCATTGTGGTCACCTCCGTTCTCTTCCATTCCTTTTCAATTGGATCCTCATCTTATTGGCTTTTGGACATACTTTCCTCAAATATAAACCAAAGGAGAAATACAGGAAGGGAGAGGCCGATGGAAAGGTAAAAAGGAACACAAAAAGAAAGAGATGGAGATAGTGTTGTGAAGAAAATAATAATTCCCTTATTTTTAACCACTGTTCTATCCTTTAGTAGAAGAAAATTTCTTAGTTCATGCTAAAACTAAGGTAGTGAGAAAATAATTTCAAAATACAACTTTAGCTCTTTATACTACTACTCTTCTTGTGTAAGGAGAGGGTGTGGAAAATTATGTGATAGAGAATTGGTAATGACAGGTGGTGTGCAAGTGAATGCCAATTGTTCTTGTTAGTTTAGGTGGAGGTACACGTGTGTGTGTGTGTGTGTGTGTGTGTGTGTGTTTTAAGACAGTGTGCCTTATTGGTTTGGCACTCAGTAGTCCTGATTGGCTAGCTAGTGGACTCCAGTTATCTTCCTAACTCAGATTCCCCAGTACTAGATTACATACAGTGGCCACCATGCCTGGGTGCATGTTCTGGGGATGAAAGGCAAGTCCTACTTGCAAGACTATCTCCCTTGCTCCCAACAACTATTTTGTTTGTTTTCCTTTGTACCAACATACATGATATCTTGGGATGGAAATACATTTTTGTGATCAAGATAAATGACTTTTAGAATGTCCAGTTGCCAATGAGTAATTTTGATGAGAATCCTTCAAATAATAACTTTCACCAGAAAACTCTCTGATCAACCCAACTCAAGTATCTCTCTTG
Source organism: Lophiomys imhausi (assembly GCA_907164525.1). NCBI lineage: Eukaryota > Metazoa > Chordata > Mammalia > Rodentia > Muridae > Lophiomys > Lophiomys imhausi. The sequence goes on from CAJQZJ010034182.1 coordinate 2,762,509, forward strand.
ATTGAGTGCCTCGGTGACGGTTTACATGTGTCTCCTCATCACCAAGAAAGCCACATCTGATACCCTTCCCTTTAAGCTTTCAGAGGAGTTGCTTCCTGAATTACTAAGCAGAACTAATCAAATGGGTTTTTAAGAAGGGCTGCACGTCCTAGGAGTCTGCTCTGGCTGATTCATATGGTATTTGTTTTGTCACAGGTGTCCTCCCGATTAAAACTAATAAATCACAACTTGTTTAAATGACAGTGACTGTTGGGTTTTAGATTTTGCTTCAGGAAAATCCACTATTGGAAAAATCAATTCACATTGTCTTGGAGAAAAAAAAGGTAGTTTAAGCACTGGGATAGGTACAGAATCCTTCAGCAGTTAAGTCAGTTGGCCACTAAGGACCTCTGGGTGTGCCTGCACCTTGTTCCCGTAGACACATGGTTCTTTATTAAGAAAAGCCTTTTTCAGAGTATTCTATGGCAATGGTCATTTTTCTCCCATAGGCAAGAAGAACCATTTCTATCCTGATCCTCAACTGATATTTCATGACCTATGTTTGTCTGCAAAATTCCAGTGTTATCATCTCATCAGATTAATTTTACCTACTGAGCTTTTAAAAAATACTTTTTGTTTTTTCTTTGAAGATGTCGTACATGCATATGAGGTATCTTGGTCATGTTCACTCCTGCCATTCTCCCTAAAACTTCCCAATACAATTTCCTCTCAACTTCTTGTTCTCTTTTTTATTTTATTTTATTATTAGTGTTTTAACCCACTGAGTCTAGTTAATGCTACCCACATGCACGTGGGTGTGATGCCATCCAGTAGGGCATAAAGAACCAAAACCAGTGGTCACTTTTCCAAAGAACAGGAACCTTCATTTTTCCAGTAGCCATCAACTGCCTATAGTGCCTCAACTTGGATGGGAGTTGAGAGGAGTTTAGTTTTTCCTCCCTGATCCATGGTGGAATTTTTAATTGGCTTGATCTTGTACATTTCTTGTGCAGGTAACCAAAACTGCTGTGAGTTCATATGTGTAACAGTCCTATCATGTCCAGCATTCTGTAGCACTCCTCTTATCCTCTTGTTCTTATATTCTTTCTATCCTCCTTTCCAGTGTTATCGCTGAGCCTTGGGAGGTAGGGGAGAGAAGGTTTATAGATATCCCATCCATGGCTAAGCATTCTCAGTTGCTGGCTCTGGGCACTTTAAATGGTGATGAGTCTGCTCATTAACCACTATTCACTGCAACAATAACCTCCGACCAAGGTTGCGAGCAGCACAAATCTATGACTATGAATGTAAATACTTAGAAGGCAGTTTGACAACATGAGTTTTTAGCAAAACAACAGTAGATTTACCCCTGGAGCTTTGTAATTAGAAGTCAATCAGTCCACTTCTTTCCAAGAGGACACCTTAGTTAATTCTTATAGATTCAAAACAGATATTTCAAAGCATATTGGTTCCTCCATCCCTGGAGTTCCTTCCATTTTCATCTTCTGTGCTCCATAGGACTTCCATTACATTGCATCAACCTGTGTGACACACAGCTCCTGTCTCCCCAGCAGCTCCATCATGCATCTCCATGGAAGATCTATGGAACTAATTCATGGCTTTTCCCGTTTAGTAACATCCTGAATATTCTTCATCATCCTCCACTTTTCTTCTACCTTCACCTTTAGTTCTATGATCAGTTATTGTCACTATTCTCCTTTTGTCTTTGCTAACCCATTATTTCCACCATTACTTTGCTATAAAGGAAAACTAACTTGTTTCTCTTCATCTGAGTTGACAAGGATATGATATTTTCAACTACTTCAAAGACGACCCATAGTAATGTAGTTCTATTGCCAAGAAGATGAGTAAATTCTGTGGGTATCTTAGAACATTGGGTCTTAACTCTCCTTCAAAAGCTTAGTATATAGAGAGACATAAATAGGGTGAACTTTTAAGACCAAAGATCACTGCATGACTGAACACCCAACAATGCAGTAATGGCTGTCTGCTTTACTCACTCAGAGTGAAGACCCAAGTTCTTGCTGAGGCTTAAATTTATTTATGACTCACCCGGCACCCACCTCACTCCGTTGGGCATAGCTCCCATCATTCTTAGGTTTCCACTGCATACCTATTGACCAATAGGTCAGGAACCAAACTGGTGTGTGATGTTGTCAATACTATTCCTTTTGCAAGGCTGGTGATGTCTCATATTCTCAGTGAGGATGGCAACTCCTTGCTCCTCTTTACACCTCCTTCTCTTTCCTTATTTACTATTTTTGTTTTTTGTCTTTAACTCAGTTTATTCTAACTATAGAAAATGGTTTGTTTGTTATCATCATGGTTTGTTTTATTTTATTATTATTATTTTTTTTTGACATGGGGTTTCACATAGCCCAGGCTGGCTGCAAACTTATTACATAGCTGAAAATGGTCATGAACTTCTATTCTTACTGTCTTTACCTTTGGAGTGCTGGGATCACAGATATGCACCAGCATACTCAGTTTGTGTGGTGCTGGGGATTGATCTCAGGGCTTCTTCCATGCTAGGAAAACATTTTCCTGGTTCAGCTATCTCCCTTCCCCCAGAAAATATTTTATTTTACCTTTAACTTATGCTAGCATATTGATTATATATAGGCAAGGATCATAACTACCTTATCTACTATGCTTTCTTACCTAGCTTAGAGTAGTAATCAGAAACAAGAGGTGGTTCAGGAACAAAAACTGATTTTCCAAAGAGACCTGTGTGACCCACTGAAGTAAAAAATGTTAAGAGAAAGATCATGGGGCATGTTAGTATGTGGAATTCAGCTTTGCTTTTGTGGGAAACATGTCATATTTACCTTTTTGTGGGCATATCTGAATGGTGTACATATTCAGACTTATTTTCTATGGTGGGTGGGAACATGTAGAGGCTCTGTCTTGCCCTATATTGGTTTACTCACTTATTTACTAATGCAATTCAAACAAGATCAATAAAATCAATACCCACTTATGTAAGAGTCCAAATTTAGTACATGAACTTCTGTTTTGTGTTTCCCAGCCTCACTTGCCTCAGAACATTTGGAGGCACTGTCTTTCTGGAAGTATCTCTGGAAGAGTATATCTAGAAACCTCCAATTTTAATTTCCAGAGCCTAACACCCTAACACACATGCACACACAGAGATATCTTTGCTTGTGCTAGTCTGGTGCCAATTTCCTCTTGGTAGGGCCCCAGAGCAACTTTTATCTCTTTCTCCCAAAACTTTCTGCAGTTCATGCCATTTGACATTTAGTAAATCTTACTTAGAAGTCTCCTTTATAATTATTAATCTTACAAATCTCTTTTTCTTTTGTTGTAAAATTATATATATATATATATTGATACATACACATGACATTTTTTTCATATTTTAAATATCTAGTCACCAATTAATTTACTATGATAATTAAAGCAAGGCAATATCTTTCAAGTGATCCCAGGTTAACTACCATTTGAGAATGAGATAAAATACTGTGATCATCCTTAACTTATGACAGTCTTTACTTTCTTTTAAAGAGTCTGAGTCATGGAGCTAGGGGAAGGAAGCTTTCTCAATTGGGAGAAAGCTTGGCAGAGAAAAGGAAGCATGCTCTCCACAGGTAATTTCCAGGGAAGATGGAGAAGGCTTATCTAGTAGGTCTTCTGAAACAGGATTGGCAGCGCAACAAGTTAAGCATGGATTTGAGCTGCAGAGAGGCAGCCGCTGAGGCTAACAACAACATGATGATCAAAGACATCAGTGTGGTGTGAATGAGCTAGCACCCCTTGTCTCCGTAGTGACAGTCACTCCCACTGCTCCACTGATCTCTACAGGAATGAGTCTAAAAGCACTCTGGTCAAGAATGATTAAAGTACAAAATGACATTATTTTCCTTTCCCTTTTACTTTATTCCACTTGCCAACTCGAACAACAACATCAACCGTGAATCCTATTTCAACCTGAAACTGTCTTTTCTTCCCTTCCATAGATTAAAAAAAAAAAAAAAATCAAAGTTAGCCAGCTTAAAATGGGAATTAAAATGTCAAATTTAAGATTCACCTTTTTGTTTTTTGTTTTTGTTTCCTAATGCAATGTCATGTCCTGTGGTCCTATGTTTAGTATAATGGACCCATCGTTGGCAACTAAAATCTGGCAGGTGGATCACAATATTAGCAAACATTGTCATAGATAAGACAGGCCTCATTAGTCCTGAGTTGTTAGTGGGCTCACTGTTTATTCCTTATTCAACAATTAATCATGTACTTTTCTCATGACCCTCCAGTCTTGCTGTATTAAGTAAACTTTTACTTGATTTTTTTGTTTTATGAAAGCATTTAAAAATACTTATAGCTTGCTTCTCCAGACACAAGCTTCTGGATGCCCTGGACACTTGTGGGTATTAACAGTTTTAGCTATGGTCACTAGTTCCAACTTACAATAGCACGGTGGTGTGCTGGTGTGCTGATGTTGTATGCCTGCTCCTTGAGAGATGTTAACAGACATCTATTCATACTAGACAGAGCATTTCTTACAAACAGAAGAAAGGATTCCACCCAAGTATAGCTTCTTATATCAGTGGTTTTTCTAGAATTGCTTACAGGGGTATGAGTCAGGAATTACTTATAGGAACATAGATGTCTCAAAAGCAGATACTTCCCAGAAAAGCCCTAGCATGGGTAATGACTTACAAAAACTGAGTCCTGGGAGCTCCCCACATGATTTGCAAACAGCTTGGTAGATTTGAGGATCTTCCATCACCACTAATTGTTACAGCTTGTACAACCTTGGGGAGGGGGCTATAAGAATTTTGTAAGTTTCAGGGTTTCCTGAGACTTCTGTGTTTACTTTCTGAGCCTTGAAGAACCTCTCTTTAGGACACAGAGTTTCAACTGAGAAGAAAGAGCTTTACAACAACTTCAGAACCATAAAGTGATCACCAAACACTAATAAATCATTCATCAGATTAGACATAGTCAGTATTGTAGGAATGTCATTTGTGTTTTTACATACCCTTGAGGCACACATCACTATCTGCAGGCATTCTCAATTCATTCCTGTGCCCAATAGCTGCATTTTTGGTGAAAGCTGCCCTGGAGTTGCTGGGTTGTACATTTTTCCCATTGTATACATATAGTAGACTTGAATACTAGTGTGTCAATAACCCTGAATAAATCTGAGAGGTCCATATGTCTATTAAACAAGTGCTCTCATTCCTTACACCTTAGCTATATATAGTTCTGCAATATGCATTTATACAATTTTCCCAGTTTCGCAGTGAGACCAAGCATCAGCCTCCTACTTTGTCAATCATGTAGATATTACAGGCTGCCTTTCCAAGAGCAGTTTCAGTGGCTGTTGGGTTTACGGGACTGATATGTACCTGTAATTTGGAGCATTTTCTAAACCCATGCCTACGCCTGTGCTGATGTCTGTGTATCATGTCTGCATGTCCTCAAAGGGCACAGGTACAGGATCTAGTTCCTGGAGAATCCAAATCAGAGGAGAATAGGTGCTGGAATGATGACCACGCTCTTGGATAAGGACAGTCACTACTCAATTATTTTTTGTTTTCCACATCTATTAAACCATGAGTAAACAGGAATTGAGAACAATACAAATGGCTACTTTTTATTATAATTAACAAACAATATTTTTTATATTAATTGTCAATCCAATGGGAAAGATACTAATAGCTATTGAAAACCTACTGTGTGTTCTCAGGTTGGTTCTGGAAATTTTATGAGTGTGAACTAATTTATACCTCATCATAATAAGATATTGCTAATTACTCACATTTTATGAGTGAAGAGAGAGTAGGCAAATCACTTCCTCAAAATAATAGTTAGGACTGTAAATAGGAGTCTCTAGTCCTGACACTTCTCTCTTACTTTGACCTTCATAAGAAAACCCTGCTGGGAAGCTCCCAGAGAATTTTTACTTGTTTCGAGCCATATTTACTCACTTTTTTTTTTTTTTTTTGAGACAGGGTTTCAGTATGTAACCACCAGGCGTTGGGATTGGATATGCCTACCAGGCTGATATCAGAATCATAGAGATTTGCCTGCTTCTGTCTCTTAACTGCTGAGATAAAAGGTGTGCCCCAGCATGCGGGGCATTATTAGTTGGGTTTTATTTGTTGAGCAATGGGTAAGGCTTCCAAGAAAAGCACCATGCTTTGAGAAAAGATAACTTTAGAAAACAAACTTAAATCATTGTATCAGCAGATAACTTATAGATCAATTACTATTTAATTTATTTTATATGTGTGAATATATGTGTGTGTGTGTGTGTGTGTGTGTGTGTGTGTGTAATGTGTGCATAGTACTCTCAGAGGTCAGATCAGGGTGTTGGATATCCTGGAGGTGGAGTTACATAAGGCACCACATGGGTGTTAGGAAATGAACTTGGCCCCTCTGTAATAGCATCAGTTCTATTACATAATGCTATACTAAAGGTTGAACCATCTCTCCAGCCTCAACTACAATTTAATACAACAGGCTTGGTATAATTTGGCCCTTTTTCCATGCCTTGAGTTATCATGTCTATACATCCTAATTCATATTCTCTTTTCCTAATAACAAGCTATCTATCTTAACACAGCTTTTGATATATTTATTGAAGAGCTCCAACCAGGTCACAAAATAGGCCAATTTTATTTTAAAATGACTTCCAAATCAGACTTATTTTTAAAAAGTAAATTTGAGGTCAGATACATGAGTCATTGTACGACTTTTTGTTTTGAATTTTGACTCTAAGAATGTGGCAACTTAAATTTACAAACTCATTTATTTACTTAGAAACTTTCAAGTTTTTTATCCACTAGTTCATTATTGTGAAATTATACATATGAAGTTCACAGACCAATTAATTAACTCATGTTTTTGAGATAGGGTTTTGGGTTTTTTTTTTTTTGGTTTTTGTTTTTTGGTATTCCAGGCTTCAAACTTAATATGTATCCAGTACCAGTGCTACAAACCTGCATCATTGCTCCTGGTTTATGTTGTTCTGGGGTGCAACTCCAGGGTTACATTCATGCTTGGTAAGTCTACCAATTGAGCTGCATTCCCAGCCCAATTATCTGATTCTTAAAATTTGTTTTTAAAAAAGGAAATAATGCCATATTATATGTTTACAGGATTATTATATAACAATAATTCCACAACTCATTCAATAAATGAGGCCACAGGCCAGGCTACCTACTTGTTATATCAGTCTAAGGGTCTTGAAAAGAAATGGAAATCACATTCACAGTCTTTGAGAGTTTAATAGAAATACTTTTTATTAAAAAAATGCAGGTTAGGGGAAGTAAACCACTCAAAACATAGCTAAGGACTTAAAAACATAGGATCAGCTTTCCCTGACTTTAGAAGTTAAGTGGCCATGAGTGTGGTAATTCAGAGCCACTCAGTGGAGACATATGTACCACAGGACTTTCCATCAAGACAGACATGTCCCTGAGTAAGATATGTAAAGACTGAACATCTCTATTACTCCTTTTCCTACTTCCACATTCTGAAGCTACTCTTTTAAGCCCAGCCACAGCAACTGAGATGTGACCAGATCAACTTGTTAGAACACAGGACAGGGAGAGATGTGTGGATTAAGCAGGGATGGGCTAAAAGATACTGAAGGGGAGTAGATTGTGGGAAGATCAACATATCAACTAAAAAAATTCATAATTAAGGCAAAGGTAGTTTCAGCATCTTCTGAGAAATTAGAAGAAGCTTTGCATGGGAAATGGTCTTTAAATTGAAACTGAGGAATACTTCCACACACGGTTATTGGTTAAAAGTGGGAAAAAATAAAGAATATCATCTATTATGTTACTTTTATGGAGAAGTGACACAGAAATATCTACTTACCACAGGGAGGGCAAAAGCAGATCAAACGGACTATTCTACCAAATTCAGCTTGGTGAATCAGTCAGTTTACTGGGGTTACTGAAAGAGTAACTCTGTCAGCTGTACTAGTAAAAGCTTCTCCAATAACTCATGAAACTGCACCACTTCAGTTGCCTGTGCCCCTTGCAGGCAGCTCCACTGAAGGATCTCCTACCTTAGAGCAGGGCTTATTGCATATATAATCTCTGGGAAGGAACCTCATGAGTCTTTTAAGTTCTGGGAGTCTTATGTGCCTTTTGAGTTTCGAGCTTCATGAGCCTCCCAAGCTTCTCTTCTCCTTCTGGGTGGGAAAATTTTAACTCAAGAAAACAACCACCCTCAGGGATCCCCAAAGGAAACTACTAAAATCAAATAAAATGTGAGTAATACATTAACATCAATGCTCGTTTTGGTAGACTAAAGTAATAATGGTGGCAGGGGACAAACTGGCCTGCAGTGTGTCAGTTTAGATACAATAACTGATAAAAACTTCATATAAGCAAAAGCTGACCTCACTCTTAAGTAACCATCCAAATTCAAAAAACTCAAAATGAAATGGTACCATAAGGATAATGAAATATTTAGCTAAGTTTCTATCAATAAAACAAATGAAACATCATTGGATTTATTGAAAATGTCATCCAGCTTATATCTGGACAGAATTCTGTAGAAACAACTTAGTTTTCAGGCAAAGAGACAATAGTCAAGAGAAAACAAAATGAAAAGAGATTTGATCAAACCCCAAGTGATGAGTTAGTGCTCTCTTTTAGTTCATACTGAAAAATTGCTGGCCCAAGTTTTGTAGGCAATCAAGAGAACAAACTCGCAGCTAGCTCTCAGTGAGCTCACCTGGAGTGCACAGGTCTTCATTAGCTCATAAGGCCAATGTCTCCCAAAGAGCTCACCCTCCTCTGCTTGTTAGAGGGTTTGTGTGTGTGTGTGTGTGTGTCAGCATCTTTTCTTTCCCGTCGGACTCTAAAAGTCTCTTGAAGGCCAGGATTCTGGCTTGCTCCCATGGCACAGTGACCTGAAGGTGGTGAGCATTCCATACAGATTTATCAAGCCAAGTGGATGTTTATCAGGCTTCACAGAATACTGTGAGTTCTGAGTTGAGAGGCTAGATGCTGTCACAAAGAATCAAGTCGTTCTTAAAGGGCTCTCGTGGCTTTGGCAGTGGCTCAGAGAAATACACTATCAACAGGAACACTTTGACAGTGATTTGTGGGGCCATACCCAAGGCAGGCTCTGAAGTTATTTACAGTGTTTTAATGGATAAATAGGAAGAGATGAAGTGGAAAAGAAGTAGAAACCTGCCTGAGAAACAGAACAAAATCTTTCAAAAGTGAAAGCAAGTCAAAATACTGATGGATCTAATTGAGAGTGATTGTTTGAAAAAAAAAAAAAAAGACAGGATGCTGTTCTACTTCAGGTCTAATGGAAGAAAGAAAATATTGCAAGAACTATGAGGAGTAAATTTTATAAAAATTCAATGAGAATAAAGGTGAATAGAAAGTTATAAAGATGCCATATTAAATATTTATTATGATTATTATGATTTTTCTAGCTAGAAGGTAGAAAACTCATTCCAGCTACACTAATCTATCATTCTATTAGGTAATTGCAGTAGCCACCAAAAGAAATTTTAACATAACAGGAGTAGTTATGCACAAAGACAATACAGATTGTCTTTCACTGACTCATCAGGCTGTATTTTCATAATGCTTTATAGCTAACAAAGTGTGTATTTTTCAAACTCTGCATGTAATCACATGATAATCTTGTGAGAAGGGCATTCATTATTCTTTTACAAATGATGAAGTAGAGGCTTGAAGGGGGTAGGAATAAATGATTCATAGCTAAATTCATATATGTCCTTAACAGCAGAATGGGTGATGAAACTCAGCCCCTGTGAGCACATATTTGGTATTTGCCTCACTGCCCTGAAATTTGGTTGTGATGCATATTTATTGAATGGTAAGAGCTAGCTACAACAATAACTAGTGTTTCTACAAGTATTTCACACAAAAATACAATACAGAAAGTTTGTTCTCTTGGTCCTGAATGATGGAAACTAAACCTTTATTTTTAAGATAACCAAGCCAAGATTGAAGTGTATTAGATATAGGGAATCATTTTACATGGTATTAAAAACAGGATCTTTTTTAGACAGAGCTTATTCTGTACCCTGGCATTACCAGTAAGTGCTTCTAAATCCTGTACTGGACCTCTCTGAGCTTGCTTCCACATTCCTCTAGGGTTAAATACTTGATAGGATTGTTTTGGGATTTAAAGGACACTCAGTGTAAAGAACTGAACAGAGTGTCTAACATTAAGTTAATATTAGATGTTAGTATTGTATTAGCACCTTCAAAGCACAGTGGAAGGATATCATAATAATCTCCATCTATGAGTCTCTTCTCCTTGTATTCCTGTCCTTGTGGGTCATTACTGCTCCCTGCCATGTTAACAGTAGCATTGATCATGTGATGTACTTTGGCCAATACAAGATGAGAAAACTTGAAGCCAGCATAATAATTTAATTTAATTTTACTATTTGTGATGATGATGATAACTATTATTTTTATTGATGCAAGGTCTCATATATGCCTAGCTGACCTCAAATTCATTATGTTTGAGGATGACCTTAACTTCTATTTTCTTTGCTGCACCTCCAAGCACATGCCACCATGTCTGTCTTATGAAGGGAGCATTGCACAACTGAGCTATTTCTCTATCCAGCTCACATAACCTTGACAAATGTTTGCTTTCTCAAAGGTTAGCATTAATTGTCAACTTAATACAATATAGAATCAATTGGAAGAAGGGTCTAAATGAAGGTTGGTACACATTGGCTTGGCCTGTGGGTATTTCTATTCAGATTGTTTTAATGGGGTTAGCTGATTTGGGAAAATGCAGCCCATTGTGGGCTACAACATTCCCTAGGCAGGAAGTCTTTAACTGTATAAGAGTGGAGAAAGTGATCTGCAGTCAAGCATATAGTCATGAAAGTATGCGCGTGTCTATTCATCTCTGTTCTTGACTCTGGATGTGATGTGATTAATTATTTTAAATTCTTGTTGCTTTGGCTTTCTCACATAATGGTCTGTTACTTGAAACTGTGAGCTAAAATAGACTATTTCTCCCTCAAATTGTTCCCCCGACCCTGTCAGGCAACAAGGCTTATCTTCGCTATTGTCCTCAAGTTTCACCTACCATGTTTTCTGGCACAGGGCTTCTCACTGTTATGCAGCTCATCTAGAGGGCTAGGGTGGCTGGCCAGTGAACTACAGGAATATGCCTATATCCACGTCATGAGTATAGGATTATTAGTATGTGTATCATGCATGGCTCTTTTGTATGGATTCTGAGAATTGAACTCAGGTCTTTATATCTACAATACAAGCACCTTGTTAACTGCACAATCTCCACTGACGCTGATGTAATAAATGATTTTTCTAAGCCACTGGTTTCAGAGTGGGTTGTTATGCGACTGACGAAATGAACATCAGTTACCCAACATCTATTGAGCCAGGAATTTTTTGCTGTTAAATTGACAGTTAAACTAGAAGCAACTAGGAAAACATTCTTTCAAATGGAAAGGCCTCAGATACTCAATAACAAAAGAAGTCGAAAGCACCAAACTTGACCATTAGTCATGGGACCTTGTATGCCTTCTGTTTCCTACATGAACTTCTGTAATTTATGGTCAAATCTCCACAAAGCTAGCAAAGGGCTGATGAAATAGCTCAGCAAATAAAAGTGCTTCCCTCATAAGTCTAATGACTTAGGTTTGATCCCTGGAATTTAAAGTAGACAGAGAACCCATCCCTGAAAACTGGGACTCTCCAGTCCTTGATATAGGAAGGCTGAATAAAGACATCATTATAGCTGGTTGGTAAACATTCCTGATGGACACTTATCCCCTTATGCAGGCATAATGAGAGTAGTAGGAGGCCCACTTTGAAGTACATTTGCAGTAGGACCAAAGTCTATATTTTCTTTTCTATCTCTGTTTCTCAGATTTCAAATCATAGAATGGATAAGCTGTGAAGGTGAGTGTGCTGGTTAGTTTTATGTCAACTTGATACTAGCTAAGGTCATCTAAAAGGAGGGAGCCTCAATTAAGAAAATGCTCCCATAAGATCTGTCTGTAGGCAAGCCTGTAGGGCCTTTTCTTCCCCTCTCTTTGGTTTTTCTTTCTTACTCCCACCCACCAACATTTATTTATTTATTTAAGTTACATCTTGATCACAGCCCACTCCCTAGTCCCCTCCCAGTCCTACTCTCCCACTCTGTCTCACCTCTTCATCCTTTCTTTCTCCTCTGGTGAGGGGGGACTCCACATATCAAGCCCCCTCCATTCATCAGTCACATGAGGGCTAAGAGCCTCCTCTTGCTCTGGGACCCAGCATGTCAGCCCAGCTAGGGTAAGGTGTCCCACTAACAGGCAACAGAGTCCATAATAGATGTTGCCTCCCCCTTCACTTAGTAAGGGTTCTGTATGAAGACCAAGTTGCCTATCATCAATATATGTACGGGGGGGGGGGGGGGGGGGGGGGATGTTTTAGAAAAAGTTTTTTTTTCTTTTTTTTTTTTTTTTTTGGTTAGTGTTTCAGTTTCTGTAACCCTCTAGGGGCCAAGGTTGGTTGGTTCTGTTGATATTCATATATTGTTCTTGTCCCCTCTGAGTCTCTCCATTCCTCCTCCTTCTCCTAGAGCTCCACTTAATGTTTGACTGTGTGTCTCCACATCTGTTTTGATACACTGGTGGGTGGAGTTTCTCATAGAATCTTTATGCTAGGTTCCTGTTCCTTTGAGTCTGTGGGTTGTAGGATAGTTATCCTGTACTATATGGCTAAAATCCAGCTATAAATGAGTACAAGTCATGTGTATCTTTCTGGATCTGAGTTAGCTCACTCAGAATGAGCTTTTCTAGTTCCATCTATTTGGTTGCAAACTGCATGATTTCCTTGTTACTGAGAACTGAGTAGTGTCCCATTGTTTAAATGTACCACAGTTTGTTTTATCCATTCTTCAGTTGAAGGGCATCTGGGTTGTTTCCATTTTCTAGCTATTACAAATAAAGCTGCTTTGAACATAGTTGAGCCAAAGTCCTCGTGGTTTGGTGAAGAATCTTTTGGTTATATGCCTAGGCATGGTATGGCTGGGTCTTGATGTGCAGTTTTCTGAGATATCACCAGTGATTTCCAAAGTGATTGTACGAATTTGAACTCCCACCAGCAATTGAGGAGTGTTCCCCTTTCTCAACATCCTTGCGAGCATCTGTTACTTGAATTTTTGATCTTAGCCATTCTGATGGGTGTGAGAGGGAATGACAGAGTCGTTTTGAGTTGCATTTCTCTGATGACTAAGGATGAGCATTGCAGGTGTCTCTCAGCCATTAAGGATTCTTCTTTTGTAAATTCTCAGTTTAGCTCTGTGCCCCTTTTTTGATTGGATTATTTGATTTGTCAGTGTTTAATTTCTTGAGTTCTTTTTATATATATTGGATATTAGCCCTCTGTTGGATTGGGGTTGATGAAGATCTTTTTCCAATCTGTAGGCTGCTGATTTACTTTAATGACAGTGTCCTTTGCCTTACAGAAGCTTTTTCAGTTTCATAAGGTTCGATTTATTGATTGTTGGTGTTAGAGCCTGAGCTATTGGAGTTCTACTCGAGAAGTTGTCACCTGTGCCAATGAGTTCATGGCTTTTCCCTACTTTCTCAGCTATTAGATTTAGTGTGTTTTGTTTTATGTCGAGGTCTTTGATCCACTTGGACTTGAGTTTTGTTCAGGGTGATAAATATGGGTCTATTTGGATTCTTGTACATGTTGACATCCAGTTAGACCAGCACCATTTGTTGAAGATGCTGTCCATTTTCCATTGTACAGTTCTGGCTTCTTTGTCAAAAATTAAGTGACCGTAGGTGTGTGGGTTTATTTTTCAGTTTTCAATTAGGGTCCATTGATCCACTGGTCTGTTTCTATACCAGTACCATGCTGTTTTTATTACTGTTGCTCTGTAGTACAGCTTGAAATCTGGGATGGTGATACCTCCAGATGTTCTTTTATTGTACATGATTGATTTAGCTATTCTGGGTATTTTGTTTTTCTATATGAAGTTGAGAATTGTTTTTTCAAGGTCTATAAAGAATTGTGTTGGTATTTTGATAAGAATTCTATTGAATCTGTATATTGCTTTCTGTAGGATGGCCATTTTTATTATGTTGATCCTACCTATCCATGAGCATGGGAGATCTTTCCGTCTTCTGTTATTTTCTTCAATTTCTTTCTTCAGGGACTTGAAGTTCTTGTCTTACAGGTCTTTTACTTGTTTGGTTAGAGTTACCCTCAGGTATTTTGTATTTAGCTACTGTGAAGGTTATTGTTTCCCTAATTTCTTTCTTAGCCCATTTATCTTTTGTGTAAAGGGGAAATGATTTTTTTTTTTTTTTAGAATTAATTTTGTATCCAGCCACCTTGGTAAAGGAGATTATCAGCTGTAGGAGTTCTCTGGTGGAATTTTTGGGGTCACTTATACTATCATGTCATCTGCGAGTATGGGTACTTGGCTTCTTCCTTTCCAATTTGTGTCCCCTTGATCTCCTTTAGTTGTCTTATTACTCTAGCTAGAACTTCAACTACTATGTTGATGAGATATGGAGATAGTAGGCAGCCTTGTCTTGTCCCTGAGGCATTTTCTAAATTAGTGATTGATGGGGGTACCATCCCTGGCCTGGTGATCCTGGTTTCTATCAGTTGGTGATGCCTGCAGAGGCTGGAAGATGGTGTCAGATTTCCTGGACCTGTAGTTACATGTAGTTGAGAGCTGCCCAATGTGGTATGTGTGGGATAGGAACTGAATTGGGGCCCTGTGGAAATGCAGCAAATGGTTTTATCACACTAGCTCTCTCTGCAGATTCACATTTTATATTTTAAATACTTATGACTCAAATTAATTGGAAGGATTCTCAGCGTACATGGATCATATACACATACATACTTTTTTTTAATATTCTTCAGGTGCCACTGTACCCACATAGTGGCTGGATCACACAACATTTCCAACAACAAGGCATGAGGGACTATTTCTTCAAATCCTTACACTTGTTATCAGCATCTTATTGTTTTGATAGTAGCCTTTCTAACTGCAATGAGATGGTATTTTAGCATTTCCATGATGCTTTTCCCTGATGACTAAGGCCATTAAACGTTTTCCATATACTTATTGGCCACTGGCATTTATTTTTGATAAGTATACACATACAAAATGGAGTGATTTTTAGTTGTAGAACAAAATGAAATTTTGTCATTTGCAACAAAATGGATGGGACTGTATGAGAATCTGTTACATGAAATAAGCTGGGTCCAGAAAACTAAAGCAAGTACCATATGTTTTCCTCTCTACACAGCTAAAAAGAAGACCTGTAAATAGAACAGTGATGGCTATAGGTTAGAATAGGTTCAGGCTGGTCACAATGGAAGAAGCAAGAATGAAAATGACAGGCAGGTCCTATATGCATACTATAGAAATAGTTCTGAGCCTACTTATTCATTGTATAGTGAATATGCCAACAAGAAACCTAAAAACAAACCAACCTAATGTAGGTTCAGCATCTTTCTTCCATTACTGGATGTTTTCATTTCACAAATGAAGAAATTTCTCTAAGACCTTAGCTTCCAGAAGTCAGAAATTTGCAGGATTCAAAGTCAGACCAGCTTGTCTCCACTCCCAGTTCTTTTCTGATGTCACCTCACTTCATTCTTACCCTTCTTCTCTGTCATACCTGTCCTCATCTACCATACTTTCTGTCTTTCTCTGTATGTCTCTGTCATCTGCTTCTATCATGTCTATCGCAAAGGAAAAATTTTAGATAAGGCTCATTTAAAGCAACATGAGAGATGTGTTTCTCTACTCCACAGTAGTAAACATAATGATTAACATAAAATTATTCATCTTTGTCTGCGTAATTCTGATTAAATAGCCATATGAACACCAAAACAGCACTTTTGTGATTAGGTTGATTGGTATTTATGGTCCTTAATGAGACATAATGCAGTCATTTGTGCAAGCCATGAACATATCGTCAACCCAAATTGTCATGTAGCCAAGTGGAAATGACATGGTGTGGAGAGCATATCTCATCTCTGCATGTGATTCCTATGGCCACTGACAGAAGTCCATTGCCTTCACTTCAGGACTGCTGTTTGCTTCTAGCTGAGACCTATGAATCTATATAAAAATCATTTTCTAAATTCTTTATTTTGCTTCGTGTTTTGAAGATTCCTGTGTATATGGATGGATGAATAATATAAAGCTCTTGTGCATACTGAACTTCAGTTCACTCAGAGGTGATACTACCATGTAATATCACATTAGTACACTGACTCGAGTATAATCCACCATTCTTATGAAGCTGTCCTCAGTTTTACTTTCGCTAATTGTATGTGAGAGAAAGAGAGAGAGAGGAAGAGAGAGGGGTGTGTGTGTGTGTGTATGTGTGCACTTAGTTCTAGGAAAATTTCATCATGGGACCATAGAGATACACCCTAGTTTTTCCTTGCCCCCACCCCAGAACTTCTGTCTGTCTTTTACATTGAAAACTATGAACAAAAATTTATTTTTTTATCTTTTTGTTATTTCCAGAATGTGATATGAAAATAATCATATTAACTTAAAATATCTTCAATACAGGACATTAATTAACAAATTAATTAACTAACTAATTAATTAACTAACTAACTAATTAATTAATTAATACAGGATCTCATGTAGCCCAGGCTTATTTGACTTTAAAGTAAATCCTTATCAGTGTCTCCATTTCTGGAATTATGGGGTTACAAGCATTTACCATCACACCCAGTTTAACACTCTATAAACTTTATGCACACCATGTCAGTTATCTGTTATCTAGATATGTTTTACCAAATTATCTACAGATGCAGGCCCCAAGCTTGATATTTAAAGAGCCACATTGAAACAGACTATAAGAACTTTATTATTGTTTGTTTTTTATTGTTATTGTTGTTTGTTTGTTCTTAAGATTACCATTATAGTCATCATCAGATCATGAACAATTTCTCTTTCCTTTCCTTTTAACCTGTTTTGGAAAATGTATAAAGAATTCAGTGAACTTTGCTTAAACTGCAGTTTTTTTAAAGTGCATCAGAAGCAACTTACAATTGCTCCTCTGACATGAGGGCTGTTTTGAGCCCTGCATTATAAGTTGACCTGCCTGCTTAATGGCCTGTGCGATCCTCCCCATTTATCTTGTACAAATATGCAACTATGTACATATATGTGTGAATAGATGCACACACACCAGTTTTAAAGCCTGTTAAATTTAATGCTTCTCAGACAAAAGCACAAATACATGCTCTCAAAAGGAAAGAATTAAAAACTTAACTCTATTACTTGGAATGAACAAGAATAAATTTAAAAAGAACAGAGAAACTGATGAATAAAACATACATATTTATGAATGTCACTGTTGGGAGAATTCCCATATTCTTAGTCTAAAATCCTGAAAAGCAAAGGAAGGGTTTGTTCTTCATTAAGAAATAATTTTACTATAATTGCTTGCTCAGTCAAGTCTTTTGCAAAACAGACACATGCAATTGATTTTGTAGAATGATTGAGATTCAGTAAAGACAGGAAAGAAGCTTTTGATTTCATGGTTGAGCTGAGGAAAAGAGAAACATTCTTGCCTAACACACAGGAAATGTTTTTATTCATAAGTAGATAAGACAGCACTGTAAGAGTGATGGCAAAGCTGCCATTATGGCTGAAAGAACCCGATGACATGATGGGGAAGTGGGGAATTTTAATTTAATTTAACACAGCCATAATTTATTGATTATCTCTTAAATATGAGAACCTTGTAGTCTGTAGAAACAGAAGGTATAATCCAGCCACCAAGTAAAGACATGCTTCCCTTAAGGAAGCAGAACAATTATCAAATACATATTTATAATCTGAATATAATGTGGTTTTTACAATACTATACAGAGACTCAGGGGAAATGCTGCGGTCTGAATGTTTGTACTCTTCTCAGATTCAAAAACTAAAACATACCTTCTAGATTGCGAAAATGGCCCAGTGGATAAAGCACTGAATTTGAATTCTAAGAAACCACATAAAAGCAGGACCATGTAGCTCACATATATACTTCTACCACTCCTTTCGTTAGGTAGAAGAAAACCTGGGAGCTCAAGGTCTAGCTGACCTGGTGTACACAGTGGTATAGAAGAGAACCTGTCTCAAACAAGGTGGAAGGTGAGGACTTATAGCCAATGCTCTCATCTGACCTCCATGTGCATATCACGGGATCCACATGTCCACACTAACACATAGAAACATGCATATACACATGCACACCCAAAAGATACTTCTACCCCTTACCCTACAAAACTACTCCCAATGTGATGACGTTAGAGAGACAGACTTTGGGGGAAGACTTTAGGATATAAAGTAGAATCTTCATAGAAGGAATTGGTGCTCTTATTAAAGGTCTCCTCACTCCTGAGCATATACCAAGGATACAACATCGGTGAATCAGAAAACTGATACCAAGATACCTGGATTCCTTTAGCATTTCCTTTAGCATATGCATCCACATACATGCACACATATATAGTGTATTTTAATTATTGATTTATGAATAGTTTCTCTATGATTTTATTTGCAGCTATATTATCTGTTCTATTTATTGAAACTCCATATATTATAATCCCTAAAATTAGAACATGATATTGCCAAGCACTAACTTCATGAATCATAGGTTCAGAGCTATCTCTATGCTTATAGTTGGTAGTAGAAGAAGAATCAATGACACGGATTCATCAAGGACCATCTTGATGATACTAAAGTGTCTATCTTCATGAATGTCTGACATATTCTTGATGGGAGCCATGCCTCTATAAAGATGTTATGAAGAAGGTGACATGGACGGAAGGAAACAGACACATGATGGTCAAGTATGAAAATTCATAGAGGAAAGTGCTGTAAGTGTGTCCTGATGCAGGGGCCACATGAAATCCTGCCTGTGATTTGTAGGTTTAAATGACAAGGTAACAGCAAGCAATCCTATATTTACTTCATTGTACTGAGAGTGTAAGAGTCTTAAAAAAAAAAAAGAAGAGAGGAAAACAAGAGAGAGGACACAATACATTTCAATATGGATTTTCAGTTTCTAAAGCTGAGATTTTAAGGATGTTTAGTGTTTATAAATAGTTTTCTGGGATCTTCCTTAGACTTGATGCCATATCATATTTCTTTGATGTGAGCACAAGGCACCATTCTATAAACAAATAAATAAGCCCACAATGGTTGTCTCACATAATCTTGGATTTCTATGAAAATAAAAGTCTTAGTTGATGGCTTCTTGAGGAGGGGGAGTTTTTTTTTTTAAGGTGTGGGCCCTGGTAGGTCAGCCACTCTTCAGTGGGCAGTATCATACTTGAAAGCATACTCAGCAACAAAAATCAGAGTAGTCAATCAGATGTTAAATTAAAAATAAAAGATGACACAAAGTTGGGAGTCAGGAGATGGTGGTAAACCTGGTAAGAGCTGGGCTGAATATGTTCAAAATATATTACATGAAATTCTCAAAAAATTAATAAAAACAAGCAATGTCTCAGTTCTTGCTTGCTACATTACAGGTTTCTTTTTCCTTCTAGAAGAAATGAGAAAGGAAAAGAAAGCAGTGTCCTGAGTTTAAATTGGAATAAAAAAATCAGTCATATTATGATAAAATAACACAACAATTATTATTTATCTTTTAATTTCAGTTTATTATATACTGATCTCAGGTAATGAACAATTTTAGAGAATGCTAAAAATTTTTAACTCATTAAGGTACACTTTAATAATTAAAATGAACTCACCATAAAGCACAAAACTCCTTAAGCAGAAAGGTAAACAACTGAAAATCGCTTCAGGAAGTCCTTGAAATCGACCAAATTTACTAAGCCCCCCCCCCCCCTTAGGGAAAGAAGCTGCAAAGAAGACTCTGAGGTCAGAGCAGCTGCCCAGGAGAAGAGGAGACCAGCTGAACTTCCTAGAAAAGGCTCAGAGCAGCTAAATGTCTTGGAAAGAACCCTCTCCAGCCTGCTAAGCTGCCTGCAGTCTGTACAGTATGCTCCAGGCTCCCAGCTTTCATGAGCTGTCACCCATGATGGACTGAGCTTGGGATGCTACTGTCTTTGAGTTATTTCTATCCCTAATATATATATTACTATAAGTAACCCCAATAAAACTCATTGGTGCACCAAATTGGACTTTAGTGATATCTTTACTTTGGTCTGTCATGGATTCCATATCTGTGGTGGGTAGGCATGTGTAGTATCTCCCCAGGAAAAGTTTTATCACACAACAGCTGGAAGAGAATTTTCATACTGAATTTGCAGGCCATGATGACATGACATCATCTCCAGTATGCTGATGGAGGGATCTACAGTGAGAAAGCACTGTTCTTTCCTTAGGAAGTGGCTTTGGTATTTCACCTTGGCCAAAACAGTCTTCATTTCTTCTTTAATGCTTGAAACAGACTATTTAGTTTAAATATGCTCAATGTTTTGTAGTCAGAATTATTAATTTTTCCCTTTATAATTTTTTATTTAATTTATTTATTACTTCAAGTTACATCTTCATCACAGCCCCCCTCCCTCCACTCCTCTTGGTCCTACCCTCTCTCCTTTCTCCCTCCTATCCTACTCCTCTGTGCTATGGTACATGTGTGGAGTTGCTTCTCATCTTCCGTTGTGTTTAAAGCAGGGCCTCTCTTGCTTTTCTCTGGACTGCTATCGTACTCCCATCTTCACGCTTCAGGAGATTTTATTCTCTTGTCTCCACTTCCGCTCTTGCCTTAGAAATATTGACACGAGAGTTGTGGTAAGAGTTTTATTTATAAAAAACAGTTATGAGAATGTTTTTGTTTAATCCCAGGAGTGAGGCTGCTTCAGTGACACCACAGCATAAACTATTAACTGGCTCATGAGCTAGCATCATGGCTTAGCCAGCTGAGCAAGTTTAATTGGGAAGACTTGAGAGGGATAAAAAGTCAGAGCCCTTAGGAGAAGGGAGGCAATACAAAAGGAAAGAAAGCCAGAGCCCTGAGGAGAGAGAGGTGTACTACAAAAAAGAAAGAGGAGGGCTACAAAGAAGAAAGAGGTTGCTGCTCCACTGATCTGCTGCTGTTTCCTGGTTTGCTGGTTTGCTAGACTTCTGAATATTCTGACTGAGATTGGTATTTCCCCCAAAGAACCCGATGAAGTAGCTTAAAGAGAACTCTGTCATTTACCTTCTAATCTTCTTCCCACCTAGTGTTTGGTTGGAAAGAACAAGGGTTGGAAGGGAGGTAGAGGTATTAAGTATAATAAAATAAATAGATTAAATTACAAAACAAAAATGATAAAAGCCATGATATTACAAGAATTTATGCCACTTCATTCGATTTTCTGTATTTTCCCCAAGGGCATAGGGGAAATGTGACAAGTGTTTCTTCTGGCCCTATACTTTTTAAATAATGAATGCAACTTAAAAAAAAAAAAGCAAACAAAAAACCTTATAGAACCCTTTCAAAAAGTTAGACGGTATTATATGACTTTAGGATTTTTATTTAGAAATTTTATTTTTATTAATACATTTGGCAAAATATTCAACAAGCGATCATAATGCTCACAGTTGAAACACTAAAACTATGCAATTTGGAATATGATCTATTCTTGCCATTGTGTTCTTCATGAAAGTGGGGAGTGTGGGCTAATTAAATACAAAGTATCATATTGTGAGGAAAAGCCAGGATTAATTAATGATTAAGACACAATACATAATCCATCTCCATGACCTTAAATATCTAGATATCTGGAAATAAACACAATTTATTTGTGTAAATCAAAAGATTGAGCACATCTGAGCAAAATTTGTCTCAGTACTTAAAACTTAACATTTATGATAATTTATTTTAAAAATTAGCACATAAATAATGTCAAGTTTTTTGTTGATTACCCACTCATCTTGATATATTATCACTTGTGAATACAGGTACACTGTAAATTTAGATGACCTCCTTGAAAAATTCTTATTATAATAGCAATAACAAGCTTCCCCAGTGTGGTTCATCCTCTCAGCTCCTCCTTGTTTCATGGTTTATTAGAAAACTGCAATATCTTAGTTATGACACATTGTCTTTCAGTATGTGTATGGTTATCTGCATTTTTTAGGAAAATAGTTGTTCTGTACAGGGGGAAGATTTGGTTTAAAACCAGCTTCATAACAACACCACGCACTTATAACCATCGGCAACCCACTTAATCTTGGTGAGAGTTTTTGTGAAATGTTGATAATGAAGGCATTTTGAAGATTGATGATAATGCACACAGTTTATCTGTACCAGGGTATGTGATCAATAAACAGGTGCTATTATTCTTGTATAATAGTACCCTAACTGGTGAATATTGGATTAAAAAATAAGGAACAAGAACGGAGCAAATAGCTCATTTTAGACAATGAAGAAAATGTCATTCATGACAAAAATACTCATCTTCCTTGAAGCTGGAGATGGTATCTTGACTCACCTTTCAAACAGAAGAGGGGCATGAGGGAGGGAAAATTTGAGTTCATAGTAGGAGATGTGAAATCTTAAATGTCTACAAGCTATCTCCCACGACTGTTAATCATTCAATGATTTTTTAAAATGTATTTTTTGTATTAACAAGACTTGTGAGTTTCACATTATTTTGACACAAATGGGATTATGATTCCTGTCTCACAATTTAAGTAGTTGATTTTGTCTTACTGTGTTTCAGACAGTAGTGTCATTCCCCTGCCTTTTTGCAGTGTACTGAGGGGTGCTAGACTCTAAATTAGGAGATATTCATATTCCCACTTTGCTGGTGTCCCCCTGATACTGTTATACACTGCAATCTTTTAAACTCTTAGAAACATCTCTACCTTTCCAGGATTCTTTTTTTTTGTTTGGACACCGACTCTTAATTTACTTCAGTGATTCCAGTATCAGCCAGCATTTGCTAGAACATCGTACTCCATGATCCACATCTGTACCTTCTTCAACAAACCAAATAAGGAACTAGACTCAGTAGTCACTAAATACATATCACCATCCAGATGTGGAAGCAGAGAGAGTCCAGCATTATCACAATGAGTTGGTAGCTTTCTGATTCTGTGGGGCCCTTCATGTTACCAGGCCCTCATCTCAGAAGCCACTTCCTGTGGGGCCTTCCCCTTCTTCCTCAGTTCATTTCTCATTTGCATTTTCTCTTCTATACTTCCACACACCTTGTACCACTTTATAGCATTCATGTGGTTTTCTGTAATGTTCTGCTATAACTATACTGGATCATGAATTATTTTTTTAAATTTTTATTTATTACTTCAAGTTACATCTCCAACACAGTGGCCTCTTTCTATGTATTCCAGTCCCACTACCCCATCCTCTACCCCCTCTCCCTCCTATCTTACTCCTCTGGATTGGGATGTCCCAACATACCAGCCTCCCCCCTCCAGTTCAGCAGTCATATGAGGGCTGAGAGCTTCAAGGAACAGAATAGATATATCTCCCAATACATGGAATTTTGTATGAAACACCAGGACTATATGAGAACCCATTGACTACTCAGTGAACACACAACATTAATCTACTTTGCATTTTGCCACATTTCCTTCATGCGTTCCAAAGAACCGAGCCAGTAGTAGTCCAAAAGGTAAGAGAGTAGAAGCTCGCAATAGAGAGTGAGGGTGGACAAATGAGCATGAATAAACCTAAACACCCTCTATCAGAAAAATGGAAGTTCAGGTGTGAACTCTCACATGAATTTTATTGCTTGTTTGACTTACATAAAGTTAGTTCTGATACACTGAACCAAATACCCTTAGCAGGGTTATCCCATCTGTTCCCCAGTTACTTTCCTATTCAGAGTTATGGCACTAACCTGCAACAGTTCAACAGTGCACTTTGCCTTCCCTTACTTTCATCCAATCATGTAATCATAATCAGAACATACCAGTTTATCTGGAATAATCCCTGGATGCAATTGTTCTGCTTTGTGGTTTTAATCTCAAATGCGTTTTCAGAATAACAGTAAACTATGGTCACTTGTATGATGCTGATGGTTCACTGCTGTTCAGTTTCCTTCTTCTCTGCTCAGTACTCAAGTGAGTGGGAGAAAGAAGCTACCTCCTTGCTTAGATTCCTGGATCAGCATTCTCTTTCAGTAGCCCACTTGTTAGCTATCTCAATAAATGTCACGGACCAGAAACAAGTCAGAACTTGATAATCAGCATGTTATAGCCTCTCACTTTCCTCCTCTTTGTGTTCCTTCTTTCCTATCTAGAAGACAGTGACAGAGAACATTCATAAAACTGATTTTGCTGATTTGCAAACTTCTAATCCCTCCTCTTGAACTTTTCGTAGTGCTTGCATTTTTAGGGAATGACTGGATGACATTTTGGTTTTGAGACAGGATTTCAGGCATCCTCAGCTGGCGTCAGACTTTTTTTCGGAACCAAGAGTAATCTGGCACTTCTGGTCTTCCTGCTCCTACTGAGTGCTGGAGTTCCCAGCATGAGATACTATGTCAAATATGAGCAGCACTGGGTCTCCAAAGTAGGGTTTTGGTCATGCTGGGCAGATACTCTTTCAAGTAGGCCATATCTTCAGCCCCTTGCAATCTTTATTTCTGACTCCTCTTCAACACTAACTTCGTACTACATCTTCTCAGCCAGTTTTTGAACTAATCAAAAAAGGCCTGGTGATGCAACCATTTGGGCACTAGACTTATTCCACCAGCCCTCTTAGTAGTAGTTACTATGAGTTATCATTTGCTTCATAATGATATGTATAATAATGGTATAAGCATAAACAGTAGTTATAGAAGTTTCAATGGTGGTTGCGTGGTTAAGAATGCTCAGTGCTCTTGCAGAGGACCAGTATTCCATCCACAGAACTCATGTCAGATAAGTCACAACTCTTTGTGGGACTTGTCACTCCAGCTCCAGAAAATCCAAATACAAAACCTTCTTGTGTACTCTTTAGATACTATCTCTCTCTTTCCTCTCTCTCTCTCTCTCTCTCTCTCTCTCTCTTCACACACACACAAATAAGAATCTTTTAAAAATAGATAAAAAATTCAATGGTATACAACTTTGGAGTTTGACCTTTAATAAAAGAACAAGTGCTTTGCTCTTGGAAGAAATGCTGAATGTTACCAAACTTAGCACATTGCTGAAGTTTGAAATAAGCTATATGCATTTTGCACTCAATAAATGATTTTCTTTTTTTTTGTGTCATCAGCTGATTATATTTCAGAGTAAATACACTTGATTAAGTTAAAATGCACAAATAAGAGGTAGAAATTATGTAAATTTCTTTTGTTTAACTAGTGCCTTTTCTTTTTAAAGGAAGACGACATTCTTCATGGAAATGTATGAGTTGACATTAGAGTTGAATCATACTTTATCATGTAAATGCATATTTACAATATTTTTAAAATGTGGACTATGTAAATCATTTTAGGGACATACAAAAATGTGGATTATTTTTCAGCCATAAGGTTATGCATTTAGGAATATGTGTAAAAGTTTATTCTTCAAAACACTCATCCTGGTTGACATGGTTGATATTTCCACTGTATGCTTTATCTAGGGAGAATGTGCAAGGGGGATTCTTATGCAATGAGGAACTAAGTGTTCATATAACAGCAGTCAATTTCCACTGTTAAACATGATCATTGTTTTAAATTCATTGCATAGGTTTAAAAAATAAATCTCACTATTCTTCCAGATATTTCTTGAATCATCTCTGTTGAATATGGAAACCTGACATCTATCCAAGGTAAAAGTACAGATGGGGGTGCTGGGGAGACAGCTTGGCTGGTAAAGAGCTTGCTTTGCTTTATAAGAACATGAGTTTGGGTCTGCAGCACACATGCAAAAAATCCAGGTGTAGTGTGGGTTCCTGTAATCTAAAAGCTGAGAGGCACAAACTGGAACATTGATAGGACTTGCAAGCAAATCGATTTGCTAAATTGGTAAGCTCCAATTTTAACTGCCTGGGGTTTAGTTCACAATACTCCTCTTATAAGAGACACTATCTTAAAAAAAAATCAAAAAAGAAACAAACAAAGACAAAGTGAATATCTTTAGACGGAGATATATGATCTACACACATACACACACACACATACTTATTCACATATGTACAGAACACACACATATACATGATCACATGCACACACACTCATAGACACATAATTACATAATAAAAATATCAGAATGAAACACAAATAGTTCAAAATTATTTTTATAGAAAAATTTTAATGGGAAAGATAGAATAAACAACCATTTCTTTCCAAGCAGCAATGCATCTTTGACTGAAAAAAAATGCATGAGATTAGTCATTTGTCTATGTGAAGAGCTAAATTCTTGTTCCTAGTTCTGCATTGAAAGCCAGGATTTATGGAAACACAAAAGAAATGCAAAACAGAGTTTCTACTTTCAGGAGATTGCAATTTTATTGGACTGAACAACTGATCAAATGGGAGACTGAGTAGGAGCAACATAATGAACACAGAGAGAAATCAGTATATACCAACTCTTCCTTAAGCCAAGTGTCCTAGAGCAGAGCTTTCAAAGTAGACCCGAGAGGATGTGTGGGACCAGGTAAGAGGGAAGGAGACAGCTTACACTTGTTAGCATTGGAAGTTGTATGTGGACCTTTGTCTGTGTGCTTGAGTAGAATGAGATTTTTGGAAAAAGTTCCTGAAAGACATGAGGGTCCTTGACCTCATACTGTCTGTGGTTTTGACTCAACACACACATAATTCTAGGGACCAAGTGGTCCATATGCTCCCGCCTTTTCTTCTAGACTGTGCTATCTCTAGTAGCCTGCACTATGCTAATTACCAACCAAGTCAATCTCTTTTCATTGTAATTTACCAAAGGAGTAGTCCACTGTCAGCATAGAGTAAAAGATGCATCGAGGTTTAAGTAAGAAGAGAAGTAAGTCAAGTGGAGTGTGGCTTCCATGAGAAGTGCTGTCTGAGACTGAACCATATCCCAGCATTATCATGCTGATGGACAGTTGGATAGGAAAGAGAGCAAGGAGTTTTGTCAAGAAATGAGAAAGGATTCTTCTTGGATAGAAAGATTACTAAAAATCCAGGCTGTCTAGATGGTGTCAAGATATATTTGATAAAGGATGGGATTTGGTGAGATTTTCTCATATATATTCCCCATTTAAAAGTTTATATGTCTTTCTAACTACTTAAACTTTTTATAGCCTTTGCTGAGTGCTTGTCAAATGTACTGAGGAGTTGATTGAGATAGAAAGACCTATAAAGATTCATCTATATTTATGCCATTGTCTTTGAGTCAGTGATTCTAACTAGGAACTATGTTATTGAGGAAATAAACACTAATAAAGAGGAAAGAATCAGAAAAAGAAAGTTTTTTCAAATTGAAAATAGATTTATTTCATACAATATATTTCGTACACTTCAAACAGGGAGGAGGGGTGGAGAGAGGGATGAGAGAGAAAACATAGGGAGAGACAGCTAAAATAAAGGGCAAATTTCATATGAAAACTTAATACAGTATATATATATATGAAATTGCAAATAATGAGGGAGACAGAGTCCCAGCTTCTCATCTCTTGTCACAACATGAAGGTTCTAGTACCAGGATTAAATTATATCTAATTGAGTTTTTGGACAAAAGGTCCCATGGGAACCGTAAAACAATCCAGGTTGTTGCCAAGACTATATGTTGCTCTTCATAAACTGACAGGAAGTTCCCATTGCCAAAGATAGCACCTGCACAACTCTTTGAACATGGAGAAGTTGAGCTGGTGCCTACACAGAGCCTTCACCCCTATGTTTTAGATCTAGTGCAGAAAAGTACTCTCCAGGCTACCAAAATAGAACCACAAGTACCAACCTGGCCAAAAATCATTTGATCTAAAATTCTGTCCTGCCTGCAAGAAATATTAGGGCAATGGTGGCACAAAGTTTGAGGGAGTAACCAACCAATATCTGGTTTGACTTAAGATCCACTTCTCAAGATGGAACCTGATATTGTTTGGGTGACCAAGAACCAGAGACTGGATAGCCCAGGGAACCAGGGTAAAACCAAATACTACTGTCCTAAACAAACAAAGAAAATATAGCAAAAAAAAAAGACTTCTAATGGCATTGTGCTGTATTCATAGGTCAGTGAATAGTTCAGCCATCATCAGAGAATTTTCCTCTTCCAGCAGATGGGAACAAATATAGAGACCCACAGCCAGACATTATACAGAGAGTGAGAGATCTTGGAACACTCATTCCTAAATGGGATATCTTCATCAAATCCCTTTCCTCAGACCTCAGAGAACCCACCAGAAGAGGAAGCAGAAAGGGTATAAGAGCCAGAGGGGAAAGGAGGACACCAAGAAAACAACACCCTCTAAATCAACATAATCAAAGATCATTTGAATTCACTGAGGCAGCATATGTAGGGCCTGCATGGGTCTGCACCAGATTCTCTGTATTATGACTTCCAGGTTAAAGTTTTTTTTAGGGTTCTTGAACAAATGAATGAGTGGGTCTTGGATTCTTGTTCTTCTTGTGGGGCTTTTTTCATTTTGTTTGTCTGTATTGTCCAACTTTAATGTGTTAGCTTTTGTTTTATTATTATCCCTTAGAAGGCTGTTTTATTATTTTTATTTCTGTTTCTTTGTTATCTAATGAATGAGGCAAAGAGTGTGGATATGAATGGGAGAGGAGGTGGAGAAAAACTGGGAGGAGTACAGAGAGGCAAAACCATAATCAGGATGTTAGGGGAAAATCTATTTTCAATAAAAGGAAAAAAATCTAAAAATACAACCAGATTTTTTTCATTCAATATAATCTGATTATGAGTTCCCTTCTTTTTTTTTTTTAAGATTTTATTTATCATGTATACTGTGTTCTGCCTGCACATATGCCTGCAGGCCAGAAGAGGGCACCAGATCCTATTATAGATGGTTGTGAGCCACCATGTGGTTGCTTGGAATTGAACTCAGGACCTCTGGAAGAACAGACAGTGCTCTTAACCTCTGAGCCATCTCTCAAGCCCCCATGAGTTCCCTTCTTTCAACTTCTCCTAGATCCACCACAGCTTCTAATCTACCAAAATCTGCACCCTTTCTTGATCTCTCTCATTAGAAAACAAATAGGCTTCTGAAAAAAATGTATAATATAAAATTAAAACAAACATATCTTAATAGAACAAAACAAACAACTGAACAGAAATAGAAAAGGAGACAAAGATAATAAACACATATAGACAGAAACACACAGAAATCCCATAAAAACATAAAGTTGGAAACATATATATATATATGTTTTATGCATATATATGCATAAAAGACATGTAGGGAAACAAACACACAAAATAAAACAAAAGCCTAAGCATAGGAAACGAAACCCGAAAACCCAGGACAGACAAAGCATTACAAGACAAGAGAAACAAAACAACAGCATATTTGTCCTTTTGGGTCTGAGTTACCACATTTAGGATAGTTTTTTTTTCTGGTTTCATCCATTTACTTACAAGTTTCATGATTTGTTTTAAACAAGCAATATTCCATTGTGTAAATGTACACATTTTCTTTATACATTCATCCATCAATGGAGATCTAACCTATTACCAATATCACATTATTATAAATACAACAGCTATGAACATGTTGAGCAAGTGTCTCTATAGTAGGATGTAGAGTCCTTTGGGCATATGCCCACTCTTGGGGCATATATATATATATGCATCATGAGGTAGATCTACTCCCTGATTCCTGTGGAACCAACACATTGATTTCCACAGTGGCTGTACAACTTTGCACTCCCTCGGGCGATAATGAGTGATTCCCTTACTCCATGTCATCAACAGCATGAGCTGGCATTTTTTTTTAATTGATCTTGGCCATTCTAACTGGTATAAGATAAAATCTCAAAGTAGTATTGATTTGAATTTTCCCAATGGCTAAAGATGTAGAGGATTTCTTTAAGTGATTTTTCAACCTTTTGTGTTTCATTTCTTCAGAATACTCTGCTTAGATCTGTACACCATTCTTAGATTGGCTTATTTGTTTTTTTAATATCCAATTTTTGAGTTCTTTAAATAGTTTACATATTTATCCTCTTTTGGATTTTCTGCTGTTAAAAATATTTTCCATTCTGTAGCTTGTCAGAAAGCAAGTTTTTGAAACAATCAAAAATATTAGGAAACTTGTTAACTAAGAGTTCACAGTAACTTGGTGGCATGTATCAAGGCCATTCCTTTGAATTACAAGATTGCATATACTTTCTACTATTTTTTTAAAAAATATTTTAATTTCTTCAAGTTATATCTCAATCACAATCCCCTCCCTAATCCCCCCTCTGGTCCCACCCTACCTGTTTCCAAATTTTGTCCTTTTTGGACAACGTGCTGTGCACATTTGAAGCAAGGGATTTTTCTTGTCAAGAGACAGGCTTGCTACTAATGCAACTATCTTCAAATGAATATTCTTTGATGCTCATCATCTACTTGGAGTAGAAGAGGGAATGCTGTCAAGTGCTGACATTTCTCAATATCAAAAAAATCTTAAGTTAAGAAAACATCTTTTAATGCCATATTCTGCAGACTCTTGAGGTTTTTGAAGATGCCCTATCTATCTCCATTTATTTGGATAACCAAATGTTGCTTGTCTTATAGCAACTTGATTTCTGATTAAGTTAGAAAATAACTATGAAGCAGTTCCTCTAAACACAGGGACAAGATAAGGATGCCCACTTTCACCATATCTCTTCAATATAGTACTTGAAGTTCTTGCTAGAGCAATAAGACAACTAAAAGAGATCAAGGGGATACAAATTGGAAACGAAGAAATCAAATTATCCCTATTTGCAGACAATATGATAGTATACATAAGCAACCCCAAAAATTCCACCAGAGAACTCTTACAGCTGATAAACACCTTCAGCAAAGTGGCTGGATACAAAATTAATTCAAAAAAATCAGAAGCCCTTCTTTGTACAACAAACAAATGGGCTGAGAAAGAAATAAAGGAAACAACACCCTTCACAATAGCCACAAACAACATAAAATACCTGGGGGTAATTCTAACCAAGCAAGTAAAGGACCTGTACAACAAGAACTTCAAGCCCTTGAAGAAAGAAATGGAAGAGGCCTTTAGAAGATGGAAAGATCTCCCATGCTCATGGATAGGTAGGATCAACATAATAAAAATGACCATCCTATCAAAAGCAATATATAGATTCAACGCAATTCCTATCAAAATACCAACACAATTCTTTATAGACCTGGAAAGAGCTATTCTCAATTTCATATGGAACAAAAAAAAAAAAAAAAAAAAAAAAAAAAAAAAAACA